>JAAALK010000085.1:36430915-36617582 GCA_019279435.1 Zizania palustris | reverse complement strand
CACAGACCTTGATCATCGGCGATTTGGGGATTTTTTCCCTTTGCCGCCATAGAAGTTGTCGCCTGCATCGAAGGCGTCGCCGTCACTGTTGCCGCTGCCGCTGCCGCAGCCGCTTGTTGACGAGCCAAGGTCGAAGGAGGTGCAGAGCCTTTGGTCTTCACCATCGCAATGACTGAATCGATCTGAGAAAGTGGAGGCTAGAATTCAAGAACTCGGAAGCTAGGGCTCAAGAACTCAAAAGGCTCAAAAGGCTTTTGACTGGGAGCAAGCAGTGAAAAGGTAATCGAGTAAGTTCTGGAGTTCTTTATTTATAGTCTAACTTTCCGTTTGTTACCGTTTGGGCTCTGCCTTTTCGCATTCCCGCCTGTTATTTTCCTCCGAAAATAACGCTTCGTATAATTCCGTTAGAAACAGAAACTAACGGCTATATTTTCTAAGTCTAAAAAGACTTTCGAACTTCCTGAGTCAGTTCTAAGATAGTTCAAAAAGTAATTACCTTATGACTGATTCGAAGTTCATGTCTTCGTGTATTTCGAAGATAAAACAAAAATCAATAACCCCTATGATTGGTTATCTTTTCTTTCCGTATACTGCTCTCCTAACGTTACAGGTCGAACGGAGAAGCGTATTCGAGGGGCTACTGTTGGGGGAAAATATCTCATCTTCGGGGTTATTGTCGAAGCAGCATAAAGACAGTCAACCTGTTCGAAGATTCTCCGAAGATCATCTTCGAAGATACCCAGAACCCCGTTCGAAGATCGAAGACAGGCATTGGTTCGAAGTATGTCTTCGAACTAAAGCCCTTCAGGATCTTTTCTGCCAGCTAAGATGGAAGACTTATCTTCTTTCTTATTAGATTAGTCTTTTACCATTTTAGCCCTATTAAGGAAACTGAATAGTTTCCTTAATGTCGGTTGTAATAGAGGGGTAAATAGGTCTTTTCCTTAATGTTTGGGCCTATAAATACCCCCCATTTCACCCTGTAATAGGGATCGATCACAAGTGAATCAATACACACTTTCGAACTATTCTAAGCTATTATCCTTTCGGAGGCTTAGAACAGTTTGCTTCGCAAACACTTCGTTTGCTAGTTTCTTTTCTACAGAAACCTGTTAGCGTAATCTTTTACGCCAACAGTAATCTTGCTACACTCACGGTGCCTATTGCGGACGAAACCCTACTCCTGTACCTTGCAGCTACAGGTTCAGCTGTCAGCGTAGTCCTTGTCAGAGAAGTGGATTTCAATGGGAAGTTGGTCCAAAATCCTGTTTATTTTGTATCCGAAGCATTATCAGGAGCGAAGACAAGATACTCCGAACTTGAGAAGTTCGTTTATGCTCTGATAATGGCTTCGAGGAAGCTAAGACATTATTTTTTGGCTCACAATGTAATTGTACCAACTTCGTATCCTTTAGGAGATATGCTCCGAAGCAAAGATTCCACTGGAAGGATTGGAAAGTGGGCAGTCGAGCTAGCACCCTTCGGCTTATCTTTCTTGGCAAGGACAACTATCAAATCCCAAGTCCTAGCAGACTTTGTAGCAGAGTGGACTCCACCTGCAAATTTGGCTCCGGAGAAGTCAAGTGACGGAGTTTGGACTGTTTACTCAGATGGGGCTTTCCAAGCATCCGGAGCAGGCATTGGGGCAGTGTTGATTTCACCGCCAGGGCAAAGAGCAATGTACTCCGCAAGACTCAACTTTAAGTCTACCAATAATATAGCGGAGTACGAAGGGATTTTATTGGGACTCCGGAAAGCACGTGCTCTAGGGGCTACAAGAATAATTATAAAGACAGATTCTCAGATAGTAGCAGGGCACGTAGACAAAAGTTTCCAAGTTCGGCATCCACAGCTTGCAAAGTACTTAGAAGAAATCCGTAAAATCGAAGCACACTTCAAGGGTATTTCCATTCGGAGTATACCAAGAGCAGAAAACGTGCAAGCGGATATTTTAGCGAAGGCTGCAGCCGGAGCTGTGGATGTGCCCGAAGAAGCTTTCTATGAGGAACTCAATATACCTTCGGTGCCACAAATTCCCTCTGCGGAGATTCTTTGCATTCCTAGTGCAGATTAGAAAAATTCGATCATGGAACTTTTGCAAGGAGGAATAAATTTGCCCGAAGAGCCCCAGCTGTCAAGATTAAAGCTCAGAGCCAGAAACTATAAAATAATCAACGGTATATTATACAAGGCCGGAGTATGTTCCCCTCTACTCCGATGTATATCTCAAGCCAAAGGCCAAGAAATTCTTCGAGAAATTCATGAAGGCCTTTGTGGAAGCCATTTAGCCCCTAGAGCTCTGGCAGGAAAAACACTTCGCCAGGGGCTTTATTGGCCCACAATAACAGCTGATGCGGAGAGCTTGGTCCGCACTTGTCAAGGATGCCAGTGGATAGGTCGACAGAGTCATCGCCCACCAACAGCTCTTCAAGTCATTGCTCCGGTATGGCCTATGGCCAGATGGGGTATGGATTTAATTGGTCCCTTTCCGTTAGCAAAGGGAAATCTGAAGTTCGCAGTGGTAGCTATTGAATATTTTTCTAAGTGGGTAGAAGCAGAACCCTTAACAGCTATCACTTCGAATAATGTACAGAAATTCTTCTGGAAGAACATTATTTGCCGGTTCGGAGTGCCTAGATACCTCACAGTTGATAATGGAACACAGTTCGACGCAGAACCATTCAGGAAGTTTTGCGAAGATCTAGGCATTCAGCTATGTTTTGCTGCAGTGAGGCATCCTCAGTCTAATGGAGCCGTAGAGCGAGCCAATGGAAATATTTTATCAGGGCTAAATCGAAGAATAGTAGGATTAGCAAAGGGACTGTGGACCGAAGAGCTTCCGAAGATTCTGTGGTCCATTCGGACTACGCAAACAAGGTCCACAGGTTTTACTCTGTTCAGACTACTATTCGGAGATGAAGCTATGACTCCAACAGAGCTCAAAGGGGGATCATTTCGCAGCACCGAACCGGACATTGAAGAAGAAAGACAAGCTTCGTTAGATTTATCAGAAGAAACAAGACTTCGGGCTGTAGCTAATTTATCAAAGTATCATTAGCAGACGAAGGCTTGGTATGACCCGAAGGTTAAGCTCAATGAACTAAGACCGGGTCATCTTGTTCTACGAAGCATTATAGCACCAGGGAAGTTAGAGAATAAATGGGAAGGTCCATACCTAATTGTTCGTTCAGGGCGCCCCGGTTCATTTAAATTAGCTAATTTAGAAGGTGAAGAGTTAGCACATACTTGGCATGCGGAGCACCTAAAGCGATACTTCGCATAAGGGCTCCTTGTAATTTGCTTGTAATCATCTTCTAAATCAATAAAGCATATGATCCTGATAGTGCCTTCCCCTCATAGACTTCCAGCTTCCAAGTGGACGCACTGGAACCGCGGGGTCGACTGAGAGGGAAGTGTCATGAAGCTGGGTTGTATTTTCGGACTTCGAACCCATAAAGTTCGAAGCTTCCGACGTGGGGGCTGGCATAATCCGGAGCCCAGGCCACCGGCTTGTAGGCATCGGTAAAAGAGCCCAAAACCACACCCTACGGAGTCCAAGCCATTGGCTGGTAGACTTCCGTAAAAAGAGCCGAAGGTGGCCAAAATCTGCGGAATCCAAGCCATTGGGTGGTAGACTTCCGTAAAAAGAGCCGAAGGTGGCCAAAATCTGCGGAGTCCAAGCCATTGGCTGGTAGACTTCCGTAAAAAGAGCCGAAGGTGGCCAAATCCTGCGAAGTCCAAGCCATTGGCTGGTAGACTTCTGCAAAAAGAGCCGAAGGTGGCCAAAATATACGGAGTCCAAGCCATTGGCTGGTAGACATCCATAAAAAGAGTCCAAAGAGACCATTGCAAACTCCGAACCATTGGTTCGACAGAGATCGCAAAAATAAACCGAAGGTGGCTAAAGCAAAACAGCATTTGAGCCATGAGCTTCGAATGTCTGTTAACATAGTCCAAAGTGACAAATTTTTTAAGACACTAAAGTGTCCTGAAAGTTATCTCAAGTGATTTCTTTCATAAAACAAAGGTACTAAGTTGCCATTCTTCCGACTACAAAAAGTCGAAGACATTTCATAAGATTTTAAAAGATCTTTAAATGACAGAGGGGCTCCGAACCCCCAAAAAATTGTACTCCGAAGTTTTTCTTCTTTGCGCATAACCATCTTTGAATACATTTCGAAGTTGCTTATACCCAAAGAGGGGCTAGTAAATATGGAGACAATTTTAAATCGGCATTCATTACTGAAATAAATGTGTTTACAGATTACACTATGAAAAATTGGTATCTATACCAAGAAGGAATCGGAGACCTCTTCGGTCCCTAGAGCTAGGGGTGGAACGACTAGTTCCAACATCGGAAGTTCTAATAACTTTACGTTTAACTCTCTTCCTCCCCCTCGAAGCTCTAAAATCCTTCTGCTCTTGTTGAAGCTCGGCCCAAGTTCGAAGCCGTTCGGGGCTTCTTTCCCAACTTCTAAGATCTTCAGATCTTTTATTTCGAGCTTCACCTTCGTCTTCAGACCAAATAGTGTCTTCAGAAGACGAGGTGTTTACGTCAACCTCTTTCTCTTCCTCTTTAATATAAGACATTACATCTTTGATTACTTCGGGCGCAATTACGCCGGAGTTATCTCGAGGAATTAGGAATCGAGGGCACTTGTAAGTCTTTAGAAGTTCGAAGGTATTCCATAATGAACGAAGTTCGTCGTTAAGCTCTAACACTTCGATGTCTTCCATAAGAGGCAAAGCCTAAAAATATGACAAATAAGATTTTCATTGATAAATGTTTACAAGCACGAAGCTTTACATAGTCAAAAATCCTAAATGATTCCTAAACCTGCGGGTTCGGAGGAGGCTGACTGCTCGAATCTTGGTTCTGAACTTGCTTCTGGCGTTGGCCTTCATCGATCCAAGCCTTGATCGCGGAACGACCTTCGGCTCTCCATGAGGTTTGAAAGGCTCGCCAGGCTGCAGTCACGCCTTCGGAAGGATTTAAAAGTCGTTTGTCGTCGAAGGTAATGGAGCCCTCTGCGCTCGGAGTGATTGTTCGGCCCAAATCCTCGTAGTAACGAAGTAGTCCGAGGGCAGACACTTGTCCGGAGAGTTCTCCATAACGAATGCCTGCCGTCTTCATTTGCTTCGCTGCTCCTTGGATCCTTTTTAGCCGGCGCAGCAGAGTGACGTTGTCATCTAAAGGGAGTGATCCAGTAGTACCTAAGTACTCCAAAACACCTAGCATCTATTCTATGACCTCCGTAGCTACCTTCTCCGACTTAAGCTTTTCTTCAATTAGTGCATCCTTGCTCGAAGTTGTTTCTGCTAGAACTCCGGAAATTCTAGCATTCTCCGTAGTTAAAATATTCTTCTGATTTAGGAGTTGGCTAGCTTCCTCTTGGAGCCTCACAAGTTCGGATCCAGCATTAGCATGCTCCAACCGCACCTTTTCGATTTCCGCCCGAAGCACGATTCTTTCTGCTTCGAGCTCTTTATTAGCAGCCTCCAAGCCCTGTCTGGCCCTACGCTCCGTTGAAATCATATTATCCATTTGAACCACTCTAGCTTCGGAGAAAGATAAGTTGCGTTTAAGAGCTTCATTTTCTTCCCGAAGCTGAGCAATTTCATTTTCACTCGATAAAGTTGCAGCGCGGGCCAAGACCGCTTGCTAAAAAAAGAGAAAAAACTGAAGTAAGAAATTATTCATGTATAATTTGCTATTGGTTCGAAGGTGCTCCGTACCTGATAGGCTGCTCGTTCCATATCAACGTTAAGCTCCGAACTCTTCGCCCTGCTTAAAATTGCTACCAGCTCTGTCTCCCCGACTTCGCGACTCACTTGACCTAAAGGTTTGAGCAGAGTCCGAAGCCCGGTTCTTTGCTCCAAAAAAGGAGTTAAAAGAGGGAGCATTGCTGAAGCCTCTTGGTCATCCCTGCTTGGCGAAGCTCCGGAGCATTCTCCTGAGGTCCTTGGAATTTCAGTAGATGGCCCCCCCTCAGTTGATTCACTTTCATCTGTTGATTCAGACGAAGTTGATCCTTGAGTAGGGAGAGGCTCTATATGTCTTTTACCCCTTCCAGGCCCCAGTAGAGCAACCTCCGGGTGCGGCTCCGAAGTTGTCGAAGGCCCAGGAATGGGATCTTCACGATGTACTTCTACAGAAGGGGGCTCTGCAAAAGCAAAGGTATTATACTTTTTATAATTTTGCAGAAAATAATAAGAGAATTATGCGAAGTTTACCTTCGACATTCTGGGGGCGATCGAGCACTGGACTGCTCGGAGGATCAAAGGTGAGGTCTTCGTCTGAATCCACAGTTAAAACTTCAACTGCCGGAGTATCTCCGTGAGCAGTCCTCCCTTCATCCACAACTGAAGTTGTAGTAACTTCAACTTCATCTTCGCCCATAGGAGCTTCGTTTTGCTCTTCTTCTTGGGCATCCGGAGCTCTCACTTCTTCAATATTAGCTTGAGGATTCGGCATACCTGCAGTATCTTCAATGTGAATATCTTTCTGAGCCGCATCTTCATCAATCAACCTCACTAATAGTATACCTTCATCTTCTTTAGAACCGGAGGTTGAGGTTCTTGAGCTCGAAGGCGCAGGATTCGAAGGTGCGAGATTTTTTGGCTTCCGAGCCACCTTCTTCACTGGAGTCCTTGCAAAGCTCGAAGCTCCGGCTTCAGCTATCCTCTTCTTGGGTCCCTTCTCCGAAGGCACCCAGTCCATCAGAGGGGGCGGAGTCATCTTCAACATTCCCCATACTCTGTTAAACCTCTCCCAACTCCCGACCAATTTAACTCGCCATTCTTTTTCAGTCGGAGTTGGGGTACCCAAAATCTTCTCCGAAGCCCTTATAATTTGCTCTGAAGTAATAGGGGCTGAAGAAGCTAAAAAATAAATAATTTAAGTTAGTCTTTCTTCGAAGTAAATATGTATAATACATGTTGGTTTCAAAGTTACCTGCAGGGCTCGAAGTCAAGTTAATTTTGCGGAGACCGTCTTCCGAGTCATCTTCGAAGACGATAGGCCAGTTGGCCATCAGCGGAGAAATTTGCAGGCCGAGGAATTCTTCGGCCAAGTCTCGCATACTTAACCTTCGGCTAATCTTTTGAAGCAGGTTAAGACGGGCTTCGAGCTGACCTTCGTTGGGCTGCACTAAAGCTTCCTTCCGGAATTGAATTTCTTTGAGGGGCCCGGCCAGAGGACTGCTTGCCCTAATTTCGGCATAGAACCATCTTAGAACCCAATCAGTATACCATCTGGCATTGATGGCCTTGGCAGGAAACTGAAGGGCGTATTCATCTCGAAGCCTAAAGTTGATACTACCGAAGGATACCACTACTTTTTCACCTCCGGAGCCTACAAAGGTTTTTGGTTGACAAGTTGCTCTATGCAATGCAGCGAAGATCTCTGCCCTTCCTTCGCACCCTTCGGCTCTCAAGGCCCATTCGAAGATAGCTAATCTAGCTACTACATTCGGAGATAATTGGGGGAGGGTTACGTGGAACAGATCAAGTACCTCCGCCAGGAAGTCCACTGCAGGGAGGCCCAAGCCAGCTTCGAAGAAGGCTTCGAATACCACTACTTCTCCGGGTCTTGGCGATGGAATCATTTCTTTGCCTGGCTTCCGGATCATAACTCCATTACCAATTTTCCCTCCCACTGCGATTGCCAGTGACTCTCTCTTGCAGGTAGAAGGCCCCAACTGGAAAGATTGATCCAAGTATTTTGTCGATGGCGGGCACAGACCTTGGTCATCGACGATTTGGAGATTTCTCCCTCCTGCCGCCATGGATGTCACCGCCGGAATCGAAGGTGCCGCCGTCAACGTTGCAGCTGCTGCTGCTGTAGCCGCCTGCTGCCGGGCCAAGGCTGACGGAGGTGCAGATCCCTTAGTCTTCACCATTGCGATTGATGGATTGCTTTGGGGAAAATGGAGGCTAGGGCTCAAGAACTCAAAGGGCTCGAAAAGTTTTTGGATGCGAGAAGACGGTGAAAAGGTAACCGGGTAAGTTTTAGGACTTCTATTTATAGCCTAGACTTCACTTTTTTACCGTTAATCCATGTCGTTTCGCATTCCTGCCGTTACTTTTCTCCAAGATTAACGCTTACTACAGTTTCCGTTGGAAACAGAAACTTAACGGCTATTTTCTCTAAGTCTAAAAGACTTTCGAACTTCTTGAGTCGGTTCTAAGATAGTTCGAAAAGCAATTACCTTAAGACTGATTCGGAGTATATATCTTCATGCATTTCGGAGATGAACTAAAAACCAATAACCCCTATGTTTGGTTATTTTTTCCTTCTGTATACTGCTCTCCTAACATTACAGGTCAAATGGAGAAGCGTATTCGAGGGGCTACTGTTGGGGAAAATATCTCATCTTCGGGGTTATTGCCGAAGCAACATAAAGGCAGACAGCGGATTCGAAGGTTCCCAGACGATCATCTTCGAAGATACCCGGAACCCAGTTCGAAGTACGAAGATAGGCATTGGATCGAAGTACATCTTCGAACTAAGACTTTTCAAGATCTTTTCTGTCAGCTAAGATGGAAGACTTATCTTCTTTCTCATTAGATTAGTCTTTTACCATTTTAGCCCTATTAAGGGAACTGAATAGTTTCCACTATGTCGGTTGTAATAGAGGGGTAAATAGATCTTTTCCTTAATGTTTGGGCCTATAAATACCCCCCATTTCACCCTGTAATAAGGACCGAATACAAGTTATTCAATACATACATTTGAACTATTCTAAGTTATTATCCTTTCGGAGGCTTAGAACAGTTCTCTTCGCAAACACTTCGTTTGTTAGTTTCTTTTCTACAGAAACCTGTTAGCGTAATCTTTTACGCCAACACCCACAATACAAGAATTCAGCAGATCTTTACCAAATTCCTATCAAAACCCTTTGACATATATCTTCTCAACAGAAGGACAACCACACTAGGTTTCGTCGATGCTCCAACACTTGGATTACGTAGACCCCCTTTTGTGCCATCGTGTCTAGACAATAAAAAGGAAACAAGGTATCATGTCTTCTCGACTCTCCTAGCCCGCCGCTCGGTGCATCTTGCTGAACCGACCTATACGCTAGGTTAGGCCTTACCCGCGAGACTTGTGTCTTGTATGGAAATGCTTTGCAACAGATCCCACAGACCGGTCCTTATAGTGCCCTGGGTGCTACCAACCAGTACACTTGCTTGCACCCGGAAACCCATCTTTACCATTAACTTAGCCATTTTCCAAATATTTCTTCCGACTTTTAGAACCATGAGAAGAGACATATCTAGGGACATGTAGAAGAATAAAGTAGCCATTCTAGTCTATGACTCATTCTGTAGCAATACTAAGCAAGTGTGCCAATACTTAGGCACTAACTAATATTGTAGTATTCAGGCAACAAAGGGAAAATGGATCAAAAACATGGCTTGGGTTTGCAAAACAAGGTCAAAGGATCTAAATAAATATAACTGTAGGATTTAATTGGACTAATGCAATTAATTCCTATGTGTTATAGCAAAAACTACCTTGAAAACATGGGATCAATATGGTAAATGCATGGGGTGTGACTTGCATGGATCAACAAAAAACGGAGACGGGTTCTTGACAAAAGACTCGGGCTCCTTGATAGCTTCAAATTCTAAAAGCACACAAAACAAGGAAAAGACAATTAAAAGGAGGAAAATAAATAGTACAATTCATGAAATTAAATTAGTTCATGTTGTAGAGAAAATTATGATGGTTAAAATGGAATTTGAATGGATGAATTTGGAGTTAGGATGTGAAAGATATGAATTTTTGAAGTTTGAATCAATTTTGGAATTATTTTTAAATTGAAAAACAGAAGAAAAAAAAGTCCACGGTGAACCAAGTCAACGGTGAACTGCGCACGTGCTCCATAGACCGGGCGGCTGAGGGCCACTAGATCACGATCGGACGGCTCTGCGTGATGCGAAAAGGTTAAGTGATGATCAATGGTTCAAATTGAAATTTAGCGAACCAGTACGACGGACACAGTAGAATGAGCCACATCATAGATTTAATCAAGACCGCACGATCTGGATCGGATGGCCATGGTTCGATCTGTCATGCTGGCGCGTTGCCGGCGTCGACAGAGAGTGACAGAGAGGAATTCCGATGATGGTGAATGACAACTTGGCAATCTAAAGGGATGAATGGAACCAGAATAGGACGGGGATCACTCTATTACCTGAGATGGTCACCAGCGATGATGGACGGCGGCCGGTGGCGAGTGGAGGCAGAGAACACCCCTCGGGTCAATGACTCTGGCAAGATCCGATGACGGGGAGGCCGAACAGGGTCGATGACGAGGACTGGGAGGGGGTGGTGGTCATGGTGGTGCTGGTGGTGGGGCTTGGCGAGGTCATCGGCTGCAAGGAGAGGCTGCTGGAGCTAAAACATAGTGGCAGAGTTATTTATAAGGATCACCGACAATGAGACGGCAATCAACGAGGCTAAGGTCTAGAACGGGTTCAGGGGATCAGAGCGAAGGATTTAATAGGGGTCCGGTGGCCAGAGATCACGGCGGAGGCATTAGGGTTAGCGGTGGTGGTAGGATTTTGGGGATTCTGACTAGTGTTCAGGTTGGGGACGATGGAGCTAACAGGTAAGGGCCACGGGTTAGTGACAACTGCAAGGCACGCGAGACTGGCAGGTGGGGTCCACGTGGTAGAGAGGGCGAGGCACGCGCGGGCGAGGGACGGCACCGACAGGCATGGCCCGGCTGTCGGTGAGGGTGAGCGAGTGGGCTGGGCCGCGGAGAGAGATTGGAAGGAGGCATACCAACAAGATTTAAAATTCATTTTTCAATTAAAATAATTTCTAAAATTCATTTGTAATTTCTATGCTAGTTGCAAAAGTCTTAAAAATTTGGAAACAATTCCTAAAATATTCTTTTGACTTGGAGAATTTTAAAAAAATTACAACTCAAAAGATGGATTATTTCTTAATATTTTAATTCCTTTCCTTCTTTTAACAATTTAAATAATTATTTTCTCAAAAATATTATTAGGCAAAAATTAAGGGTGTTACAATCCTACCACCTTCAAACAATATTGTCCTCAAGATTTGGACAGAATCTCAAAAATAGCTATCTATTTTGGGCCTTCAATTCCTCTTCTTTTTCCCAAGTAGCTTCTTTGTGTGAATGATTGCTCCACTAAACCTTACAAAAACGAATGACTCTGCTTCTGGTGACTCTTTCCTTGGTATCGAGGATACGAACAGGCTTCTCCACGTAGGTCAGATCTTCTTGAATCTCCAACTGTTGGTAGTTGGCTTACTCATCAGGTACATGGAGACACTTCTTGAGTTGAGAGGCATGGAACACATTGTGCACTCCAGCCAAAGATAGTGGCAATTCATCATCAGTGACTAGTGGTAACTACCACCCGTCATTGATAACTCCTCTCGCTTATAAATAGGCAGGGCACCAAAGTGAATCATCGCGCTTTCATTTCGCGCAACCCTAACTCCCACCGCCGCCGTCGTCTTCGTCGTGCTACTCACCGCTCCGTCATTGCTCCTGGCCACATGCACTATTGGCCATGGCGCGTTTCACCGCCACCTTGGTTGCATCCTCCTCATCCTCCTCCTAAGGTCGTCATCCTCCTCCTCTTCCCCGTCCACATGCATCATCCGTCGTTACTAACTTTGTTTTAATTTTATTGTTACAAGGTAAACTAACCTACTACTTTTAGCCACTTTCTTCGAGATAAATACTGATTTTAGCCAATTTCCTCGAGATAACGCACTCAAAGGTTGCATAGTCATTCACCGTGGTGCTTCTTAGGCCGCCCATGGTGGTGGTGGTGGTGCTTCTAAGGCTGCCATGGTGGTGCATTGGTGCTCCTCGGGATACCCATGGTGCTTTTCCTCAAGCTGCCCATGGTGCTTCTTCGAGAATACTATCCGAGCTCTCGATAGTGATAGGACACTATCCAAGCTCTTGATATCGCTACAAGTTAGCTATTAGTTAGGGAGTGTTGTGGCATTGGTCATTTGACAGGTACACAGACAGGCGATTACAGGGCTGAGAGAGCTGTTGAGTCGTGGTGGTCCAATCCGGGTACACCGTGCAAGGGTGGCAAGAGGCTTTGTCGGTTTTGACTCAAAACCGTGGAATCAAAAAGTGTTATAAAATTCCAAGAAATATAAGTTTATTTTTCAATATAGTAGTTTTGATTAGATGTAATCTTTTATTATTTTTCTGAATAATACCAAAACAGTAGGTTTAAATGTTGTATAAAATAGGTATAGTATTTGTGTATTTTTCTGAATTTTTAATTCTAAAAAATACCAAAGGGTATTGTTGGGGGAGATAATCCCGATGACGGTGGGGGACGTGAAGGCCCGTACAGCTCTAAAGGAAGGCTACGGCCGGAGGACCCGAAGCCCTACGACGGAGGTGCATGAGCCTCCGAACGAGGAGACCGGAGGCCTTTGGGGGCTCCGAGTCGTGCCGGAGGGGTCCTCGAGAAGGAGAGCGACTAGCCGAATGCCGGAGGCCGACCTTCGAACGGACGGAGGATCTGAAGGGAAGTCGTGCATAGAGAAGACCCAGTCAAGGTCGTACGGGGGCAAGATCGTGATCGTCTGCGCCGTGTCGGGTGGCCTTTGCAGCGCCCGACACGGCCGGTACGCTGTCAGAATCGCACCTTCTTGTCTGTACTATGTAACACCTATTTTGTCTGTACTACTGACCTAGGTCAGGCCGAGTAGCAGTTGGGGTTTGGAGGCGCCCGGCCTTCAGAGCGGGTCACCCTATAAATACCCCCCAACTATAGTTGTAATAAACACATGATCCAAGAATACAGAGCACACGGCATTTCATTACTCCATCCACTGAGAAAACCTGCTGGTTCGATCCGTTGTTCCAACAGTTGGCACCGTCCGTGGGGATCCTAGTTCGAGAAGCTTGCGTCATCTACATTCAATCACCAAAGCATGTCGGGTCGGAGGGGCGCGAGCACGGTTCCTCTGCGACGGTCAGCCCGCACCGCCAGAGTCGAGCCCACCCCAGTCGCCATTCCCGACCAACCGGTCATCGCGTCTGTCGAGGCGCTTGTCATGGAGCCAACCCAGGCCCCGGAGGGGACGCCGGAGGTTCGGGGCCCTGTTGGCATTCTGGAGCTAGCTTCCGTCAATCCCGCGGGGCTCCAGGAGGGGCCGTCGGAGGCGCACCCTCCGAGCGGGCCCCCGGTGGTGGCCCTCCGGACCGACTATGTCCGTTCGCAAGACCCTGAAACCGCCTCAGGAGGAAGTGGGAGTCAAGCCGATGCTCTGGCCGCCGAGAACGCCCGGCTGAAGGCGGAACTGGCCCAATGGCGCCAGGAGGCGTCGCTCCATCCTCCCGAGCCCTCCCGCGCTACGAGGGTCACAACCGCAGCCCTGAGCGACGATGAAGATCAAGTGGAGGAAGAAAATGCGTCATACAATGAGGAGTCTCCCCTGCACCCAGATCTTTAGAGGGTGCGCTTTGGCTTGAAGTTTCGCACCGCCAAGCTTCCCAAGTACTCCGAGGACTCTGACCCCGGAGAGTTCTCCTGCTCGTACGCTCTAGCAATAGAAGCGTCCGGGGGGAGCCGGGACACCATGGCTAAATGCTTCCCTCTAGCGCTCGAGGGGATCACCCTCCGGTGGTTTTGGTTGCTCCGGCCTGGGACCATCCTTTCGTGGGACCAGCTGAGGAAGAAATTTGTCAACAACTTTTAGGGAACCTACCGTCTCGCCACCTTGGAAGGCGAGGACCTGAAACACACTTGGCACGCGGAGCACCTGAAGCGTTATTTCGCATAAATTCATAAGTTTATTCTGATGCTGGCCGATGACGGCTACTGTTGTATTTAACCTTCAACTCAATAAAACTATCGGGTGAACGTTTTTGACCAAGGTGGATGCACTGCGGTACCAAAGCGTAGTTTCACCAAATAAATCGGGTTCTGAGCTCTGGCTCGACGCACCCTCGAATCGGCTTCCGAGCTCCAGCTCGATGTGCCCTAAATCAGGTTCCGAGCTCCGGCTCGACGCACCCTTGAATCGGCTTCCGAGCTCCGACTCGACGAACCCTTGAATTGGCTTCCGAGCTCCGGCTCGACGCACCCTTGAATCGGCTTCCGAGCTCCGGCTCTACGCGCCCTAAATCGGGTTCCGAGCTCCGGCTCGACGCACCCTTGAATCGGCTTCCGAGCTCCGGCTCGATGCGCCCTAAATCGGCTTCAGAGCCCCGGCTCAACGCGCCCTACAATCGGCTTCTGAGCTCCGGCTCGACGAGCCCTAAATCGGGTTCCGAGCTCCGTCTCGACGCACCCTTGAATCGGCTTCTGAGCTCCGGCTCGATGCGCCCTAAATCGGCTTCCAAGCCCCGGCTCGACGCGCCCTAAATCGGGTTCCGAGCTCTGGCTTGACGCACCCTTGAATCGGCTTCCAAGCTCCGGCTCGATGCGCCCTAAATCGGCTTCCGAGCCCCGGCTCGACGGGCCCTACAATCGGCTTCCGAGCTCTGGCTCGACGCACCCTACGATCGGCTTCCGAGCTATGGCTCGACGCACCCTAGATTCGGGTTCCAAGCTTCGGCTCGAAGCACCCTGCCCCGTTCGATACAACTTACTTCTCCCGCCTTCCTCATAGCTGTTCGCGCCTAGTCGGCAAGTCGTCTACCCACGACGGAGGGAAGGAGGAGCAAGGAGGAAGGCTTCGATCATTTCCATCATTAATACAACATGCAGTATACAGTGTTTGTTGCGAATCAAAAGCAAGAGAGATTAAGAGAAGTCTTCATCCAAGCCAAGCAGGAACCAGAAGCCCTTTCGATCTGAAGAATCGCCTGGGCCAAAGCCCGCCCTAGTCCGAAGCTCCGGCGCTGCTCACGTATACTTCTCTTTCCTCTTCTACCTTTTCTCCTCCTTCTTTTGGGCGCAGAAGATCCTCTGGCCTTCTTGCAGTTGAGCGCAGCTGCGCAAACCTTCGCCCTCGGACGGTGCTCCGCCTGGACCAGCTTCCGCGTCAGACCAATCCACCAGTTCAGGAGACGAAGACGGAGCTCGGGGCTCTCTCTCTCTCTTCTTCATTAACAAGGCTCAGAACCCCTTGAAGAACTTTGGGGTCCGCACACCCGTCGCTACCCCAGGGAAGGACGAAGCGCGCGAGCCGATTCGCTCTCAAGGCTTCGAGAATAGCCCATCAATGCCGAAGAGCATCGTCAGGCTCAAGTACCTCAATATCGTAATCACAAACGTAGACACCCTGAGTAGTACCCAGAAAGCAAGTACTTTTTATTAAATGCATAGATAAGTCTCTAAACTATTACAAGAATTGCAGCACGAAGATCCTAAGGGATTTACACCTTCGGGTCCGGTTGGCATGCCGGGGCCGAGGACTTCGAAGGGGCCGGAGGTCCGCTAGCACGAAGGGCCTCCTCCAACCATGCCCTGATCGCTTCAGGGCCCTCGGCTTGCCAGGTCGCCTTGAGTGCTCTCCAAGATTGTGCCACCACCGGACTTGGCGATAGAAGGTGGCTCCCCCCGAAGGCGATAGGATGTGAGCTCGAAGACAAAGGAAGGGGGAGGCCAGACGACTCAAGGTGCTGGAGGATCCCAAAGGCGTCTACCCGGGCTGATACCTCACCGTACTTAGACACGGTGAGGCTTATCTGCCGGACGGTGGCCTGGATAAACTTTAGTCGGAGGCCAAGGGGCTCCCGGGCAACGTCGAAAGCCGCACACCCGGTGCCATAGCGCGCCAGCGCCTTCCGAAGAGACACTACAGTGTCGGCCACCGTATTCTCCCCCTGGGCAAGCGCTTCGGTCATCTCCTCATTCCAAGCCAGGAGGTCCGCCTCGGTCCGCTCCAGTTGGAGCACTCGGGTTTCGAGGGCTTCGGCGTTGGCTGCTGCCTTCCAGAGCTCGTCCATCTCCGAGACTTGAGCTTGAAGCGCAGAGACCTCTCCTTCAAGTCGCTCCGCATCCTCGGCTCAGGACCGGAGCCTCTCCACCTCGGCCGCCTGGGCCCGAAGGGCGTTGACCTCCGTGTTGAGCTCGTCCGCTCGGGTGGCCCGAGCCCAGAGCCCTTCCAGCTCAGCAACTTGAGCCTTGAGGGAATCGACCTCCGCCACCTGAGCCTTGAGCGCCTCGTCTCTAGCAGCCCGGGGGCAGAGGCTTTCGATCTCTGCCGCCTGCTCGCGGGCCAGCCTCTCGGCAGCGTCCGCTCGGGCGGAGAGTCCCGAAGCGTCATTCTCACGGCGGTGGCGCTCGGAAAGCAGGGAGAGCAGCGATCCCTGCGCCAGCGCGACTACCTGCACATGAAGTGGCGAATCAGGAAAGGGGGTGTAACACCCCAAATTTTTAGAACAATAAAAATATTATTAAATTCAATTTCTTGGAATTTATATTTCTGAAAATACTTTTAATACTCTTTTATACCCTTTTGAACTACAACATAGAGTAGATGGCCAAACTAGGGGGTGAAACTTTTTGTATATGATCCTAAGACCAAAATATATTTTTGGGAATTTTTGTAAATTTTTGCCAACCTTGGAAGTAGCCCTAAGATTTTAATCTATTTCCTGGAATTATTTTTATTCAGAAATGCTTTAAAACACTAATGGGCTCCCCTCCCTCCTTTCTCTCTCTCCCAGCCGGCCCAGCCCATCACCGTCACTCGCCTTAGGCTGATAGCCTGGTCCCACCTGTCGGCGCCGAATGCCTCCCCTCGCGCGCGCGCCCGACATCACGGCCCCACCCGTTAGCCGCCTCCCTCGCTCGTCCGCGCTCGCTGGCCAGTGGACCCCACTCGTCAGGCCCGTCGTCAACCTCGCGCCACCGCCCCCAAATCACGCCGGCCGACGACCTCACCCTCGGATCCGCCTCGCTGGCCCGTCCCCCATTAAATTACCGCCATTACTCGGTCCCCCGCGTCGCACCGACCGTTTTCCCCCGTTAACCCTCGTCATTACGCCACGGGATCAATGCTACGCGTGCATGGCCGAGCCTTCGCCGGCGAGTTAAGTCTCCCTCTCGATTTTCCATGCATGCGACCCCCACCGGTGACCCTATTTAAACCCCCTGCCTCCGCCGCGTTCGACCCCCATGCTCAATCGCCACGAGAACGAACAGAGCACACGCGATTCGCCTTTTTGCGCACTCCCTCTATTTCTCCTCCGGCCACCGCTCGTCGTCGCCTCAGACCACCTCCGTCCACACCCTCGCCACCATCGTGACCGCAAGGACGACCCCGATCTCGGCCACCCCTCCGCCGACGCCGAACCCCGCCGGAACACCATCGCCGACGAGGAGCCCGAACCACTCCACCGTCTACCCTCGCCGCCGACCGCGCTCCGTCGACCCCTCGCCTCGCCTAAGGTACCGTCGTGACCGTAGTAGTGTCCTCTTTCCATTTCTAGGCTTAGCTAGGGCCGCCGTCGCTCGCCGTGGCCCCTGGCCCACTCGCCGTCGTCGGGGAAGACGACCGGCACGGGTCGAGTACCCGTGTCATGTCGGATCTGATCCCGACCGTGCGATCGCGATCGGACGACGCATGTAAGCCCACGTACGCGATCTAATCCGCACCGTCAGATCTGGTCAAAGCGTTACGTTTTAATCTCACGCGTTCATTTCCATTTAAAACCGGCGTGCAATCTCGTGCGTCCACGTGGTACCCTTTCGCACGTTTTAATCCTGGCCTTCCATTATCACTTAAGTGCCCCGCCTCGCTCTCGCGCGTTGGATCTGGATCCAACGGTCCAGATCGACCCGGTGCACGCGCACAGTGCACGGGTTCACCGTGGGCCTGGCTCACCGTGGACCCGAGGGGTTTAAAAATTGAAAATGAATTTCAGAAATAGTTTTAAACTTGTAAAATTCATATCTGGCGCATTTGAACTCTAAAAATTGCCATTGCAATTTCAGAAAATTCATAATATTATTCTCTACATGTTTATGCAATAAAAACAGTAGGTTTACTTTGAATTTTTCATGTTTATTTAAATAAGTATTCAAATGCCTTTAGGGTTAAAATATAAATTCAAATATTTAAACTTCAGAAAAATTTATATTTATTTCCTTTCTGTCCATGTACTGAAAACCATTTAAACTAACAAGAACTTTTCATTTCAAAATTTATTAAGGGACTAAATATGAGACTATTCACATTTTAAACAACCTTTTCAAAAGGGGGACAAATTTTCATTTTAATTCCTTTAAAAACTATTTATGAAATAACTTTCAGAACCTGAACAAATAAACATATTTTAAACAAACCAACTTTAACCTATGTTTTTATCATGTAATGTTATATTGTTTGATTGAATATTGTGTTCATTTTTACTTTATTATTATTGAAAAGACTACGACGCCGCCGAGGAGCCGGAGTACTTCCCCGAAGTCCCTCCCTCTCCCTTTGTTGAACAAGGCAAGTCACCAAACCAATCTTTTGAGCATATTGAACCCAAGTTTGATTAAACTATCGCTAAAACACATAGGTTATATATGCATTAGTCAAATGAACCCTTACAATATATTTATTTAGGATCCCCCGACCTTGATGTGCAACCCAAGCCATGCTCTCTAGCCTAAACTCCTTGTCACCACATGATAAATGTTATTAGCTAGTGTCCAATGTATCGACACGATCGCTATAGGATAAAAATGAGTCGTAGTACATGGTTCTACTATATGATCCCCATTGTTTCTTATCTATGGAATTCTGTCGTTGTTGGAGTTTTGGTTGTGAGTGAATGCATGATGGGTTCCGGGTGCAAGCTAGGGCATTGGTCGGTAGCACCCGGGGCACTATAAGGACCGGTCTGAGGGATCCGTTGCAATACACTTACGTACTAACCACAAGTCTAGTGGGTAAGTCCTAACTAAGGTATGGATTGTTCCAAACCGAGGCCACCATTTGGAGATGGGTCAAGTTGCACCTGCGGGTGACTTGTACCAATGTGGCGCAAAAGGGGGTGCGACGTTAGCTGGGATGCGGCCCGGCGCGCCGGCGAAACCTAGAGCGGGTGGTTATCGCTTGGAACATTTCATGCCGAGGTTTTGGCACGAGTTCCCGTGGTATGGTTCATCTCGTTTGGGATGAGTGTGTGCCTTGTGGGTACAGTAGTACATCTCTGATCAGAGTCTTAAATCTTTTCGAAAAGCCGAGCCCACGGTCAAGGGCGGGTTGCGTGACATCCCCCAGTTAGTTTACTTTGGATATGTATGTGCATGATGGATTGACATGTAAGGACTGTTGTGTGAGGAGGTAAAACGTACTCCTCGAGTTAGTTGATGTTGTTGATATTCATGTTTACTTTTACGCATGATTAAAATGTGATTACACTAAATGCAATAACTGAAACTGTACTTTTCCGCAATGTTAGTCATTACCCTTCCTTGTTTATTATCCTGCATTACTACTTGCATTTGTGGTGGCTTGTTGAGTACTTTTTGTACTCATACCCGTTGGACCCCACAGAGGATGCTTACTATGAAGACGGTCTGGAGTAGCGACCCAGTCGAGAAGAAAGATCCTGAAGGAGATGTTCGTCATGCCGCTTTATAATTATTTTTATTACTATTTTTACTAAAACTTTGATGTAATAAATATGGTCTGCGTACCATGGATATTGTCGTATGTACGTTGTCGCATGATGAACCTCTTGTATTATTGTTTTTCTTCTGAAATTCAATAATGTTCCGATCTGTTAAATCAGGGCGCTACAGGGGGGCTAGGGGCTCGCCAAGAGGCGCTCCGAGAAAATACCTGGCTCACGACATTCTCAATGGCCCGGCCGAGCTCGAGACCATCTGACAGACCGAGCTCGTCTATCACCGGAGCCTGTCACAAATGCAGGTAGTAGTCATGGACCGGGGCCACCCTCGACGCGAAGTCCTCGCCCTCCACCAAGAAGGGGCACAGGAGGGGCACGCTAGAGCGTGTGCCCCGCGAGCTGGAGGGTTGTCGAGGCCGGATCCCTGTACCTCGGTCAGCCTCCGGAGAAGCTTCCTCGGCGACTCCTGACTCCGTCCCATCACGTGGTTCCAAAGCCCTCGTCGCATTAGCGGGGACTCCGGACCTTGCATTGGCGTCGTCCTCGGAGGGATTCATTGCTGGATCAGTGGCCTGGACGGACGTACTTGCTTGAAGGAAACAAAGGCTAAGAATGAGAAGGCCCAGCGCCTTGAGTAGAGGCTAGAAAAATTCGCGTACCTTCGTCCGCGGCCTCGACAAAGACCTCCGAAGGCTGGGCGAGCCTCGGAGTACCCAGCCGATAGAACAAGTAGTCTATCGAGTTCACCGGGGAACCCGCCGCCGTCGCGGCAAGTTCGGCCTCAACATCGGCACTTCATTCGACAGCGCCGAGGGGGTCGGCCAGCCCCCCGGTCTAGGCTGTCAGGTTCCCTGCTCCCCCGGGAGCTGGCACAGACCCCCTCCGAAGCCGAATTGTGTGGAGGGGTAGTCTTGGGGGACGGCACCACTTCAGTAGCCGGCACTTCCTACCCTGTCCTTGGAGCAGTCGGAGGAGGATTCAGGGGGACGAGAGCGTCCCCGACTCTTTCGGTGCTCGGTCGGTCCGGCTGGACCGGATCCGGAATCGTCGGAGGGTGCTCTGACTCCGACCGGGCCCCCTCGCTGGAATACCCCCACTCAGAATGGGAGGCGGAGGAGTGAGTCTGAGAAAGCCTCTTTGGGCCCTTCACCATCTGATTATTCTTTGAAGGGCACCTAGGGGAAAGTCTGCCGTCGGGGTCGGCCACCTTCCTCTTCGAAGCGGCGCAAAGGACCTCCCCCTCCGGGAGAAGTGGAGGCGAGAGCTCAAGTGCGTCCCACACACGGTTGAATCGCTCCCAGGACCCCACCAGCTCCATCCGCCGAGTGTATTCGGCCAGAGTGGGAGCCCCGAGGATCCTCTCCGCCATGCGGGCCACTTCCTCGGGCGTCCTGGCGACGAGCGACCCTGTGTTCGAAGGTTAGGGCTGGGCATCCTCCGAGCGCAGTAGAAGAAAGCGAAGCCAAAGAGAATGTGGATGCTTACCAAGCTGATGGGAGAGCTCCGTCGAGGTCAACTCGTCTCGGCTGCTCCGAAGTGACACCGGCCACTCCTCCTTCAGCGGTGGGATCTCGAGGGCCACGAACTCCTCCGTTAGGTCCCGCATGCTCATTCGGCGGGCGACGATTTGGAGGAGTTGGATCCTCGCGGAGACCGAGCCGGCGCTGGCCTCGACGCGTGCCTCCCTCCTGAACCAGATGTGGCGTGGAGGCCCGACGAGCCCGGAGTTGAGCCCCACGTGGACGTAGAACCAGCGGTTCACCCACTTAGAGTACCACCGCTCGTTGATGGCCTTCACCGGGAAAGAGTCTGCATACCTCCACCAGAGCTGGAAGTTGATGCTCCCAAAGGCTAATACCTGGCCACCCTTCTTCTTCGGCTGGCAAAGGGCTTCGTGCATTTGCGCGAAGACCTCCACCCTTCCTTCGCAGCCCTCGGCGCGCATGGCCCACTCAAATATGGCGAGGCGGGCCATGGCGTTCGGGAACAGTTGCGAGAGCTCCAAGTGGAAGGCGTCCAGCACTCCAGCAAGGAGCTCCGAAGCGGGGAACCCTAGCCCCGCGTCGAAGAATGCCTCGAAGACGACGACCTCCCCCTCTCGTGGCACTGGGACCGACTCCTGGCCTGACTTCCTGGCCGGCGATTCGAGGCCAAGGCGTCCCCTAGTCGCTTGCTCGATGGATGCGTCGGTGGACGCCGACGGCCCAAGCTCCAGGGTCTGCTCCTGAAACCGCTCCGATGCGGGACGGAGCTCCCGCGAGTCGCGTGCCTCGGCCGGGCCAAAAGCAGTCGCCGCCGCGGCCGCCGCCGCCATCTGACGCTGCAAGAAGCGGGGATCTACCGCCGCGGCAGGAGCACTCTTCTCCACCATGGCGAGAGGAGGCAGGGAGAAAGCAAGAGCTCAAGAACAAGCGCTCGTTGTCAAGGATGAAGCTAGGGGACTAAACAAGTGGGCAGGAGAGGGCTTGGCCGGCGCAGTAGGGGCTATTTAAGCATGGAGGTCGCCGCCGGTCCACCTTCTGCCCGTTCGTTGCCCGCGCGTACCGGTCGCGTGACGCCCACATTTAAGATCCTACCGGCGCCTCGGGTGCGCTCGTCCCTGACGGTCTGCCTCCCCCGCGTCGCCTGCATGCGTGTCGCATTAACTGCGCCAAGTAACGCA
The DNA here is from genome assembly GCA_019279435.1 of Zizania palustris. Lineage (NCBI taxonomy): Eukaryota > Viridiplantae > Streptophyta > Magnoliopsida > Poales > Poaceae > Zizania > Zizania palustris. Next base: position 36,595,373 of record JAAALK010000085.1, on the reverse strand, counting down.
CTAGCTCACTTCCTCGAGCGCCGGAACCTGGCGGTCAAAGACGTGTGGGCGCCAGTGCGATCGGTCAAAGCTTCTTCCTTCGAAGGGGCGAGAAGCGATTAGCTTGCCGAGGGTGCTCCAGAACTGGCTCCCGGTCTCCGGACTCCAGGACGCTTCAAGGCTCCGAAACATCCCCGGAACGATCGAACAGGGCTGCCCCGCAGCGGGATTCAGTATCTCTATGTAAGTTGTTTCCTTATAAAGGTTATTGGAATTATCATGTGCGCTTCCACCCTCTCTTGTGTAGGGTCCTCGAGAGGAAAGAAACGAGGGGCTACTGTTGGGGGAGATAATCTCGATGACGGTGGGGGCCGTGAAGGCCCGTACAGCTCTAAAGGAAGGCTACGGCTGGAGGACCTGAAGCCCTACGCCGGAGGTGCCTGAGCCTCCGAACGAGGAGACCGGAGGCCTTCGGGGGCTCCGAGTCGTGCCGGAGGGGTCCTCGGGAAGGAGAGCGACTAGCCGAATGTCAGAGGCCGACCTTCGGACGGACGGAGGATCTGAAGGGAAGCCGTGCATAGAGAAGACCCAGTCAAGGTCGTACGGGGGCAAGATCGTGATCGTCTCCGCCATGTCGGGTGGCCTTTGCAGCGCCCGACACGGCCGGTACGCTGTCAGAATCACGCCTTCTTGTCTGTACTATGTAACACCTACTTTGTCTGTACTACTGACCTAGGTCAGGCCGAGTAGCAGTTGGGGTTTGGAGGCGTCCGGTCTTCAGAGCGGGTCACCCTATAAATACCCCCCAACTACAGTTGTAATAAACACACGATCCAAGAATACAGAGCACACATCATTTCATTACTCCATCCACTGAGAAAACCTGCTGGTTCGATCCGTCGTTCCAACAGGTATTTTAGGTATACTTAGTTTTAAGTATTTCTTAGCAAATAATCACTAAGAGCACTTTGGGGATATCCTTTGTAGGGATGCCTATAAAAGGGTCCCCATGGCATTGGAGAACAATCCATATTTTTGAGGTGAACCAATCAGCAAATGAGAAATCCATTTTTCAAATCGTCATCAGTTTTTTCTCATTTTCAGCACTGTTTTACATCCGATGTCCTGTTCAGTTTGTCAGCAGTACAGTGTGTGATATTCTTGTTGTAGCGATTGCAGGCACTGTTCATCATCCAGAATTACACTGATTGCATGTTGTAGCAGATTTTTGGTGAGTTTTTCTCTGATTTCTTCATAGCTTTTGGTATTTCAATCTACAAAAGTTTTTAACCATTCTTTCTTGGGGGTCCTGTTCATGCATGTGCTGTAGCTTTTTGGTGAACTGCTCTGTATCAGATTTGGTTTCCGAAGTTTTTGAAAGTGAGCACTGCTCATCAACCAGAAACTTTTGATTGTTTTTGGTACTGTATATCATCCGGTTGTTGTTGATTTTGCCTCGTGTGCACTCAAATGCATTCTGTGTATTGTAGCATGCCAGCAGAGTGCACCGTTTTCCGTCTAGAGATCTTCTGCTTGCTTGCTGTTACAAATATTGTGAGTTTTCTCTTTTGATTTTTTCATAGTTTTTGGAAATACATTTGTTCATAATTCTCATTCAAATCACAGAAATCTTTCTGCCTGAATTTATATTGTTCTGATTTACCTGCACTTTATTAATGTTTGGCTTTCAACTATTCCTTTTGTCGGCTCAGTTCTACTGAGTTTTTCTCTTTGATTTTGGTATTCACTGTGTGCGATTCAGATATATTCTCTTTTGAAGTTCAGTGTATTTTTTCATTCGGATTTTTACATTGATGTGTTGTGTAGTTCTTCTGGATCTTCTATCAGCTCCAAAATTTCGAGGTTCTTGCATCGATGACTCAAGCTTTTGCATTGCATTCTCATCTGTTCATTTATTTCCATTTAGAGTTTTTGACCGAATGACAGCGACTCTCTAGTAGTTGTCAACAACAGAAGTTGTTCACCATCCAAGAGGTGTTTTGCTTTCTAGCTTAGTTTCGATTGCAGAATATCTTCAGTTCAATCAATATTGTGTAGCAGTTTGAGTCAATATGATTTGAATAAAAAATATTGTCCATTTTGTCGGATGAGTTGTAATTGAGTTCTACAGTAAGTTTTCTTTATACTGAAAATTACTTTGTGTTATCGAATGAGTGGTTTTTTTAATATCTAGTTCATCATTAAGATGAACAACGTCAATTAAACACTGCATACACTCAAAAAATGTGACCTTCTATACATTTAGTAATTGTCATAAAGGAGTTTTTTGTCACTAAACATAATTTGTGATGGTGCTGTGACGAAAATCAGTTCGTCGCAGAAGGTGTGTCTCTAAACACCTTTTGTGACAAATAAGTGGAAAACGTCACAAATTTATGACAATCCAAATTGTCACGGTTTGATCAAAAAACGTCACAAATTATTTGTTTAGGTGATATCACATGTTAAGTAACAAGGCAAGATGACTAGACGTATAACGTGACATAGATTATGACATGGCATGTGACATGGATCAAATTACATTGGGCCAGAATAACTAATTTAGGTTTGTTTTTAAATGGGTTAAGCCCATTAAAAGACAGTTCTTATTAGGTCAAACCCATTTTGCTTCTTTTTTGAGAGAGGTCAAATTTAGGTTGGGCCAAATTTAAAGCCCATAGATTGATTAGGAAAGTATAGCCCACAAACAACATCACGCATTTTCAATTTCAATAACATCACAGAATTTACATTTGCAGAAATTTGAACACTACAACATCACATATTTACATTTGCATTTGCAACAATTTAAACACATCAAAATTTACACTACAACACCATTTACACTACAACACTACAACAACATTTACAGCAGTACTTCTTGTTCTTGTTCATCCTCTTAAGAGCTTCTTAGCTTGCAAACATGCCATACATAACAGTCTCAGAACAAATAAAAAAAGGGAAACATAAAGGTTCAATGTTCTTAAACACGAAATTAAAAAAAGTAGTACTATATCATCATCATGACACTAAAATATGAAATTTTCGCTAGAATGTTCCAATAGAGATATATACCAGTACATAACAGAGATAAAACATTAAGATGGTTATATAAAAAGGCATTTTTCCTGTATGGAGTAATATACATAAAGGTTCTTTTTATGCACATCTTTCCCTAAAACAACTAATAAACCTAACAAGAACAGGCTTTCAATATAACAGCCCATATTTCTCAGCATGGGAAATTTGAGGAATAATATTGAACTGGAAATTTAAGATTGACTTTTGATCAATTTTATTAGTACTTTATGGTTTTCATGAAATAAAATGTTTATCATAAGACTGAAAATAAGTAAAAGTATAAGTATGTGTGGATTAATTAAACAAAATAGTACAGAATTCATACAAGCATATTAAATCAGAATTCATACAAGCATATTAAATCAGAATTCATACAAGCATAACCAGACCCGATGGATTTTTAGAATATTAAATCAGAATCCATACAAGCATAACCAAATCATGTACTTTTTTGCACAGTACAGCTAACGAAGAGGCATTCCAGGATGCAAATACGTCAATACAGAGATGATAATGAAGCGATGCAAGGTAAAATGATTCGGTAGTCCAGAACTGGACATACCTAAGGATAGAACCTTAATCAAACACACCAAGTTGTTAGGCAGCACACTAAAACATTTAAATGGACATCACCGTCAGCGCCCGCGTTGGCGTCAGCGTCGACGTCGCCCTCGCCGCCTCCATGCGCCCACGCAGTGGTTGTGGCGGCGCAGAGCCAAAGGAGTAAGAGGAGGAGGCGGAGGTACGGCGTGAGGGTTTAGTGGAGTGCGGCCAGGAGTGAAATGGCTAGGGTTTGGGGGAGTGCGGCGCGGGAGTTTTTACCGCGGCGCCGATCGCGCGCGGCCGTCGGATTTGATCCGACGGACAACGTTGATCGGGCCAGCTTTAAGCCCAGGCGGGGGAACGAATTCCTGGCCCAGGCCTAGGTTGCATTGGCCCACACATTTTGAGTTTTTATTTTCCCGAATTTTTGTATTGTATTTTCTGTTTACTAAAAATTAAGAAAAATGACCATAATTAAGATAAAATTAAGTTATTTGCGGGGAAAATTTTATATAATTGTTTACAAACTTAGTAGTTTTGTAATGAATTTTTCAGTATTTTATAAGTATTTTCATGATATTTTATTTATTGAATTTAGTCCAACTACTATATTTAATTGGGAAACACATTTTATGAATTCTTGAAACATTTTTAAATTAGATAATTTATGTTGTATTTTTATTATAAAAAATGTTTTAAGTTCAAACGAGGATTTAACTATCGATTTGCTTTCAAACCTTTCTCATTCCTTCTTAAATCTTAAGTCGTACTTAGAGAATCTCCGCTTTCTTAATGCCTTACATGAAAAAATTTTCGAAAATTTTTTAAATTTTTATCACAGTATCTACGTATCATAACACAACACCATGATAAGTCTGTCTTTTTTAGACTTCACTTGATTTTGTTAGAATTAAAAAATTATAAAGCTCTATGTTGTCGATCGAGTGTCGCAACCTAGATTTTTCATATTGTCTTTAAATTTATGGTATAATAACTAAAAATATACTAAAAACATTAATATGATTTTTCTATAAATATTTGACAATTATTTCAGGCACTTGTAGTTCATATTTCACCTATTTCAATTTAAATCCTAGAAACATATTTAATGAATGAAAAAATAGTAATCAGGCACAGAACAATACAAAAAAATTAAATTATAAAAGTTATGTTATATTTTGATTATAAAAAATTTTCAAGTTCAATCGATAATTTAACTATCGATTTTCTTTCAAACCTTCCTCATTCCTTCTTTAAAACCTCAATCATCCTCGCAGAATGTCCAGTTTCCTAATATCCAACATGAAAAATTTCTCGAAACATTTTTAATTTTTTATGACAGCATATACGTATCATAACACAACACCGTGATAAGTCTCGTCTTTTTATACTTCACTTTATTTTTTTAGAATTAGAAAACTATAAAGCTCCATGTTGTCAATCGAGTGTCGCAACCTAGATTTTCAGTAATGTATTTAAATTTATTGATAATAAAAAAAATAGAATGAAAACATGAATATGATTTTTATATGAATGTTTGATAATTATTTCAGGCACTTGTAGTTTAAATTTCACCTATTTCAATTTAAATCCTAGAAAATCACTTAATGAGTTGAAAATAGTAATCTGACCCAAAAATAACAAAATTTTAAATTAGATAAGTTATGTTGTATTTTGATTGTAAAAAAAGTTCAAGTTCAATCGAGAAATTAACTATCAATTTCTATCAAACGTTCCTCGTTCCTTCTCTAAATCGTAAGTCGTCCTTGGAGAATGTCTGTTTTCTTAACATCCTACATGAAAAATTCTCTAAACATTTTTAATTTTTTATCACAGCGTCTACATATAATAACAAAACACTGTGTCAAGTCTCGTCTTTCTTAGACTTCACAAGATTTTTTTAGAAATAAAAAACTATAAAGCTCCATGTTGCCGATCGAGTGTCGCAACCTAGATTTTTCATAATTTCTTTACATTTATTGGATAATAACTAAAAATATACTAAAAAACATGAATATTATTTTTCTATAAATTTTCGTAAATATTTCAGGCACTTATAGTTTAGATTTCACCTATTTCAATTTAAATCCTAGAAAAACACTTAATGAGTTAAAAATAGTAATCTGACGCAGAAAAATACCAAATTTTAAATTAGATAATATACGTTGTATTTTGATTGTAAAAAAAAGTTTCACATTCAATCATAAATTTAACTATCGATTTTCTTTCAAACATTCCTCATTCCTTCTCTAAATCCTAAGTTGTCCTCGCAAAATGTCCGGTTTCTTAACATCCTACATGAAACAATTCTCAAAATATTTTTAAATTTTTATCACAGTATCTACGTATCATAACACAACATTGTGTCAAGTCTCGTATTTTTTAGACTTCGCTAGATTTTTTTTTAGAATTAAAAACTATAAAGCTTCATGATGTCGATCGAGTGTCGTAACCTAGATTTTTCATAATATATTTACATTTATTTGATAATAACTAAAATTAGACTAAAAACATGAATATGATTTTTCTATAAATTTTTGAAAATTATTTCATGTACTTTTAGTTCAGATTTCACCTATTTCAATTTAAATCCTAAAAACGCACTTAATAAATGAAAAATAGTATTCTGGCCTAGAAAAATACCAAAATTTTAAGTAAAATAAGTTATGTTATTTTTTTATTATAAAAAGTTTCAAGTTCAATTGAGAATTTAACTATCGATTTTCTTTCAAACATTCCTCATTCCTTCTCTAAATCCTAAGTCGTCCTCGCAGAATGTCCGGTTTCTTAACATCCTACATGAAAAAATTCTCGAAACATTTTTAAATTTTTATCACAGTATCTACGTATAATAACACAATACCATGTAAAGTCTCGTCTTTTTTAGACTTCACTAGTTTTTTTAGAATTTAAAAACTATAAAGCTCCATGTTGCCAAACGAGTGTCGCAACCTAGATTTTTTGTAATGTCTTTACATTTATTGGATAATAACTAAAAATACACTAAAAAACATTAATATGATTTTTATATAAATTTTTTATAATTATTTCAGACACTTATAGTTCAAATTTCACCTATTTCAATTTAAATCTTAGAAAATCAATTAATGAGTTAAAAATATTAATCTGACCTAGAAAAATACCAAAATTTGAATTAGATAAGATACATTGTATTTTGATTGTTACAAAAGTTTAAAGTTCAATCGAGAATTTAACTATCGATTTGTTTTCAAACATTCCTCATTCCTTCTCTAAATCCTGAGTCGTCCTCGCAGAATGTCCGATTTCTTAACATCTTACATGAAAAAATTCTCAAAACATTTTTAATTTTTTATCACAGTATCTACGTATAATAACACAACACCGTGTCAAGTCTCATCTTTTTTATACTTCACTAGTTTTTTTAGAATTAAAAAAGTATCAAGCTCCATGTTGCCGATCGAGTGTCTCAACCTAGATTTTTTGTAATGTCTTTACATTTATTGGATAATAACTAAAATATACTGAAAAATATTAATATGATTTTTCTATAAATTTGTGATAATTATTTCAGGCACTTGTAGTTCAGATTTCATCTATTTCAATTTAAATCTTAGAAAATCACTTAATGAGTTAAAAATATTAATCTGGCCTAGAAAAATACCAAACTTTTAAATTAGATAATATACATTGTATTTTGAATGTTAAAAAAGTTTCAAGTTCATTCAAGAAATTAACTATTAATTTGCTTTCAAACCTTCCTCATTCCTTTTGTAAATCATAAGCCATCCTAGGAGAATGTCCAATTTCTTAACATCCTACATGAAACAATTCTCGAAATTTTTTAAAATTTTTATCACAGCATCTATGTGTGATAACACAACACTATGTCAAGTCTCGTCTTTTTTAGACTTCGCTAGATGTTTTTAGAATTAAAAAACTATCAAGCCCCATGTTGCCGATCGAGTGTCGCAATCTAGATTTTTCATAATGTCTTTACATTTATTGGATAATAATTAAAAATATACTGAAAAAACATGAATATGATTTTTCTATAAATTTTTGATAATTATTTCGGGCACTTGTAGTTCAGATTTCACCTATTTCAATTTAAATCGTAGAAACACACTTAATGAGTTAAAAATAGTAATCTGACCCATAAAAATAATAAAATTTTAAATTGGATAATTTACGTTGTATTTTTATTGTAAAATAACGTTCAATTTCAATTAAGAAATTAACTATCGATTTGCTTTAAACCTTCCTCATTCCTTCTCTAAATCCTAAGTCGTGCTTGGAGAATGTCAGTTTCTTAACATCCTACATAAAAAATTTCTTTAAATATTTTTAATTTTTTATAACATCATCTACATATAATAACACAACACCGTGTCAAGTCTCGTCTTTTTAGACTTCGCTAGATTTTTTAGGAATGAAAAAACTAAAAAGCTACATGTTGTCGATCGAGTGTCGAAACCTAGATTTTCATAATGTTTTTAAATTTATTGGATAATAACTAAAAATAGACCGAAAAACATGAATATGATTTTTCTAACATTTTTGCTAATTATTCCAGGCACTAGTAGTTTAGATTTGACCTATTTGAATTTAAATCTTAGAAAATCACTTAATGAGTTAAAAAAATATTAATCTCACCCAGGAAAATACCAAAATTTTAAATTAGATAAGTTACGTTGTATTTTGATTGTAAAAAAAGTTTCAAGTTTAATTGAGAAATTAACTATCAATTTTCTTTCAAATCTTCCTCAACCCTTTTCTAAATCATACGTCGTCCTTGGAGAATGTCTAGTTTCTTAACATTATATATGAAAAAATTCTTGAAATATTTTTAAATTTTTATCACAACATCTACGCATAATAACACAACACCGTGTCAAGTCTCGTCTTTTTTAGACTTCACTTGATTTTTTAGAATTAAAAACGTGTTGACACCGAGATTTGGTAAAGCCCAAGGCCCATCAAGAAAGGCGTGCGGTCAACAACAGGTCAAAGGATATCCAATCAAAGAGAGTTAGAGGAGTCTGTCCACAACATCTGCATGATTGGATAGGGGAGCCGATGAAGATAAGAGCAATATATGGTTACAAATTCATCCGGAATCAATTAGATAAGTTACTTGGACGACAAGTCTACGGACTATAAATATGTATCCCTTAGGAGATATTAGTTAACTCTCGTTCAATCAATCAATAGGCATATCGCCACCCTTGAGCCTTAAGGTTATCCAGCGGGACTCGGGTTCTCGGAGCTGGGCTTTATCATTTTGATCTTCGGCAAAGAGGTGAGTCCCACTGGTAGGATGAGGAGCCATGCTGAAGAGTATGGGCCTCATGGCTTCAGATGTGATGAGTGATTGTCAACGGAAGTCAAGAGGACACAAAGAGAGGAGAAGAACTGCTGTGTCTGGGACGCATATGACTCAGGTAAATGGGCAGCGAGCGATTGTCGGGCAGAGGGGCCGCGACGTCGGGCTGGCCCAATACGGGTACATGGGCTAGGAGCAGCAGAGGATCCACTAGGCCGTTGACCGGGATTGACTCAGGTACAAGGGAGGCGAGCGATTGCCAGTCTGAGAGAGCTTCGGAGTCGGGCGGACCCAATCAGGGTATCCGCTACAAAGACGATGAACGCTTTGTCAGTTTCGGCGTAAAACTAACAATTGATGATCTCAGATCTGACCGTTCTGAGGCGAAGCCGTAGCCGCTACGAAATCTCTCAGGATAAGTCATCTGTAATTAGGAGTTTACTATTTTGCCTTTAGGCCCACAGTCTGTCAGTCGAGTCTGTAAAAATATCCAAAGGGCATTTTAGTCTTTTCCATTTTATTTTAGTGTCTGTAAAAACCCTAAGGGTCTTTTGGTATTTTCCTAGGCTATTGGGCTGCCTATAAATAGAGCCCAATCCCTAGGGTTAGTGTTACCCTTTCTGAAATCACTTTTCTAATCCAAGAAGATTGGGTCATTTTCTCTGTTCCTTTTGTTTGCGCAGCCTACGAGTTTATCGTCGTTGTTCATCACATGACTGGTTGATTTGTTTCTCAGGCCGATAGGAAGAATCGCTTCATCAGGTTCTCGTATTCCTTTTCGGTCTTCAATCGCCACGCTGTAGAGTTATTGCTCTGTTGCCTTGTTTTGCGTGTCATGGTTATTCTTTTGATCTGAGTTCACCGCAGAAAGTTTTTTGTGTTTTACTCGAAATCACCGCAATCTCTCTAGCTTGCGTTGTTTATTTTTACCGAGCAGATTCTCTCTCGCTGGTTGGTTTTATCCCGATAGCACGCAGGCTAGCCAGCAAAATAGGCATCCAATGTGTGTCTCGTGCAGCAGTGCCGAGAAGCAGCCTCTAGCCACGCAGGCTAGAGTCCAGCCTAGGTGAAGCTAGTTTCTTAGAGAAGGAGATCCTCTCAGCATTTTTTTACATGAGCATTAAGTGTCGGATTCATGTTTTTGCGTGCCCAAGTTGAAAGCTCTGTGAACTTGTTATTCTTTAGCTACAGTTTTTACTCCGTGAGTTATTTTAATTATTACTGAGTTATGCAGTGGCTAGGCCTTTCATTATTCCTGCTTTGGCGTGCTGAGAAGTCCTGTAATCTGCTGTTTTCCCTGGTGTATGCACATGTTTAGGAGCTAGAGATCTGCTCTAGGCTTCGTGTAGCTGCTATTGTGCCATCAGTTTTGTCAGCCGTCTCTTGGGAAAAGTATCTCTGTTCAGAGATCCTTTGTGAAGCCCTCTCAGCTCGAAACACCAATTCAGTCGGGCTGTAGACTTCGAACATCGCTTCTGCAGCAGCTTGTCGTAGTACTTTTCACGTGGAACGAAGTTTTCACTAATCGAAGCCTTCAGCATGGATCTCACGGAGTGCAGTGCTACACTTCGGTTCCTAGCTCATTCGAAGTAGTCCAGCTTTGACTTCGACATTTGTGGACTCTGGTTCGAAGTTGGCACATTTCGAAGGTGCTTTGACCAATCTGGAGTGTAACTTTTTCCGGAGGTCTTCACTTCGAAGGCCGCATTCCGAACGGATAGGATTCGACTCTTTTCAAAGTAGGCTTCGGCAAAACACTTCTCAGGCTTCGAACCGAAGTCTGACTTCATTGAAAAGCTGCGGACTTCGCATGAGAACTTCGAACAAGCTTTGGCAAGTATCGAACAGGAGACAACTATGAACAGTAAGTTTTCTCGTTTTATGTGCACTTAAACTAAATCCCTGTGATGATCTACTCTCGTGAAATTTGAAATGTCCATGTTTTAAATGCTTTGCCAATCTGCCTATAAGCACTGAGTTGGTGTCTTTATTTCTAGGACACCAGTCGTTTTTTAGGCTAGATTATTTTTGGACCTGTAGACTGTTCTTGTTTTTGTTAGTTGTCTGTTGAGGTGTGTTGGGTGTTGAGAGAAGGCCATTGATTCAAAAAATTTTTTTAGGCGCCCATTCACCCCCCTCTGGTCACTACTTTCGGTCCTACATAAGAGCAGAGGAGCAGAGGAGGAACTAAATAATTCCTTCTACTTAGTTTATTCCATAGCCCTTAAGGGGTATTTATAGGCCTAATACAATCTAATCTACTAACCTTATCTCTATCTTTAAAACAGAAATAATCCTAACTAATTAATCTTATCTTAACTAATTTAATCTAATCTACTAATCTGCACATAACAATCTCCCCCTCCCTCGGAAATCAGCTCGTCCTCGAGTTGAAAACCAGATAAGATGACATCCACTGTCTGAATAATTAATTTCCGCGTATACGAGATGGGGTGCGCATAGAAAATGACTCCCTGAATAGTGTTGGATCATATGTGACAGATCTGCATCTTCTACGGCTTGATTCCGTGTGGACGGCAAGGTGGCACAGTGCCTCTTCCTCCGTTTTGCCCTCCACAGGCTCCTGCACAGGGCTCCATCCCGCGCCACCTTTGAAACCCACCATCACCTCGCATGCCCCCCTCTAAAGCCATTGGCGCGGCGCACGACCCCCCTACGAAGATGCCACTGTCCCAGTCCGAAACTGTCGGTGGAGCACACGACCCTCTTCTAGGACACCGGTCGTTTTTTAGGCTAGATTATTTTTGGACCTGTAGACTGTTCTTGTTTCTGTTAGTTGTCTGTTGAGGTGCGTTGGGTGTTGGGAGAAGGCCATTGATTCGAAAGAATTTTTTAGGTGCCCATTCACCCCCTCTGGTCGCTACTTTTGGTCCTACAAGTGGTATCAGAACCTGGTTAGGGTTTTTCCATACCTTGACCGGTTCTACACCCAGGTAGTGATCATGACTTCTTCTGGAAAGGTTCCGTCCCTAGAAGCTTATGGCTATACTTATTGGAAGACTTGCATACGAGCTTATTTCATGAGCCAGAGCGTGGACATTTGGAACAGTTGTGTTCACCCTACTTTCACCACAGTGCCTGGTTCTGAGGATACATCTCCAGATATTATCGCCCAACATCAGTACAGCAACAAAGCGGTGAACATTCTATTTTCTAGTTTAGGTCCCATTGAATTTGAGCGTGTGAGCCATCTCTACACTGCTAGAGAGATCTGGGCTACCCTCTAGGCACACCATGAGAGAACAACCCAGGTCAAGGCTCGGCTCTATCAGACCTACCGGCGTGAATATGAAAATTTCACACAAAAGCCGGGTGAATCTATTGATGCCTTGTTTGGTCATTTTCAATTGATCATCAACAAGCTTCGGGCCAACAAGGCCGAGGGAGTTCAGCTGGTCTCAGATCATGAGAAGGCGCTCAAGGTTCTGCATACCTTGAACCTTAAGATCTGGGAGATCAAGGTATCCTCTATCATTGAGAGCACCTCTTATGATACCTTGACATTTTCTGAGTTGTTCAGTAAGCTCAAGGCCACAGAGGTTGATATATAGTTGAGATCAAATCTCACTGCTTTGGATCAAAAACCCTGGCCCTTGCTACACCTTCTGTTGACCCCTCCTCTGTGAGCTGTGCTGGGTTCTCCTTGATGTCTATCATTGAGGACTAGCTTGAGTCGCTAGGAGATGATGACCTATGTCTGTTTAACAACCGGGTGCGTCGTGTCTATGATAAGTGAATGTACAAAAGACACATCACAAAATCTGGATGTTTTGAGTGTGGTGATCTAGGTCACTTCATCGCTGACTACCCCAAGTGCAATGGTCACAAGAAGGGCACCGGTGGTGGCTTCTACGACTCCGGCAAGCACGACAACTCCTCCTCCACAAAGGGCAAGCCCAAAACAAGATTCTTCAGAAAGGCCCTAAAGGACTACCGGCGTGAGAACAAGAAGCGAGACAATGCATTCTTCGCCGAGATGGAGAAAAGCTACTCCAAGCGGTCTTCGTCTTCTTCCTCTTCATCAAGCTCAAGCGATGAGGAGATCGTGATCAGGAAGGGGAAGGACAAGGATGATCCGGCGGACCTCTGCTTCATGGCCTTCGGGGACAGGCCGAAGAGCCGCTCACATCACCGCCGAAGATCCCACAAGAGCTTCTACTCTATGGCTCTTGGGGATAAGAAAGAGAAGGGCTTCCCCGATGACTCCGATGACGACGACGATGAAAAGGTATCTTCCTATGAACGCGAAATCGTTGATTTACTTGAAGAGAACCGTCAGGAGTTGAGATATCGGGAGAAACTACTTAGAGGGGCTAAGAAGAGGATAAATGAGCTTGAGAGTGAGCTTGTCGTGGCCAACAGTAGAATTGAGAGTCTATCTTCTTCCCCTTGCTTGGGTGGTAGCAGTGAGTGCCCAAATTGTGAGGTGTTACTGTGTGACCTTACGACTCTGAAGTCCAGGTACACAGAGAGGGTAGATGAGAGGGACGCTTTGGCCACTGAGCTTGAGAGCGCTCAGCTGGAGCTGAAAGATGCTCATGCCACTGTCGTCGTGCCCTGAGTTGATTGCCCATCCCATCTATCTAGTTTAGCTGAGCTGAAAGCCAAGGGTAATGAGCAGTTGGGCAAGTTGGAGAGAGTTAGAGCTGAGCTGGAGCAGACTAGGCTAGAGCTTGAGACACTATCAGTTCCACCCACTATCTGTGAGAACTGCTTATCTCTTAGATTGGAGTTGATCAAGCTAAAAGCCGAGAAGTCTGTCCAGGTTGATAGAGAGTGTGAGACCTGCTTGTCTCAGGTGGAGGTTCTAGCTTCCTTGAGAGAGGAGCTAGTTGATGTTCAGAATGAAAACTTTTACCTCCGTTAGATCCTGAGTTGGGTGCGTGCCATAGAGCCATAGCTCGGCATGATGATCCAGCAGTTTAAGAGGCAGGATGGGTTTGGGGTAGGCTACACCTACACCAAGGCTGACTTTGAGAGTGCCATTAGCCGAGCAGTGGAGTGGAGTAAGATAACTCCTGAACAAAAATATCCCAAGACTCACTCCACTGAGTCTTTCCAGGCTAGTCAGCCCATGGATGGAGTGTTTCAAGAATAGCCTAAAGCTCCACCCAAGAAGCCCATATGGATTCCAAAGCCCAAACATCTCCACACTTTTCTAGACTCTCTACCTGGACCCTCTCACACCAAAAAGTCTACACCCAACACCACCAAGCCCAAGAACCCCAAGCCTCAAACACATCCCAAGAAGCCCACCTACCACTGTGAGTACTGTAAGAGAGACGAGCATCTTGAGGAGTTTTGCTTCAGGAGGAAGCGGGTTGAGAGAGCAGAGAGAGCTCATGGTGGGCAGGAGCAGTTCTACCAGCAGGGTGGTAGATTGAGAGTTCCTCGATGCGGGAAGAGGCTAGAGGCCAGGCTGCGTCGTGTAGGTGATGGTAGAAGAGACGACTTTCATGCCCGTGCTCCGAAGGGTGGTGTTCGCTCCGGCAGAGCTCCAGGCCATTTTGGATACGGTTTTGGAACTCGTGGCCGAGACTTTAGGTAGAACCGAGGACCATGCTTTGAGCCGCGTTTTGGTCCAAACTCTTATGATTCCTTCTGCTTTCCGTCTTTTGAGCAGATGGCTCGACACTGGTTTAGTTCTTTTGCTAAACCTAGTGCCAGACCATTTGCTCCCCCTTACGACCACTGATTGTGCAGGATCGGGGACTGGAGGATGTTTGGATCATGGACTCAGGATGCTCTCTCCACATGACAGGACATTGTAGATGGTTCTCTAGTCTCTCTCCCCCGAGCTCCAAGGAATACATCACCTTCGGGAAGAGTGGTCAAGGGAAGGTACACGGTATTGGCTCAATTCGCATCCTAGACCATTTCTCTTTGACGAATGTTGCTTTGGTTGGAAATTTGAACTTCAATTTGATTTCTGTTTCGCAACTTCTTAAGGATGGTTTGGAGGTTCATTTTAAGAAGGGCATGTCTTTTGTGGTTGATTCTAGAGGGTCTTTGGTTTGATAGATCTTACCCTTCGGTAAGGTTTTTCGGATTAACTTCTCTAATTCTTTTGGCTCTTCTCGCTGTTTGATTGCTGGATCCTCCTTTGAGCTCTGGAAGTAGCATATGAGGTTAGGCCATTTGAGCTTTGATCTGCTAGTCAGATTGAGCTCTATGGACCTCATCCGAGGATTGCCCAAGCTTAAGAGGGAGAAGGATCTAGTTTGCCATCCCTGTTATCACGGGAAAATGGTTGCCACTTCTCACTCACCTATGACTCAGTTGATGACTTCGTACCCGGGAGAGATATTACACATGGACACTATTGGTCCAACTCGGGTATGCTCAGTCGGTGGGAAGTGGTACGCGCTTGTTATCGTTGACGATTTTTCTCGATTTTCGTGGGTTTTCTTCTTAGAGTCTAAGGATGAGACTTTTCAATTTGTTCATGACCTAATTTTGAACCTAAAGAATGAGAACAATGGTCGGATGCGAGCAATTCGCTCTGACAATGGCTCTGAGTTTAAGAACTCTCAGTTCGTCAGCTTTGTAGTGATCAGGGTCTTGATCATCAGTTTTCTGCTCCTTACACTCCCCCATAGAACGACGTTGAGGAACGAAAGAACTGCACGCTAGTAGAGATGGCCAGTACGATGTTCGATGAGCACAGGACTCCTAGGCGCTTTTCGGCTAAAGCCATGAACACGGCTTGCTATTTGGCCAACCACATTTTTCTTAGAGCTTACCTAGGTAAGATTTCATATGAGTTACGGTTTGGCAGACAGCCCAAGGTGAGCCACTTGCGAGCGTTTGACTGCAAGTGCTTTGTGCTCAAGAAGGGAGGGCATTTGGACAAGTTTGAGTCTCGTTGCTGGGATGGAGTCTTTCTTGGTTATGCTTTGCATTCTCGAGGCTTCCGTGTTTGGAACCTCGACTCCCAGCAGCTTGTCGAGACTTGCGAGGTTTCTTTTGATGAGTCCTTGCCTTCTTTGACTCCTTCTTTTGAGCTTTCTGGAGATGATGAGCTCGGAGAGTCCATCTTCAAGGAAGATGATGACGCTCTAGCTGTTGATGAGGGTGTGCCTTCTGCACAGCCTGCAGACCCCACACCTTCTAAGACTTCGACTGAGGACAAGGGCGGACCTCTGATCACTTCTTCCACTTCGATCGAGCCCCCTCAATCGAGTCCAGAGGTGCCAGCTGCTGACTCCAGTGAGGTGACTTCAGATCACCTAAGATCCCGAGCAGTTCAGCATGATCACCCCTCCGAGCTCATCATCGGTGATCTGTCTGAGAGGACTTTGCACTCTTCTGTTGACTCGCTTGCTGTGTTTGCCGAGTCTGTGTTTGTTGCATCTTTTGAGCCCAGAGACGTTTCTCATGCTCTTTCTGATTCAAATTGGATTAATGCCATGCAAGAAGAGCTTGAGAATTTTGTCCGCAATCGGGTTTGGACACTGGTTGAGCTGTCACCCGGATGCAAACCCATAGGCACCAAGTGGATGTTCAAGAACAAGCAAGGTGAAGATGGGATTGTGGTGCGCAACAAAGCTCGACTAGTTACCCATGGTTTTTGCCAGAAAGAGGGTATTGATTTTGAGGAGACTTTCGCCCCTGTTGCCCGTCTTGAGTCCATTCACATTATATTAGATTTTGCCGCTTCAAAGGGTTTTAAATTTTTTCAAATGGATGTCAAGAGTGCTTTTCTGAACGGGTACATAGAGGAGGAAGTCTATGTTAGGCAGCCCCCCGGTTTTGAGAACCGTAAGTTTCCTCGACATGTTTTTAAGTTGCAAAAAGCTTTATACGGTCTGAAGTAAGCCCCTAGGGCTTGGTATGACCGGTTGAAGCAATTTTTATTGGGGAAGGGCTTTGTGATGGGTTATGTGGATAAAACTCTTTTCTTGCTCAGAGATGGATTAGACTTCCTGATTGCTCAGATTTATGTGGACGATATCATTTTTTATGGTTTTACTGATATGCTTGTGTCCAAGTTTTCTGAGCAGATGCACAACGAGTTTGAGATGAACCTCATGGGTGAGCTCAAGTATTTCCTAGGGCTCCAGATCAAGCAGACCAAGGATGACATCTTCATCCACCAGAGTAAGTACACTTGGGACATGTTGAAGAAATTCGACTTTGGTGGAGAGCTGAAGCCTCAGATGACCCCAATGGGTATATCTAGGGGCCTGGACAAGGACGAGAGCAGCGTAAAGGTCAATGAGAGAGAGTTTCAAGGGATGATCGGTTCACTGCTGTACTTGACGGCGATGAGGCTAGACATTCAGTTTGTCGTAGGACTGTGCGCACGCTTTCAGTCTTCACCACGTGCATCTCATCGGCAGGCTGTCAAGCGCATTTTTAGGTACCTTACCTATGTGCCTGATCTAGGTCTTTTTTACTCAGCATCATCATCTCTTGATTTATCTGGCTTTTCGGATGCTGACTTTGGTGGGTGCCGGTTGGATCGCAAGTCGACTTCTGGTACTTGCCAGTTTCTTGGTTCTTCTCTTGTCTCTTGGTCTTCTCAGAAGCAGTCTGGAGTTGCACTTTCCACCACTGAGGCTGAGTATGTAGCTGCTGCTAGCTGCTGCTCACAGTTGGTTTGGATGATTTCCACTTTGCGAGATTTTGGGTTGTTCTTTCCTACCAGAGTTCCTCTGTTTTGTGATAGCATCAGTGCGATTAGTGTAGGGAAAAAACCTTGTTTCCATTCAAAAACCAAACACATTGATGTGCGTTTTCACTTTCTGAGGGATCGATATGAGAAAGGTGTCATTGACCTTGTTCATGTTGATACCCATCATCAGTTACCTGACATTTTCACCAAACCCCTAGATCAGTCTACTTTTGAGCGTTTACGAGGGGATTTAGGTGTTGTGTATCCTTTGTAGGATATTTTGAGTCAGTTTTTTTTCTTCTTTACTCTTTTCTGAATAGTGTTGGATCATATGTGACAGATCTGCATCTTCTACGGCTTGATTTTGTGTGGAAAGATAGGTGGCACAGTGCCTCTTCCTCCATTTTGCCCTCCACAGGCTCCCGCACAAGGCTCCATCACGCGCCACCATTGAAACCCGCTGTCGCCTTGCACGCCCACCTCTGAAGCCATCAGCGCGGCGCACGACCCCCCTACGAAGATGCTGCTGTCCCAGTCCGAAACTGTCGGTGGAGCGTGCGACCCTCTTCGAGGACGCCACCATCCCCCTTCGAAGCCGCCGACTGGGCGCGCGGCTCCCGTCGAAGATGCCGCCTCCCCTCTGAAGCCGTCGGCACCACGCGCGGCCCCTTCGAAGCCTCCAGTGCCCCGCACACGACGACGCAGTCCACAGCCACCCATGAGCCTAGCGGCGCAGATGCCTCGGGCGCCCATCTTGCGATGACACATCAAACATTGTGGGGTGGAGGCGGCTCGTGGCAGAGGGATCCGAAGTTCGGCGAGTGTTGGGGGAAAATATTCCATCCTCAGGGTTATTGCAGTAACAGGACAAAGGCCTGTGATGGAATCAAAGGTTTCCAGCATGTGTCTCCGAAGATACATGAATCAAGTTCGAAGTATGAAGACGGACTTTAGTTCGAAGTATATCTTCAAACTTGGGCTCTTCCGAGAGCTTCTTTGCCAGCTAAGATGGAAGACTTATCTTCTTTCTCATTAGATTAGTCCTTTACCATTTTAGCCCTATTAAGGGTACCAAATAGTTTCCACTATGTCGGTTGTAATAGAGGGGTAAAAAGGTCTTTTCCTTAATATTTGAGCCTATAAATACCTCCCGTTTTACCTTGTAATGGAGGACCGAATACAAGTTATTCAATACACATTTTCGAACTATTTCTAGCTATTATCCTTTCGGAGGCTTGGAATAGTTTACTTCGCAAACACTTTGTTTGTTAGTTTCTAATCTTCAGAAACTTATTAGCGTAATCTTTTACGCCAACAGTTGGCGCCGTCCGTGGGGAACCTAGTCCAAAAAACTTCGTTATCTACCAAGTTCTCAAATCATGCCTCCTAAGTGGAGTGCAAGTAATAATCCTGTTCGGAGGTCTCCTCGGACCTTCGGAACAAGATCCTCAGACACAATTGAGGTCGGAGGACCTTCGACTTTTCCTCCACCTCAAACTCCAGAAGGGATCCCCCTTCCCCGAGTATACGGAGTTCCTCCACCAACTCCATCTATACTTCGGCCAGCCGGAGTCCCTCTTCCACCTCAAGTTTCTCTTCGAACCGATCCCTACAATTCTCAAGACCCGAAAGATCCTTCCGGAGTAGATGAAGACAGACTTGGTGATATGGCCGCTCAGATGGCCAGTCTCCAAGCCGAAGTAGCGAGGTGGCGGCAAGAAGCAAATAGGATTCGTTCTCAAGCCACCTCGGTTATTCCCGAAGTGCCCGAAGACGACGAACCTATTTATCCCGAAGCCCCGGAGAACGCTTCCTTTGACACCGAGTCTCCGCTGCATCCTGAGTTGCAAAAAGAGCGCTTCGACCCTAAGTTTAAGACTTCGAAGCTTTGCAAGTATGCCGGAGATGAAGATCCTGGAGAATTCGTCCGTTCTTATGCTTTGGCGATTGAAGCAAGTGGGGGAGTGCGGGACAGTATGGCAAAATGTTTCCCCCTAGCTCTTCAAGGAGTGGCATTGCGGTGGTTCTGGTCGCTGAAGCCAAGATCAATCAGTTCATGGGGGCAGTTGAAGAAGAAGTTCGTAAGCAATTTCCAAGGCACCTTCGTGCCTTCAATGTCAACAGGAAGTCTTTTCCAGGTGAAGCAGCTCCCTGGAGAGACCTTAAGACAGTATTTCAAGCGCTTTGCTCATACGAAGTCGCAAATTCGAGGGTTAACTACGTCTTCTGTAGTTGACACAGCTCGAGAGGGAGTTATTCATCCAGGCCTACTTTATAAACTTCACTGGAAAAGTATATCTTATGTTTCTCAGTTGATGTCTTATTTCGAAGAGTATGCAAGGTCAGAAGAGGGATGGCTTCGAAGAACTGCTGCAACCCCGTCGATACTGCAAGAAGT
The DNA here is from genome assembly GCA_019279435.1 of Zizania palustris. Lineage (NCBI taxonomy): Eukaryota > Viridiplantae > Streptophyta > Magnoliopsida > Poales > Poaceae > Zizania > Zizania palustris. The sequence continues at coordinate 36,575,429 of JAAALK010000085.1, read as the reverse complement.
TAAGGTGGAGGTGAAAACTTCAACACAGCCACAAGGGCCTAGTTTCGAAGCCCAGCATGATAGGCGTCGGGGGCAAAAACATTCTCGTTCAGAAGTTTTGAACATTGCACCCTCGTAGAAGTTTGCCCCAAGAGCTCCGCAACCTTCAGGAAACAAGTCCAGTGGCTGGAAGCCGCCAGGGAAACCGGCTGGCAAAGGCCAGACCTTTTTCTACTGTATCCATGGTGAAAATCGAAGTCACGCGACTGACGCATGCAAAGCTATACTTGCTTTGAGAGGATAGTATTTGGAAAGAACTTTGGGTCGAGGCACTACTGACCGAGTTCCAGCTGAAGTGTGCCCAGAGCCTGTCCAGGCTGTGGCGCGAATAGAGAACTTCGATCCAGCAAGACGCCCTCCGGTGGTCAATGTTATGCCACCTCCGAAGCAAGAAGAAGGGCAAGATCGAGGAAAAAGAGTAGTCCTCCCCATATCCGAAGGAGGGACCCTCGGAAGTATGTCAAAGAGGCAGAGAAGAGAATATGTCAGAGAAGTGGGGCATATTGGGACTTCTTCGTCTGCAGCTGCTATGCCTAAATGGTCCCATGTGCTAATATCTTTTTCTACGGAGGATGCAGCTAGCATTAAGTTTCCACATGCAGACCCACTTGTCATTATTGCCGACATAACAAGAACTGAGGTTCGGAGAGTGCTAATTGACGGAGGGAGTTCGACAGATATTATTTTTGTTCAAGATTTTGATCAACTCTGCATCTCCAGAAAGCATCTTCTCCCAGCAGCCCTCTAGATGCCCTCTAGATGCCCTCGGCCAAATTGGCTTGGAAGTTACTTTCGAAGAAGGGCTACTAGCCAGGACAGAGGAAGTGATCTTCGACGTTGTGGATGCTCCATATGCATACAATATCATCTTCGGAAGAGGCATGTTAAATCAATTCGGAGCTGTGGCGCATCATAATTACTTATGTATGAAGATGCCCACACAGGCGGGAGTGCTCACTGTTTTCGGAGATAAGGCCATTGCGCGAAGAGGGGAGTATGGTCATGACCCTCCTTTTGACCCGAGGCAGGTGAACAATGTGCAAGATAATTCGGAAAATTTTTCTGCTCCTAGTGAATATTCGAAGAAATCCTTCCCAAGACCAAGTCCCGAAGGAGAGATTGCAACGAAGGTTATTGTCAAAAATGGCAAGGAATATTCATTTCAATTTGGTAAAGACCTGCCTTCAGAAGTTGCTACCTCCTTAGAAAAATTAGTTGAGGAGAATTTAGATGTCTTTGCTTGGTCTGATGAAGACATCACCGGAGTCAGTCAGGACATTATTGAACATAGTCTACTTGTGAACCCGAAGGCTCGGCCTATTCGGCAAGTACTCCGAATGTTGTCTACGGAGAGAGCTATCCTTGCTAAAGACGAAGTTGAAAAGTTGCTGAAGGCTGGGATTATCAGAGAAGTGGCTCATACGGAGTGGCTAGCCAACCCAGTCTTCGTTAGGAAGAAATCTTCTAGGAAATGGTGCATGTGTATTGATTTTACATCCATGAATAAATCATGCCCCCGCGACCCCTACCCCATGCCCCGAATTGATCAATTGGTCGACTCCACTACCGGTTCGGAGTTACTAAGCTTCCTCGACGCGTACTCCGGCTATCATCAAATTTGGTTGAAGCGCGAAGATGAAATCAAGACAAGCTTCGTAACTCCTTCAGGAGTTTTTTGCTATGTAAGAATGCCCTTTGGCTTAAGAAATGTCGGGGCTACTTTTTCGAGGTTAATTGCTAAGGCTCTAGGTCATCAATTAGGTCGCAATGTAGAGGCCTATATGGATGATATTGTAATAAAGAGTGCTTTAAAGCAACAACATAGCCTAGACTTAGCAGAAACATTCAATAGCCTTCGGGCATGTGGGATCCGCCTTAACCCCGAAAAATGTATCTTTGGGGCACAGGCTGGAAAATTGTTAGGGTATCTAGTTTCAAGCAGAGGGATTGAAGCTAGCCCTACTCAGATAACTGCGCTGCAAAAGATGGCTCCTCCAGAGAATTTAAAGCAAGTGCAAAAGCTGACTGGTCGTCTTGTAGCACTTAGCAGGTTTTTGGCAAGGTCTACGGAGAGAAGTTTGCCCATCTTTAAAGTATTGAAAGGGTTCGAAGATTTTGCATGGACACCGGAGTGTCAAAAGAGCTTCGAAGATATTAAAGATTATCTCGGTAATCTCGCTACACTCACGGTGCCTACTACGGATGAAACCCTACTACTCTACCTTGTAGCTACAGGTTCTGCTGTCAGTGCAGTCCTTGTCAGAGAAATGGATTTCAATGGGAAGTTGGTACAAAATCTAGTTTATTTTGTGTCCGAAGCATTGTCAGGAGCGAAGACAAGGTATTCTGAGCTTGAGAAGTTCACTTATGCTCTGATAATGGCTTCGAGGAAATTGAGACATTATTTTTTGGCGCATAATGTAATTGTACCAACTTCGTATCCTTTGGGAGATATGCTCCGAAGTAAAGACTCCACTGGAAGAATTGGGAAGTGGGCCGTTGAATTGGCACCCTTCGGCATATCCTTTGTGGCGAGGACAGCAATTAAGTCACAAGTGTTGGCAGACTTTGTAGCAGAGTGGACTCCCCCTGCAACGTGGGTTCCGGAGATGCCAAGCGAAGGAATTTGGACTGTTTACTCTGATGGAGCATTCCAAGCATCTGGAGCAGGTGTTGGAGCAGTGTTAATTTCGCCTTCTGGACAAAGGGCAATGTACTCCGCAAGACTCAACTTTAAGTCTACCAATAATATAGCGGAGTATGAAGGGATTTTACTGGGACTCTGAAAAGCACGTGCTCTAGGGGCTACAAGAGTTGTTATAAAGACAAATTCCCAAATAGTAGCAGGGCACGTAGATAAGAGTTTCCAAGTCCGGCATCCACAGCTTGCAAAGTACTTAGAAGAAATCCGTAAAATCGAAGCAGCATTCAAAGGGATTTCCATTCGGAGTATACCTAGAGCAGAAAATGTGCAAGCTGACATCTTAGCAAAAGCTGCAGCCGGAGCTATGGATGTACCAGAAGAGGCTTTTTATGAGGAGCTCAGTACACCTTTGGTGCCACAAATTCCTTCTGCAGAAATCCTTTGCATTCCAAGTACAGACTGGAGAAATTCAATCATGGAACTTTTGCAAGGAGGAACAAATTTGTCTGAGGAGCCACAACTTTCAAGATTGAAACTCAGGACTCGGAATTATTACATAATCAACGGTATTTTATACAAGGCCGGAGTATGTTCCCCTCTGATCCGATGTATATCCCAAACCGAAGGTCAATATATTCTTCGAGAATTCCATGAAGGACTTTGCGGCAGCCATCTGGCCCCTAGAGCATTGGCAGGAAAAACACTTCGCTAGGGGCTTTATTGGCCTACAATAGTAGCTGATGCGGAGAATTTAGTCCGCACCTGCCAAGGATGTCAGTTGATGGGATGAAGGAGCCATCGCCCACCAACATCTCTTCAAGTTATTGCTCCAGTATGGCCCATGGCCAGATGGGGTATGGATCTGATCGGTCCCTTTCCAGTAGCTAAAGGGAATTTAAAGTTTGCAGTGGTAGCTATTGAATATTTTTCTAAGTGGGTAGAAGCTGAGCCCTTAACAGCTATCACTTCGAACAATGTACAGAAATTCTTCTGGAAGAATATCATTTGCTGGTTCGGAGTTCCTAGACAACTCACAGTTGATAATGGAACACAGTTCGATGCAGAACCTTTCAAGAAATTTTGCGAAGATCTAGGCATCCAGCTATGTTTTGCTGCAGTGAGACATCCCCAGTCTAATGGAGCTGTAGAAAGAGCTAATGGAAATATTTTGTCAGGGCTAAATCGAAGGATAGTAGGATTGGCAAAGGGGCTCTGGACCGAAGAACTTCCGAAGATTTTATGGTCCATTCGGACCACACAAACGAGGTCCACGGGTTTCACTCCATTCAGACTATTATTCGGGGATGAGGCTATGACACCAACGGAGCTCAAAGGAGGATCACTTCGCAGCACCGAACCAGAAATAGAAGGAGAAAGACAAGCTTCGCTGGATTTAACAGAAGAGACAAGACTTCGAGCTGTAGCCAATTTGACGAAGTATCAACAGCAGACAAAGACTTGGTTCGACCCGAAAGTCAAGATAAATGAGCTTAAGCCGGGTCATCTCGTTTTGCGAAGTATCATAGCGCCAGGAAAATTAGGAAATAAATGGGAAGGTCCATACTTAATTGTTCACTCAGGGCGTCCTGGCTCTTTTAAGTTAGCTAATTTGGAAGGTGAAGAGTTAGCGCATACTTGGCATGCGGAGCACCTAAAGCGATACTTCGCATAAGGGCTCCTTGTAATCATTTGTAAACACTTTCTGAATCAATAAAGCATATGGTTCAAATAATGCCTACCCCTCATAAACTTCCCACTTCCGAGTGGACGCACTGGAATAACGGAGTTGACCAAGAGGGAAGTGTCATTAATTTGAATCATATTTTTGGACTTCGGACCACTCGTCCGAAGCTTCCGACGTGGTGGGCTGAAATAATTCGGAGTCCAAGCCACTGGCTTGAAGACATCCGTAAAAGAGCCCAAGGCTAAAAAATGCAGAGTCCAAGCCACCGGCTGGTAGACATCCGTAAAAAGAGTCCAAGGAGACCAAAAAATGCGGAGTCCAAGCCAACGGCTTGTAGGCATCCGTAAAAAGAGTCCAAAGAGACCACTGCGAATTCCAAACCGCAAGTTTGATAGAATTCGCAAAAAAGAGCCCAAAGAGGTCAAAGCAATCAGAGTTTGAGATCATAAGCTTCGAATATTTGTTAAAAAGTCCAAAGTGACTAATTGTTTGGGACACCAAAGTGTCCGAAAAGTTGTCTAGAGTGATTTCTTTCAAAACATAAGGTACTAAGTTACCAATCTTCAGACTCCAAATAGTCGAAGACATTTTATAAGATGTTAATCAATCTTTAAATTGCTGAGGGGCTCTGAGTCCCCAAAATTGTACTCCTAAGTTTCTCTTTGCGCCTAACCATCTTTGAATACAGTTCGAAGTTTCTTACGCCCAAAGAGGGGCTAGTAAATAGGGAGACAATTTTAAATCGATATTTATTATTCAAACAAATATGATTACATCATGAAAAATCAGTATCTATACCAAGAAGGAATCGAAGACCCCTTCGATCTCTAGAGCTAAGGTTGGAACGACTAGTTCCAGAGCCGGGAGTTCTAACAACTTTGCGTTTAACTCTCCTGCCTCCCTTCGAAGCTCTAAAGTCTTTCTGTTCCTGTTGAAGCTCGGCCCAAGTTCGAAGTCGTTCGGGGCTCCTTTCCTAGCTTTCAAGTTCTTCAGGCTTTTTGCCTTGAGCTTCATCTTCGTCTTCGGACCATACAATGTCTCCGGAAGATGAAGTTTCCAAGTTGACTTCTTTTTCTTCCTCTTTAATATAAGACAATATGTCTTTGCTTACTTCGGGTGTAATCGCACCGGAGTTGTTTCGAGTAACTAAAAATCGAGGGCGCTTGTGAAGTTTTAAAATATCGAAGGTAGCCCATAGTAGGCGGAGTTCATCGTTAATGTCTAACACTTCGACATCTTCCATATGAGGCAAAGCCTAAAAACATGATAAGCAAATTTTCATTCATAAATGTACAAAAGCATAATGCTTTACATAGTCGAAGATCCTAAGATAATTCTAAACCTGCGGGTTTGGCGGAGGCTGGCTGCTCGAAGCTTGGGACCGAGCTTGCTTCTGGCGTTGCCCTTCATCAATCCAAGCCTTGATCGCAGAGCGACCTTCGGCTCTCCGTGAGGTTTGAAAGGTTTGCCAAGCAGCGGCCACACCTTCGGAAGGAGTAAGAAGCTGATTGTCGTCAAAGGTAATGGGAGCCGCCCCTGCGTCTGGAGTTATCGATTTGCCCAGATCTTCGTAGTAACGAAGTATGCCGATAGCAGCCACTTGTCTGGATATTTCTCCGTACCGAATGCCTGCTGTCTTCATTTGCTTCGCTGCTCCTTGGATCCTTTTCAGCCGTCGCAGCAGGGGGATGTTGTCATCTGAAGGAAATGTCCCAGTAGTACCAAAGTACTCTAGAACGCCTAGCAGCTGGTTCATGACCTCCGCAGCTACCTTCTCCGACTTCACCTTGTCTTCATTTAAGGCATCCTTCGCCGAAGTTAATTCTGTTACCACTCCAGAGAGCCTAGCTGCCTCCGTAGCTAAAGAATTTTTCTGGTTGAGTAGCTGGCTAGCTTCCTCGGCAGTTTTGGCTTTTTCTTCTCGGAGCCTGACAAGCTCAGCTCCCGCCGTAACATGTTCCGCCCGCATCTTTTCAATTTCTGCTCGAAGCACAATTTGTTTTGCATCGAGCTCTTTGTTCGCAGCTTCCAAGTTTGTTTGGCCCTGTGCTCCGTTGAAACCATGTTATCTAAGTGGGAAACCCGACCTTCAGAGATAGTAAGATTTCGTTGAAGAGTTGTATTTTCCTCTCGAAGACGAATGATTCCACGCTCATTTGAAATGTTCGTAGCTCGGGACAAGACTGTTTGCTGCGAAAAGAAAAAACCAAGGTGAGAAATTATTTGTATATAAGTTTAATCTTGTTTTGCAGATACTTCGTACCTGGTATGCTGCACGCTCCATGGCAGCGTTAAGATCCGAAATCTCTGCCTCGCTTAAGATGGCCACGAAGTCCGTCTCCCCGACTTCGCAGCTAGCTCGATCCAAAGGTTCGAGCAAAGTCCGAAGCCCAGTTCTTCGCTCCAAGAAAGGAGCTAGAAGAGGGAGCATGCTCAAGGCCTGCTGGTCATCTTCGTTTGGTGAAGGCCCGGAGTGCTGAGCTGTATTTTTTGGAGCTCCGGCAGACTGACCCCCCTCCGTAGATTGGTTTTCGTCTGTTGATTCAGACGGAGTTGCTCTTGAGCTCGTAGCAGGGAGGTGGTCCATCTTGCCTTTGCCTTTTCCAGGTCCCATTTGAGTGATTTCTGGAATTGGCTCCGAAGTTGTCGAAGGCCCTAGAATTATATCTTTGGGATGGACCTCTTCCACGGGAGTAGATCCTGTTAAAACAAAGGTATTATACATTGTATACTTTCGCAGGAGAAAAGAATATAAGAATTATGTGAAGTTTACCTTCGATGTTTTGGTGACGGGTGAGCATTGGACTGCTTGGTGGGTCGAAGGCTACTCCAAAGTCCTCGTCAGAGTCAACAGTCAAATCTTCGACTGTTGGAGCATCTTCAAGAGTGGCCGTTGTTACTTCATCCAGAATCGAAGTTACAGCAACTTCAACTCCGCCTTCTCCCACAGGGGCTCCATCTTGTGGTAAATTTTCTTGAGCAGCCGGAGTCCTCATTTGCTCAGGGTTGTCTTGAGACTCCGGCACGCTCGCAACATCATCAATATTTGCATTTGTTTGGGCTGCATCCTCGTTGATTAGGTCAACCAGCATCCTGCCTTCATCCTCCAAGGAATCGGAGACCGAAGTTCTTGGGCTTGAAGGTGCAGCAACTCTTGGCTTTCGAGCTACCTTCTTCAGTGGAGTCTTGGCAGAGCTCGAAGTTCCAACTTTGGCTTTTCTCTTTTTGGGCCCTTTCTCCGAAGGTACCCAATCCATAAGAGGGGGCGGAACAACTTTGAGTAGCCCCCATACTCGGTTGGACCGTTCCCAAGTGCCAACCAATTTAATCCTCCATTCCTTCTCGGTTGGAGTTCGAACTCCCAAGATCTTCTCCGAAGCTCGTACAATCTGCTCCGAAGTTATAGGGGCTGAAGAGGCTGAAAAATGAGTTAGGTTGGTTATTTCTTCGAATGAATATACATGACATATGTTGTTTTCGAAGTTACCTGTAGGGCTCGAGTTCGAAGAAATTTTGCGGAGACCGCCCTCCGAATCTTCCTCGAAGGTGACTGGCCAGTTGGCCATCAGAGGAGGGATTTGAAGCCCGAGGAATTCTTCTGCTAAGCCCCGCATGCTCAGGCGGCGACTAATTTTTTGGAGCAAGCTGAGGCGAGCTTCGAGCTGGCCCAGATCCGGATGCACAAGAGCTTCGTTTCGGAAGTTGATATCTTGCAAGGGTCCAGCTAGACGGCTGCTTGTCCCAACCTCGGCATAAAACCACTTCAAGATCCAGTTTGTGTACCATCTGGCATTGATGGCCTTGGTAGGAAACCGAAGAGCATATTCATCTCGAAGCCTGAAGTTGATGCTTCCGAAGGCCACCACCATCTTTTCACCTCTGGGGCTTACGAAGGTTTTTGGTTGGCACGAAGCCCTGTGTAGTGCTATGAAGATCTCAGCCCTCCCTTCGCAATCTTCAGCTTGCAACACCCATTCAAAGATGGCAAGACGTGCTACTGCATTCGGAGAGAGCTGGGGGAGGGTAACGTGAAATAAGTCCAATACCTCTGCCAAGAAGTCAACTGTCGGAAGCCCTAAGCCAGCTTCGAAGAAGGCTTCGAAAACAACCACTTCTCTGGGTCTTGGCGACAGAATGACTTCCATCCCAGGTTTGCGAATCATGATCCTAGAACTGATCTTGCCTTCTATTGTGGCCGCGAGTGATTCCCTTTTGTAGGTTGAACGCCCCAATTGATACGACTAATCCGAGTACTTCGTCGACACCAGGAAGAGGTCTTGAGGGCAAACATTTTGGGGATTTCTCCCCGCCGCCGCCATTGCTGCCATTGTTGGTGTCGGAGTTGCCGTTGCCAATGCAGCCGCCACCGCTGCTGCCGCCGCTTGCTGCCGAGCTAAGGTTGAAGCCGCTCTAGGACCCTTGAAACTGGTTTTCGCCATGAGATCGCACGGATTGCTTGAGGAGAAAAATGGAGGTTAAGGTTTGTCTGATGGCTTGTTTGCACGAAAGCGGTGGAAAGGTATTCGGGAAGGGGCTAGGCCCTCTATTTATAGCCCAGACCACGATTTTTTACCGTTAGCATTTGCCGTTTCGCATTCTTAACCGTTATTTTGTTGCGGAGTTGACGCATCACGTAACTTCCGTTAGAAGGAAAAAGCCAACGGCTATTTCTTCCAAGTCTAAAAAGGCTTTCGGCTTTTCGAGTTAATTCTAAGATAGTTCGAATATAATTTTCTTAGAAGCTAATTCAAAGTTTTACATTTCCACGTATTTCGGAAATAGATTAAATCTGCTAACCCCTACGCATGATTATTTTTCTTGCGTATACTGCTCTCCTAACATTACAGATTCAACGAAGAAGCGTATTCGAGGGGCTACTGTTGGGGGAAAATATTCCATCCTCAGGGTTATTGCAGTAACAGGACAAAGGCCGGTGATGGAATCAAAGGTTTCCAGCATGTGTCTCCGAAGATACATGAATCAAGTTCGAAGTATGAAGACGGACTTTAGTTCGAAGTATATCTTCGAACTTGGGCTCTTCCGAGAGCTTCTTTGCCAGCTAATATGTAAGACTTATCTTCTTTCTCATTAGATTAGTCCTTTACCATTTTAGCCCTATTAAGGGTACCGAATAGTTTCCACTATGTCGGTTGTAATAGAGGGGGTAAAAAGGTCTTTTCCTTAATGTTTGAGCCTATAAATACCCCCCGTTTTACCTTGTAATGGAGGACCGAATACATGTTATTCAATACACATTTTCGAACTATTTCCAGCTATTATCCTTTCAGAGGCTTGGAATAGTTTACTTCGCAAACACTTTGTTTGTTAGTTTCTAATCTTCAGAAACCTGTTAGCGTAATCTTTTACGCCAACAGCGAGGGTCTGGCCGGTGGCATCATCTCCCTTTCCTTCTCCCCCTTGTGCTTCTACCTCTGCAACTGGCGACGGTGGCAACGGCGTGGCAAGGACAACCTGCTCCATGGCGCGCCTGTTGGCTGTGAGGACTGCATCATCCGTGAAGGGCTCCACGAGGGCCACCTCGCCTTGCTGATCTACGACCTCCTTGATGAGGATGGGGCTGAGTGCCTCCCGATCCTTCCTCTCCCGTTGCGCTTCTACCTCTGCATCTGGCGATGGTGGTGACGGTCCGGTGGGGAAACCCATTGCGACGTGGGGGAAACTTGGCAGCGTGGAGGTCACCGGAGCTAAGCCTAGGTACGCCCGGAGGTTGGCAACAACCTGCTGCAATTCTGCGAGGACTTGCATATCTTCTGCAGTTGGGACGAACGTCGTCATGGCATCATATCTTTGGAACCTAGCTGCTCTGATACCAAATTGGTAGGAGCAGAGGAGCATAGGAGGAACTAAATAATTCCTTCTTCTTAGTTTATTCCATAGCCCTTAAGGGGTATTTATTGGCCTAATACAATCTAATCTACTAACCTTATCTCTATCTTTAAAACAGAAATAATCCTAACTAACTAATATTATCTTAACTAATTTAATCTAATCTACTAATCTGCACATAACACTCGCCACCCTCGATGTCCGTGCCAACTAGGTTAGTACCTTCAAGGCTGCATCAGTTCAGTTCGATCTCTTGAGGAGAACGGTGAAATAGCATAGTCACCGGTTGTTCTCAGTGTATTTGGCTAGGTCTAAGGCTGCAACAGTTAGGTTTGATCTCTTAGATTGAAGTGATCTGGGTTTGATAGTTTGAGGCTTCATCGGTTCAGTCCGACATCTCTTGCTATTGTATCTTTTTCATGTCGTATACTGTTCATCTAAATAAAGTTTGCCTGATTTGTTGATATGTTGTTCAGATCATCGTGACTAGCTATTGTCTCGGTTAGGTCTGACCTAGTTATTGTGATGATTTCCATGATATAGATCTATTATCTTGCATGCTTTATTTATTTCTATCATAGTACAAGCTGATCAGTTATCTTTAATTCATCTCTGTATCATGTTCACCATCGGAGGGTGCACATCAGAGGGTGCACATCGGCCTACATGCATGTTCTGTCTTTTCTATCGGCCGATGGCATGCTCGCTCGATTGGGTCAACTTGGGCTATTGGTCGTATGGCTGATCGGCATGCTGGTTCATAGTTTTATCCTTTTTGCCACAATCATCGACTTGCCAGCCGATCGGTTATGCTACTAATGTATATCTTTTCTGATCCCTTATCAGTTGCAGGGTCAAACTGATTGGCACGCCCTGAACCCCTTTTCTAAGACATAGGACCTGCACTAGAGTCATGCATATCTCTTAGGCCACGCGTGTGTCAGTGTGTGACCAAAAAGCACGCCAACAAGCTGTTTGGCACGCCAGGTGGGACCATCTCCAACAACTCATCCATGGTTGGCGAGAACGACGACGCCGTTCCAATGACCCTCGGCATACCGAGTAAGGACCAAATGATGAAGTCAGGCCAGCCTGTAACGGGTAGCCTAGGCTCTCTTTACGAAGACCACATTGACGGGACGGGGGGCAAGCTCATTCATGGCTTTGACGCAGCTGATGAACTTAGGGAAGTAGATATTGGGCCTAGCGACAGACCGAGACCAACCTTCATAAGCAATCAGCTCTCGGATGAGATGAAGGAGTTGATCACATTGTTGTGAGAATACCAGGATTGCTTTGCATGGGAGTATCATGAGATGCTGGGTTTAAGCCAATCGATCATGGAACATCGGCTACTAATAAAATAGGGATATCGGCCGTTCAGGCATCCACCTCGACGATTTAAGGCAGAAATATACCCAGACATCAAGGCCGAGGTGACTAGACTATATGACGCAGGATTCATAAGACTGTGCCGATATGCCGAGTGGGTGTCAAATATAGTACTAGTATGGAAGAAAAGTGGGAAGCTCAGAATATGCGTTGATTTTAGAGATCTGAATAAGGCGACCCCAAAAGACAAGTACCTGATGCCAATCGCGGATTTATTGGTGGACGTCGTGTCGGGTCATAAGATCATCAACTTCATGGATGGGAATGCAGGTTATAACTAGATCTTCATGGCCGACGAAGACATTCACAAGATGGCTTTCCAATGTCTAGGCACCATCGGGCTATATGAGTGGGTAGTAATGACCATCGGCCTGAAGAACGCAAGAGCGACCTATCAGAGAGCCATGAACTACATCTTTCATGACCTGATCGGCCGGTTGGTAGAGATATACATTGATGATGTAATGGTCAAGTCTAACGATGTTCAAGACCATGTGGCCGATCTACGTCAAGTTTTAGAGAGAGAGCGGAAGTACGGGCTGAAGATAAATCTTGAGAAGTGTGCTTTCGGGGTATCGGTGGGGAAATTCTTGGGTTTTATCATACATGAAAGAGGGATCGAGATCAGCCAGCACAGTATTGAAGCCATTAAGAACACCCTACCCCACCGATAAGACCGAGCTGCAGTCACTAGTCGGGAAGATAAATTTCCTTAAAAGATTCATAACCAATCTTTCGAAGAAAATAGAGCCCTTCACGCTGCTGTTGAAGATGAAGTTGTTGACAACAAAAAATTGCATTAATGGCTAGATCGTCAAAATATCAATTTTGGTGATTTGGGCCGAAAATACACATGTCCAGGGCCTGTCCGAAGCCCTACAGGGCCGAAGTCCATTGAGATATGGGATCCGAAAGCCTCTAGCCAGCCCATGGGCTACGGCCGGGAAGCCTTCGGAGGCCCACACCACCGAAGCTTCGGCCCGAGAAGAAGGCCTCGACGGACCTGGCCAAAGCCCACTTCGGCAGAGGTAGAGTTGTATGCATTTTCGGCTCAGTTTTTATCTCTATCCGGCCGGGGTAATAGCAGATTAGATCAGAGATTAAGCCCCTATAAATAGAGACGCAAGGCCAGCGTAGATGCCCCCCAACTCAAACCAAACCAAAGCCATATGCTTTGATCGTATTTACTTTACCTTTATTTTCCTTTACCTCTTCGTGGGTTTGCCTGGAAGCCCTCCGCCGGCCGCTATGGAACAGTGGTAACCCTTGTTACTTCGCTTGTGAAGTATCCGTTAATCTACGTAATAGATTGCTATCGCCTTGTTACTTCGCCTGTGAAGTATCCACTAATCTGCGTAACAGATTGCTACCTTCGCTACTAGGGAAACACTTAGCAAAATTAGGTCCTCAGGCCGAATTGGTACTTCGAATTCCCTTTGTTGTAGGTTCCCACGTTCGGAGCTACTTTGTCGGAGGTGTCCGGAGCTGAGAGATCGGTTTCGGAGGTCACCAGGACACCCTTCGATCAGTCCGAACACCGAAGCACCCTTCGGCGGGATGCTTCGCACCAGACGCCGAAGGTACACTTCGGCGACCCCTTCGCATCAGACTTCGAAGCAGACAGGCTCCGTCTGGTTTGCTTATTTTATTCTATTTAATATATTTCTTTCGGCTAATTGGATTATTTTGTGTGATCTGATTTCCTGGTTACTCCACCCCCTTATCACGACTAAGGGTAGTCGGAACGCGGCGTCGGTGCTACGTCACGCTTAGGCTTTTTCCTAAGTATCCGTGCACTTTTGGATCATCGAACTGACCCAAGTGCGGGGGCACGTTTCCATGTCAACACACTTTTTGGCGACTTCGCTGGGGAAGGCTACGCCAACATGACGAGTACATCTACATCGGCCACCGGTACATCTACATCAACTACTACGTCTACACCGCCGATGGACGCAATAGGAGGCGTGGATATCGACAACCGCATCATCTTGACACCTACACTTGAGGATATCCCTGCAGAAGACCGAGTAGAGATCAAGGAAAAGTTAAAAGCACTCCAAGACATGATGCTTGGGGGCTACGTCAAGACACGCGTGGGCTTCATCAAGCATGACATCATCACCCCTGACCTCGCTCAGGTCCAGGTAACACCTGTATCGCCTTGTTTATCTTCTTTAGAGATTGAGCAAAAATAGACGCATCAGTAGATCAAGCCATTAGCGCTTCGCTAGCCAACCATTTAGATTCGGTAGTCAGCTCCCAAGTGGAGGCAACTCTTAGGAGGTTCGGCTTTATTGAGGCCGTACCCCCAGTTCCTATTGCTAGCGCAACTCCGACAAACCACATATACGGTAGGACTAACGACAGCACTGGCACGATCATGTCTCCGGCCTCAACACTTATGGCCGAGACCAATCATTACACCTACGGTCAAAGTAACACTGCATACCACGCACCGTCACCTACACTAGTACCCGCGCTGCCCGCACCACACGTGCAGACGCCCGGACACGAGCACGTCATACAAATAGCGTGTAGGGAAGAGGCCCATGGCCGACACACCGATATCCCACCACGTGTCGCGCCCCCACATGAGAGGCACGCACAAGCAGCATGCCAATATGACATAGAGGAGTGGGTCCGCGCACTATTTAGAGAGTGTGTCGGCTTCGTGCCCAAGGGACGGGTTAGGGTTTACCGTAAACCATACCTCGACCACCTTGATACAGTACCCTACCCTCGCAGCTATAGAATCCCTGAATTCACTAAGTTCGATGGTGAGGGTAGCAAGACTAAACTAGAGCACGTTAGTCAATTTTTGGCATAGTGTGGAAAAGTTAGCGGGATAGATGCTCTAAAAGTTAGACTATTTTCTCTCTCGCTATCTGGTACCACTTTTACTTGGTTTTCGGCGCTCCCGCCGAACTCCATCCAAACGTGGGATGATTTAGAGCGGAAATTCCATGATTATTTCTACACGGGAGAGACAGAACTTAGGCTTTCACATTTGACATCGGTTAAGCAGAAGTCTAGCGAGAGCGCTTCTGAGTACATCAAGCGTTTTAGGGACACTAGAAACCGATGTTTTAGCCTTAATATTTTGGAAAGGGACTTGGCGGAATTAGCTTTCAACGGGCTACATTCCGAAATCAAAGAGAGGTTAGATAACCAAAACTTTTTAGAAGTTAGCCATGTTTTGCAGCAAGCTCTGGTCCAGGAAGGGCGAGCCAAAGATAAGAAGTTTATTAAGACATTTAGCAAGCCTAGGGCTGAAATCCACATCATGGAACGTTCTGATGAGGAAGAATCGGAAGAGGAGGATTCGACTGATATGTACGTGGCTGAATGGGTGTGGAACGCTAAGAATAAACCTGTCACCTGCTCCTAGTTACGATCATCCCCCACAAAGAATCGACTTAGTGAGGTCAAGTACTCGTTTGATATAACTAAATGTGATAAAATATTTGGTTTTCTCTTAAAAAGTTAGCTTCTCAGGTTACCTAAGGGTCAAGTCATTCCACCTGCCAATGAGTTAAAGAAGCAACCATACTGTAAGTGGCACGATTCACATTCACATAATACTAATGATTGCAATGTTTTTTGATGGCAGGTACAATCGGCCATAGAAGAAGGACGATTGAAGATAGACCATAATCCGAAGATGAAGCTGGATAAAGATCCTTTTCCCGTCAACCTTGGCGAAAAGAAGGTGTTCATTCGGCCAGAACAGGCCGAGCCTGCTAAAGGAAAAGATGTAATTGTTGGAGAGCCACGCACTCGCACACTCGTACCAAAGAATCCCGAGGTAGGAGTGTGGAAACAGAACATTAATACCCCTTCGGCTAAGGCTCACAAGAGGCCGAAGGTGACATATAACATGTTGTTGAACAAGCATCAAAGTAGGGCCAAGGAAACTGGTCCACATACTCAGAAGCTAAAGCAGCCGAAGGGTCCGAGACTCTCGGAGGGTAGCTTCGGACCGAAGCAGCCGAACCCTCCGCACGGAGGCTCCGGGCCACAATGGCCTGACACTCCACACGGTGGTTTCGAGCCTCAATGGCCGAACCCCCCGTACTGTGACTTCGGTCCCCAATGGCCAACCCCGCACCGTGTTGGACTTCTCCGATGGGAGGCTTCGGCCCGCACTGGCCAAACGTACCTCCGGCCTGGCAGGACCCTTCGCTGGTGTGGTCCGAGATACCTTCGACTTGGCCGAACCCCCCTCCAGGTAACGGGTTCGGCTCACAGTGGGCGAGGCCACTAGAGCCACCGATGCCTCCGCCGTATGACTGGGCGGGGACCCCGTGGGCTCCGAACGTATCCGGGTCAGGGTGTCCTCCGCAACCTAACACTATGCCTTATTTTCCTTCGGAGTATTATGGATGGCAGGGGCAAATAGATGCAGCGGAGGGGGCATCGTCCACAGACTGTCCGTGGTGCCTCCGAATCAGACCATGCAGAGCGAAGCCGAAGGGTGCGAGCACACAGAAGTCGAGGTCAGGGAGTCTGAAGCCATCACCATCAGAGTTGGGTCTCAGGAAGTCCAAATCCCGAAGACTTTGTCACCGAGGTCTGACGGAGGTAAGCCCCATGCTTCGGCCGAGCCCTACGCCAAAGCCTGGTTCGGTCGGCCGAATGAGGCCTGTCCATCTGCCGAGGTTCGCAACAAAGCCCCCTCCGAACACAGGGTGCACAAGGCCGAAGGGCACAGTACCACTTCAGCCAGAATTAATGGAAGCCGAACAGTCGCACCCAGCACCAAGCCGCAGCCATCTTGGGCCCCTCCAAGCATGTCCAAATCACAGAAGAGATGCCTGCAAAGACTACGAGCATAGGAGGTGCGCGAGAAGAAAGTTGAGGCCGAGCGTGACGCTATCTTCGAAGAAATCCGCCCTCGGTCAGCCACAAAGCAGGGATGGAGGGAGAAGTCGGTTGAGATAAACAACTCGGCTCCTGTTCGAGCGACGACGACGACATGCTCGACGATGATTACTCGCCCATCTCTGAAGGGCCTGCACCCTAGGTGATGGATATCGACATCGTCACGCTACCTGCTGAGTTCGCACTACCACAAGACGAGGCCGAGGTCTCCCAATTGAACCTCGGCCCACACAACGCCATCTTTGAGAAGCCCGTGGACTCGGCTCGCCATCTGAAGCCTCTCTACGTCAGAGGTCACATCGATAGAAAGCCGATTTCCCGAATGCTCGTTGACGGCGGCACCACTGTTAACTTAATGCCTTACTCGTTGTTGAAGAAGCTTGGCAGAGATGAGGATGACCTAAATAAGACCAACTTGATGCTCAACGGCTTCAATGGCGAGAGATCCGAGGCCAAGGGAGTACTCTCTATGGAGTTGACGGTGGGCAACAAGACATTGCCAACAGCATTTTTCATCGTCGACGTACAAGGTAACTATAGCGTATTACTCGAGCGCGACTGGATTCACGCGAACTGTTGCATTCCTTCAACTCTACACCAGTGCCTGGTACAGTGGGACGGCGATGAGGTGGAGGTCATTCCCGCGGATACTTTAGCCCAAGTAGCATTGGCCGATGTATCAGTTGACGTCGTCCATAACAAAGTAGAGTGTCTGTCAGGTAGAGATCTTTCAGATTACGATTTTGTTAGCATGTCCGGAGGACGGTTTGTACCAGTGTCTGTAAAGCCGGCTAGAGTAGCACGGCTGTTTTTGTATTAATAGTCATGTCTAGCAAGAGTAATCTAGATTGGCTAAAGTCTCGTGTGGAGCAATATCGGTCTAGTAAAGACGGTATCACCGAAGCCATCGGGGACTTTAGCAAAGTAGAGAAATTAGGACAAGGTTTTGCGTCGGTCGATCCCTTGGAGGAAGTTGACATAGGAAATGGTAGCATCCCAAGGCCGACTTTTGTAAACCAACATTTGCAGCCCGATGAAAAGGCTGAAATAATAAAGTTGCTTCGGTCGTACGTCGATTGTTTCGCATGGGAGTATAGCAAAATTCTAGGGCTAAGCCGCGAGCTCGTAGAGCATCGGCTGCCCATCAAGTCCGTATTTAGGCCTTATAAGCAGCCTCCCCGCCACTTTAACTCGACCGTCTATGACCGAGTAAAGGAAGAAGTGGAGCGACTACTCAAGGCTGGGTTTATTAGGCCATGCAGGTACGCGAAATGGGTTGCTAACATTGTGCCTGTAGAGAAGAAAGGGAGCGGCAAGATACGAGTGTGTATTGATTTCAGGGATCTGAACAGAGCCACTCCAAAGGACGAGTATCCAATGCCGATAGCCGACATGCTGATCAACGACGCTTCAGGACACAAGGTACTAAGTTTTCTTGATGGCAATGCTGGTTATAATCAAATCTTTATGGCCGAAGAGTACGTCTACAAGACTGCCTTTCGATGCCCTGGTTTTGTCGGTTTGTTCGAGTGGGTAGTCATGACTTTTGGTTTGAAAAATGCTGGCGCCACGTATCAGCGCGCTATGAACTTAATCTTTCATGACTTGCTAGGGATTATTGTCGCGCCCCGATTTAATAAATCAGGACTTTATTGAAATTCCATAGAAAATCAATAAAACTAGACGTTCATCACACGACCACGTACAATACGGGCAAATCATTCACGGTTCGTAGACCGCATTAATACAAAAGTGAATAAAGATGAAGAGAAACTAATAAAATAAAGGTCCTAGATGAACGCCTCCTTCCAGTCTCGCCTTGACTGGGTCGCTACTCCAGACCTTCATCCTCCTCGTAGTAGACTGGCTCTGATGGTGTAAGTCAACGGGGTGAGTACAGATGTACTCAGCAAGCCACCGAATGCAAAGATAATGCAAGATAATAACAAGGGAGATGGTGGCTAGTTTAGCGGAAGCAGCATATTTGTAAAGTATTTAATGAGCAATTTTATTAGTACGGAAAATTAAACATGTGAATGCATCATCATCATATTCTAACTCGAGGAGTACGTTTTACCTCCCCGCACAACAGTCCTTACATGCCATGAATAGCTCATTCATTCAACCAATTGTAAACTAACTGCGAGTAGTCACACAACCCGCCCTTGACCGTGGGCTCGGCTTTTCGAAAAGATTGATTTTACTCTGATCAGAGATGTACCACTGTACCCACAAGGCACGCACTCATCACCTACACCGAAGTGTAACGAGATGACCCATCACACGGGAACTCGTGCCAAAACCTTCCATATGGTCTTCCCCGACTCAACAGCACCCTCTTATAGGTTTCGTACCGTGTCTCGCCATGTCGAGTTTCCACAATACCCCCTCTTGAGCCATCGTCGGTACAAGGCGCCCTGAGGGCTAGCCCCTTGCCCCCTCCACTATGGTGCCGTGAGACGGAGTGTTCCACACTTCCAGTTAGGACTTACCCATTAGACTTGTGGTTGGTACGGAAGTGCTTTGCAACAGATCCCGCAGACCGGTCCTTATAGTGCCCCGGGTGCGACCAACCAGTTTCCGAGCTTGCACCCGGAACCCACCATACTTATAACATACCTAACTCCAACAGAGTCCAGAGGCAAGAATAACAGGGTATTTCATATACCAGAATCCATCTAATCTACGACTCATTCTTTATATCCTATAGCAGTTGTGCCGATACATTGGGCACTAGCTAATATAATATTTGTAGAGTGACAAGGAGTTAAGGCTCAATAAGCATGGCTTGGGTTTGCACACAAGGACGGGGATCTAATAAATATAAGTGTAGGGCTTGATCTTTTACTAATGCAATATTAACCTATGAGTTATAGCGATAATTTATTAAAACATGGGCTCAATATGATCAACTGTGTCCACAGAGGTGGTCGATGACTTGCCTTGATCCGTGAATGGTGAAGGTGGAACCTTGGGATAGATCTCCGGATCTTTGACGACGTCGCAGTCTTCTCGATACGGAAAAGTAAATAAAACATTCAATAAACAATCCAAAACAAACAACCATACTAACATACATGTTTATGTTGGATTTAAGTAAGGGAGATAGAGTCTTAACTTGTAGGGTTTTGGTTACTTAAACATTTAAGATTAATTTTTAATGAGATTCCTTAATTTTTATAGCTTGATATAATTATTCTTCCTATGGGGGTTTTATTTCTCCCTTTTTAAAGTTGAAGTAAAAAGTTATAAAATGACCTTAATGTTTTTATGGCATTAATATAGTGACATTAGGTTATTTAGATCTTCTGAAGTTTGTTATATAATGTTTTAGGATAGTTTCATAAAGGGTTAACTTTTTCTTAAATGCTTTAATTAAATGTCCTAAAAGGGCCTTTGCAATATTAATTAATAGATTAAAGTGGGCATTTATTTTTGTTGCATTAAAATAGTAGAACAAAGTCCTCTGAATTTATTATATAGTTTTTCATAATATTTTTGTAGGGTGTTGTATTTCCATTATATGAATTAATCATTTATTTTAAAGGGTCTTGGAAATGGTGGTTAGTAAATTAAAATGAGCAAAATGAATTATTATATTTTTATTGGCTTATAAACAGTGTACTGGAGTTAATAGATCATCTAAAATCAGTATATAAATTGTTAAGAGTTTTTCTGGATTATTTAATTGGAATATTAATTAAATCCTAAAGGGGTCTTAGGAATGTTATTTATTAAAATGTCATGGACAAAATGGTTATCCCATTTTTATTGTATTAACAACAGTGAAATAGATCCATTATATCTTCTGATATTATTTTATAAATTGTTAAGGGTTTATCTGATTTATTTTATTGAAATATTAATTAATTTCTAAAGGGGATTTCTCTTTATTATTTAATAAGATTATTATGTGCCAAATAAACATATTATTTTTATTGCATAAATGTGCAGAGAATGAAAAGACAAATTTTCCAGAATTAAAATGGTGAAATTTGGAGTTAATTTGAGCAAGATATGAATTTTGGAAGTCCAAACTAATTTTCTGGAATTTATTTTAAACAGGAATCAGTCTCTGGTCCACGGTGAGCCAGGCCCACGGTGGACCAGCGACTGCACGCGTGAGCCGGGCCACACAGGACCGTTGGATCCAGATCCAACGGGTGATCGGGGATCGGGGCGCTCAAGTGGCGATCGACGGCTCAGGGAGCCCGATACCCCTTTGACCGAGTGGACGGCCCAGATTAAACCCGGGGGGTTTTAATCCTAGCCGTCCATCTCAGATCGGAGGGTTCGGTGCCCGTCCGGCACGTGCGCGGCACGGGGGAAGGCTAAGGCCTTCGTCCCTGGCTCCGGCCGAGCGGCGGCGAGCTCCGGCGATGGCGTGCGGCGGCCCAATGCCCTCGGCGTTGGCAAAAATGGAAAGAGGAGGGGAAGAGGGTCACAGCCGTACCGGAGTTGGTAGGAAAAGGGGACCGGCGGCGACCCGGCGACGAGAGGAGGCGGCGGAGCTCCTCGGGTTCGACGGCGACGGCGAGCTCCGGCGGTGTTCTGGCCCAACGGAGGTGGGGCCGGGGTAGAGGGTGCGGCGATGATTCGGTTGGTGCCGTCGGCGAGGATGGCGAGGGCACGATGTGCCGGCGAAGGGCTGCCGGAGCCGAAGTAGGGGAGGTGGTGCAAAAATGGCGCAGGGGCTCGGGAGAGAGAGGAAGGGGCAATTTGGTGGCATGGCTTGACTGCGGTGGTGTCCAGGGTACTTATAGGCCCGTCGGTGGTGGAAAAGGAAGGAAAAAAAAGGGGAAACCGAGGAGGGACTTCCCATCACGCCGGTGAGGTTTCCCTAGGCTCGGTTACCTGCCATTCTTGACGAAAACGCGTTGCTAAGGGGAGGAAAGGGATCACCGGCGTTCGGGGAAGGGGATCGAGGCTTCAATTTTGCGGATCCGGGCGGGCAACGGTGAAAATGGAAGGGGGGGCGCCGGCTAAGAATGGAAGGGGAGAGATCCCCTTCCGAGGAAGAAGATGGTCCTGACAGGTGGCCCCCACCTGTCAGTGGCTGAGAGCGAAAGGGAAGGGGGCTGACGAGCGGGCCCGGGATGGCAGAGGCGAGCGGGGGGGGCTGCCAGGTGGGCCTGGCAGGGCGTGCGCGGAGGAGAGAGGGAGGGGGTTTGGCGCCGACAGGTGGGTCCCGCCTGTCGGTGGGCGCGGCTAGAATGGGCTGGGCCGAAAGGCTTTCGGAGGTGAAACGGGGGTTGCGGCCCATCAAGATTAAAAACTCATTTTTCAATTAAAATAATTCCAGAAATTCACATATTTGTTTAAGGCTTGAAGATCTGTTGGAAAAATTTTGTAAAAATTCTCAAAAATATTTCTTGGCCTCTAGTTTCTCCCATAAAATTTTCAAGTCCAGATTTTGGTTATTTGTCTCTGTTTGGCTTTAATAGGGCTCTTTTAGTATTTTCTTAAATAATAATATTCAGAAATTCATTTAATATTATTTTTCCTTTATTTTATTCCCTTTTAATTTTGGGGCTGTTACAATCCTATCCCCCTTACAGAGAATCTCGTCCTCGAGATTCGAAGCGTACCTCGGGAAAACTAAGGGACTGAGTCTACTGGTGTTCTGGATTAGGGAAAGGTGTTACATCAGAAGTAGGCAAGGCGATCTCCGGATCTGGGTTGGTTGAGACCAAATTGGGAGTGTCTTCGGCTGTATCTGATTTCTCTTTGTGGTGATCTAGAGTATGTCCCTCTGGTTTTGTAATAGAAGATGGCACTCGCTTGGGGTAGGGGCACTTGTTGGCGTAGTGTCCTCCTTGACGACAGTTGTAGCACACAATTGGCTTGCCGTTCCTGTCCCTCTTGTATCCGGTAGCTTGTGCTGGAGTTCTTCCGGTAGGTGGTGCTTGGGGTGGGATGTCTGTGATTGGTCCTCTGAGGGTGGTTCGTGGCTTGGCAGGGGTTGGGGCTTGAGGTGGAATCACTCTGGTTTCTGGTGTAATTGCTTCGTTTACCAATCTCTGAAAGTTGGCGAAATCCCCGTGGATCAGCTGAAGGGAGAGCTCGTGTTGGTGTTGCTGGAGACGGAACAACTGTGTCTGCTGCTCTTGCATCTGCTTCTGTTGTTGCTGCATCTGGGTAAGCAGTGTGGCGATCAGTTGGTTCTGTTTTGCCATCATCTCCGTAAGTGTGGGATGATAGATAACAGGGATCTGCTGAGGTCCAGCTGCACCCCACTGAGGCAGATTGCCAGAGGTGTTTCCATCGTGTGGAGCTTCTGATCCTTGGTTATTGGCCATCCTGAAGTTGAAGGGTTCAAAAAGAAGGTGTCGTCATTAAGGGGAAATGGTTACTGGATAATTTGACCTAGATGCTTTATGTTAGTCCCTTATTACTTTCATACTCATGCCCTATATCATTTTTAATATAAATGATTTATCATGTATTTTATTCACTCAACATTCGTGTTGTAATATATTTTATTAATTTGTGTTTAGAGGTTTAAGATGAAGTGATGTTGATTATATCCCATTGAATTCCTTGATACCAAAATTCCAGAAAAATTTTGGAACCCAATTTGATGCTTAGGAATACTCTAGCTAATTTTAAATGAAATTTTTAGGCCCATATTTTAGCTTCCCTCTTTCTTGATGTATAGGGAATCCTTTCCATGAAATTTATTTATTAATTTATTTTATTTTTAATGCCTGGCGAAAATCAAGGTGTTACAATCCTAACTTCCTTAACAAGAATCTCGTCCCGAGATTCGGAAAGGCTAGAAGTAGAAAGTTAAAGATAGGCTTCAAGTCTGCATTTGCATAGATTGGGCTTGGCTAAGTTAGGGCTTTCGTGACAACGTGTCTTGACTTCACGATTGGAGTTGATCTTGCAGAACGGTGATGAACAAATCTGGTTGAGTTGAAATTTAGAGGTAGATTCTCTCCTTTAGGTTGGGATTATGACCTAATAGGTATATGAGGAAATGGGATTAAGTTTTTATTTCAAAATGTATCGTTCTTGCGATTACATATATTTATATATTCATTCATGCCTTATTTTTGACATGAATGGTAATACAATCAAGTAAAAAGAAAAGCAATTAACCGTAAATCTACGTCTATGGTAGCTCAGGGGACGACTCGATCACGGGCTCGCGGGAGACGGGCGGGGTCGAGGAACTAGACGGTCCGGCGGGTGGAGCACTGTGGGAGATCCTCTTGGGCCTCACGGTGGGGATCCGAAGGGGTTTCTTCTTGCGAGGCAGAAGAGGTGCGATCTCCTCAAGATCCTTCTTCAAGTCTTTGAGCTGCTGGCGGAGCTGGGTATTGACCATGGCGCCCTGGCGTAGAAGCTCGTTCTGACGTCTTAATTCTTCTACCTCAAGGGTCAACTGCGGGTTCTGCTCTAGCTGTCGACGGAGCTCGGCGTTCTCTCTGGTCAGGTTCTCCGAAGTGTGGCGGTAGAAGTCGATGGTGTCGTGCTGGCTGTCCGCGTCGAGGACGGCCTCTGTGTGGAGGTTGTCCATAGCCTCCAAGAGTCTCATGGTGCGGGCGATGGCGGAGTTGTCCTGAGGGAGGGAGTTGATGTAGATGCTGCGGTGACTCCCGGGTGTGCGCATGGGCATGAAGCGGTAGACGGTGTCGCGGAGGTGGCAGTCGTATACCAGTCGAAGCTCGGCGAGGGACTGAAGAGCGGCTCGCTGGCTAGCCACCATGAATGAAGGTCCTCCAACTCCATGGGTGTAGAAGGGTGGCTGCGTGGAAGAGGGGCGGATCACAACCGTGACCTCGCAGTAGCTCTCATTCGCATCGGGAAAAATCCCGTGGAATGCAGGCTCATGGGGAAACCCCAAAAAGTCGACGAGCACGCGAAGCTCGCGGATGAATCCGGCCTCATCACGAAGAGTCCCGCTCATGGTATGGACCAGCATCTATAAAAGAGAGAAAGTTTTTGTGAAAATCCTGGAAGATGAGAGGATAAGTAATTTTTTTTGTAAAACATAGTGAATATATATAAGTCCTAAGGTCAGGTCTGTTTGGCTTCCTACAGTCAAGTCGGCTCTGATACCATCTTGTCGCGCCCCGATTTAATAAATCAGGACTTTATTGAAATTCCATAGAAAATCAATAAAACTAGACGTTCATCACACGACCACGTACAATACGGGCAAATCATTCACGGTTCGTAGACCGCATTAATACAAAAGTGAATAAAGATGAAGAGAAACTAATAAAATAAAGGTCCTAGATGAACGCCTCCTTCCAGTCTCGCCTTGACTGGGTCGCTACTCCAGACCTTCATCCTCCTCGTAGTAGACTGGCTCTGATGGTGTAAGTCAACGGGGTGAGTACAGATGTACTCAGCAAGCCACCGAATGCAAAGATAATGCAAGATAATAACAAGGGAGATGGTGGCTAGTTTAGCGGAAGCAGCATATTTGTAAAGTATTTAATGAGCAATTTTATTAGTACGGAAAATTAAACATGTGAATGCATCATCATCATATTCTAACTCGAGGAGTACGTTTTACCTCCCCGCACAACAGTCCTTACATGCCATGAATAGCTCATTCATTCAACCAATTGTAAACTAACTGCGAGTAGTCACACAACCCGCCCTTGACCGTGGGCTCGGCTTTTCGAAAAGATTGATTTTACTCTGATCAGAGATGTACCACTGTACCCACAAGGCACGCACTCATCACCTACACCGAAGTGTAACGAGATGACCCATCACACGGGAACTCGTGCCAAAACCTTCCATATGGTCTTCCCCGACTCAACAGCACCCTCTTATAGGTTTCGTACCGTGTCTCGCCATGTCGAGTTTCCACAATACCCCCTCTTGAGCCATCGTCGGTACAAGGCGCCCTGAGGGCTAGCCCCTTGCCCCCTCCACTATGGTGCCGTGAGACGGAGTGTTCCACACTTCCAGTTAGGACTTACCCATTAGACTTGTGGTTGGTACGGAAGTGCTTTGCAACAGATCCCGCAGACCGGTCCTTATAGTGCCCCGGGTGCGACCAACCAGTTTCCGAGCTTGCACCCGGAACCCACCATACTTATAACATACCTAACTCCAACAGAGTCCAGAGGCAAGAATAACAGGGTATTTCATATACCAGAATCCATCTAATCTACGACTCATTCTTTATATCCTATAGCAGTTGTGCCGATACATTGGGCACTAGCTAATATAATATTTGTAGAGTGACAAGGAGTTAAGGCTCAATAAGCATGGCTTGGGTTTGCACACAAGGACGGGGATCTAATAAATATAAGTGTAGGGCTTGATCTTTTACTAATGCAATATTAACCTATGAGTTATAGCGATAATTTATTAAAACATGGGCTCAATATGATCAACTGTGTCCACAGAGGTGGTCGATGACTTGCCTTGATCCGTGAATGGTGAAGGTGGAACCTTGGGATAGATCTCCGGATCTTTGACGACGTCGCAGTCTTCTCGATACGGAAAAGTAAATAAAACATTCAATAAACAATCCAAAACAAACAACCATACTAACATACATGTTTATGTTGGATTTAAGTAAGGGAGATAGAGTCTTAACTTGTAGGGTTTTGGTTACATAAACATTTAAGATTAATTTTTAATGAGATTCCTTAATTTTTATAGCTTGATATAATTATTCTTCCTATGGGGGTTTTATTTCTCCCTTTTTAAAGTTGAAGTAAAAAGTTATAAAATGACCTTAATGTTTTTATGGCATTAATATAGTGACATTAGGTTATTTAGATCTTCTGAAGTTTGTTATATAATGTTTTAGGATAGTTTCATAAAGGGTTAACTTTTTCTTAAATGCTTTAATTAAATGTCCTAAAAGGGCCTTTGCAATATTAATTAATAGATTAAAGTGGGCATTTATTTTTGTTGCATTAAAATAGTAGAACAAAGTCCTCTGAATTTATTATATAGTTTTTCATAATATTTTTGTAGGGTGTTGTATTTCCATTATATGAATTAATCATTTATTTTAAAGGGTCTTGGAAATGGTGGTTAGTAAATTAAAATGAGCAAAATGAATTATTATATTTTTATTGGCTTATAAACAGTGTACTGGAGTTAATAGATCATCTAAAATCAGTATATAAATTGTTAAGAGTTTTTCTGGATTATTTAATTGGAATATTAATTAAATCCTAAAGGGGTCTTAGGAATGTTATTTATTAAAATGTCATGGACAAAATGGTTATCCCATTTTTATTGTATTAACAACAGTGAAATAGATCCATTATATCTTCTGATATTATTTTATAAATTGTTAAGGGTTTATCTGATTTATTTTATTGAAATATTAATTAATTTCTAAAGGGGATTTCTCTTTATTATTTAATAAGATTATTATGTGCCAAATAAACATATTATTTTTATTGCATAAATGTGCAGAGAATGAAAAGACAAATTTTCCAGAATTAAAATGGTGAAATTTGGAGTTAATTTGAGCAAGATATGAATTTTGGAAGTCCAAACTAATTTTCTGGAATTTATTTTAAACAGGAATCAGTCTCTGGTCCACGGTGAGCCAGGCCCACGGTGGACCAGCGACTGCACGCGTGAGCCGGGCCACACAGGACCGTTGGATCCAGATCCAACGGGTGATCGGGGATCGGGGCGCTCAAGTGGCGATCGACGGCTCAGGGAGCCCGATACCCCTTTGACCGAGTGGACGGCCCAGATTAAACCCGGGGGGTTTTAATCCTAGCCGTCCATCTCAGATCGGAGGGTTCGGTGCCCGTCCGGCACGTGCGCGGCACGGGGGAAGGCTAAGGCCTTCGTCCCTGGCTCCGGCCGAGCGGCGGCGAGCTCCGGCGATGGCGTGCGGCGGCCCAATGCCCTCGGCGTTGGCGAAAATGGAAAGAGGAGGGGAAGAGGGTCACAGCCGTACCGGAGTTGGTAGGAAAAGGGGACCGGCGGCGACCCGGCGACGAGAGGAGGCGGCGGAGCTCCTCGGGTTCGACGGCGACGGCGAGCTCCGGCGGTGTTCTGGCCCAACGGAGGTGGGGCCGGGGTAGAGGGTGCGGCGATGATTCGGTTGGTGCCGTCGGCGAGGATGGCGAGGGCACGATGTGCCGGCGAAGGGCTGCCGGAGCCGAAGTAGGGGAGGTGGTGCAAAAATGGCGCAGGGGCTCGGGAGAGAGAGGAAGGGGCAATTTGGTGGCATGGCTTGACTGCGGTGGTGTCCAGGGTACTTATAGGCCCGTCGGTGGTGGAAAAGGAAGGAAAAAAAAGGGGAAACCGAGGAGGGACTTCCCATCACGCCGGTGAGGTTTCCCTAGGCTCGGTTACCTGCCATTCTTGACGAAAACGCGTTGCTAAGGGGAGGAAAGGGATCACCGGCGTTCGGGGAAGGGGATCGAGGCTTCAATTTTGCGGATCCGGGCGGGCAACGGTGAAAATGGAAGGGGGGGCGCCGGCTAAGAATGGAAGGGGAGAGATCCCCTTCCGAGGAAGAAGATGGTCCTGACAGGTGGCCCCCACCTGTCAGTGGCTGAGAGCGAAAGGGAAGGGGGCTGACGAGCGGGCCCGGGATGGCAGAGGCGAGCGGGGGGGGCTGCCAGGTGGGCCTGGCAGGGCGTGCGCGGAGGAGAGAGGGAGGGGGTTTGGCGCCGACAGGTGGGTCCCGCCTGTCGGTGGGCGCGGCTAGAATGGGCTGGGCCGAAAGGATTTCGGAGGTGAAACGGGGGTTGCGGCCCATCAAGATTAAAAACTCATTTTTCAATTAAAATAATTCCAGAAATTCACATATTTGTTTAAGGCTTGAAGATCTGTTGGAAAAATTTTGTAAAAATTCTCAAAAATATTTCTTGGCCTCTAGTTTCTCCCATAAAATTTTCAAGTCCAGATTTTGGTTATTTGTCTCTGTTTGGCTTTAATAGGGCTCTTTTAGTATTTTCTTAAATAATAATATTCAGAAATTCATTTAATATTATTTTTCCTTTATTTTATTCCCTTTTAATTTTGGGGCTGTTACAATTATGCTAGAAGTTTACATTGATGATGTCGTGGTCAAATCGGACGCCATGGGAAACCATTTAGCCGATTTGAAGGTTGCTTTTGATAGAATGCGGCAGTATGGGTTGAAAATGAACCCACTCAAGTGCGCTTTTGGTGTGTCGGCGGGTAGGTTCTTAGGTTTCATGATTCACGAGAGAGGCATTGAAATTGATCCTAAGAGACTGGAGAAGATTAGAAACATTGCAGCGTCGACGTGCAAAAAAGACGTGCAAAAGTTGCTAGACAAGATGAACTATTTGCGTCGCTTCATATCCAACTTGTCCGGCAAGATTG
Organism: Zizania palustris; assembly: GCA_019279435.1. Classification (NCBI taxonomy): domain Eukaryota; kingdom Viridiplantae; phylum Streptophyta; class Magnoliopsida; order Poales; family Poaceae; genus Zizania; species Zizania palustris. The sequence continues at coordinate 36,546,630 of JAAALK010000085.1, read as the reverse complement.
ATGCCTTTGTCCCCATACTCTGGCTAAAAAACGAAGCCGAGTTCACTTGGGGGGCAAGCCAGCAAAGTGCTTTTGAAAAGATCAAGGAGTGCTTGTCATCACCGCCCGTGGTGAGAGCACCCAAAGCTGGGATTCCGTTTCGGCTATACGTCGCTGCTGAAGATAGCATGATTGGGGCCGTGCTAACCCAGGAGGTAGAAGGGAAGGAGTACATCATCACATTCTTGAGCCGCCGCCTGTTGGACGCCGAAACCAGGTACGCGTTTGTGGAATGATTGTGTTTATCACTTTACTATGCGTGCACCAAATTACGTCATTATCTTCTCCCCACTACATGTGTTGTCATTTGCCAAACCGATGTTATAAAGCACATGTTACAAGAGCCGATTCTAAGTGTAAGAATCGGAAAATGGGCTTACGCGTTGATTGAGTACAATTTGGCCTACGAACCCCTGATAGCGATGAAAGGCCAAGTCGTAGCCAACTTTATAGTTGATCATCACATATATGTCGGCTAGAGTGATAATATTGCTCTAGTTGAGGTAGTGCCATGGAAGCTTTACTTTGATGGTTCGTCTTGCAAGAGTGGCCAAGGCATTGGAGTGGTTCTCATATCACCTAATGGGATGCACTTTGAAACTTCGGCCCGATTAGAATTTTCTTCCACTAATAACCAAGCCAAATACGAGGCTTTATTGCTAGGTCTTGAACTACAAGAATCTACAGGTGCTAGACATGTTCACGCATACGGTGATTCTTTGTTAGTAGTGCAGCAAGTAGCTAAGAGTGCTCAATGTTTTAACGGCTTGCTGAATAGTTACTTGGATAAATGTCTAGACATAGCTGCCACTTTCGATGACTTCAAAATCTCTCACGTGTCAAGAGAAGCCAATTCCGTCGCAAATGATTTGGCTCAACAAGCATCTGGTTACCAAGTCAGGAGAGGAAAATTTTCTGTATTGAAGAAGCTGATGCTTGGTCTCACTGCCGAAGCCAGTAACGGTGGGTAGGCGCACGCCCCGGGTCGAACCCCTCGAGTCGCTGAAGGCCACCGCACGCCAAGGCCCCTAGATCGGAGTGCTCTGCCAACCAAGGGATCTGGCATGTCGGAGCCCATAGTCCGGAGCCTCCCGAACAGAGAAGGCTCCTCGAAGTCCAAAACCTCTAGAGGTCTTCGGCCCAGCACACTCCGAACGGCCACCCCGGCCAGGCTTCGGCAGGAGCTGGAATGGCTCGGGAGGCACCCCGAAGTCAGTAATTTAGAAGTTTTTTCAGAAGGTGGACCAGCGAGACCCTCTGAAACCTATAAGGGCGATTGGAGGGTCCCAATCGTCCAGTATTTGAGAGACCCTAGCCAAAGAGTTGATCGGAAGGTTCGTCGACAAGCGTTCAAATTTGTGTTGATAGACGACACATTGTATCGCCGAACCATCGACGGAGTGCTGTTGAAGTGTTTAGACCATGAGCAATCTCAGGTGGCTACAGGAGAAGTCCATGAAGGGCTTTGCGGTACTCATCAGTTGGCCCAAAAAATGAGTTGGATGCTCAAAAGAGCGGGTTTTTATTGGCCGACTATGACTGAAGATTGTTTCAAGTACTACAGAGGGTGTGAAGCATGTCAGAAGTTTGGCAACATCCAGTTAGCTCCAGCATCATTGCTCAATCCTATTGTCAAGCCATGGCCATTTCGAGGTTGGGGTTTAGACTTCATCGGCCAGATTCACCCTCCTTCCTCAAAAGGGCATCGGTTCGTGTTGATGGCAACAGATTACTTCACTAAATGGACCGAGGCCGTACCTCTCAAGAACATGACTCACAATAAGGTATGTGATTTTATTTTAAAGCACATCATACATAGATTCGGCATTCCTCAAACTCTTACAACGGATCAAGGCAGTTCATTTGTTTCTAGAGAAGTAAGGGACTTCGCCGAATACTATGGTATTAAGTTGATAAACTCTTCACCTTACTATGCTCAGGACAATGGTCAGGCCGAGTCTAGTAATAAAACTGTGATTAAGCTTATTAAGAAGAAAATTGAAGAGTTTCAAAAATGGTGGCATGAAGTGCTTTCCGAGGCGTTATGGGCTTGTAGGATTGCGAACCACGGTGCTACCAAAGTCAGTCCATATGAATTGGTATATGGACAAGAAGCCGTTCTGCCTGTAGAGGTAGATCTTGGCTCCTTAAGAGTGTTAAAGCAAGATGGCTTATCGGTCGACAAGTATGAAACTCTTTTAAAGGATAATCTAGAGGAAGTGACCGATGAGAGACTAAGGGCTCTAAAAGCCATTGAAGTTGACAAGAAGAGAGTAGCTAAAGCCTACAATAAAAAGGTTAAACCAAAATCGTTTCAAATAGGAGACTTGGTGTGGAAAATGATTTTACCCTTAGGAACAAAGAGTCCCAAGTTTGGTAAATGGTCACCTAGTTGGGAAGGTCCTTTTAAGATAGCCGAAATCACTCCCGGCAACGCATATGTGTTGGAATCCCCGCAGGGAGAGCGGTTTCTAAGGGCTTTGAATGGTAGGTACTTGAAAAGGTATTTCCCAAATGTGTGGCAAACATCATAAAAAGTGTCGAAAAGTCGATATGGATGGTATCGTCTTAAGCTCATTGTGCTTTTAGTTCACTCAGTTCACTAAAATGGCTAGATCGTCAAAATATCAATTTTGGTGATTTGGGCCGAAAATACACATGTCCAGGGCCTGTCCGAAGCCCTATAAGGCCGAAGTCCATTGAGCTATGGGCTCCGAAAGCCACTAGACAGCCCATGGGCTTCGGTCGGGAAGCCTTCGGAGGCCCACGCCACCGAAGCTTCGGCCCGAGGAGCAAGCCTTGACGGGCCTGGTCGAAGCCCACTTCGGCAGAGGTAGAGTTGTATGCGTTTCTGGCTCAGTTTTTATCTCTATCCGGCCGGGTTAATAGCAGATTAGATCAGAGATTAAGACCCTATAAATAGAGAGGCGAGGCCAGCGTAGAGCCCCCCAACTCAAACCAAACCAAAGCCCTATGCTTTGATCGTATTTACTTTACCTTTATTTTCCTGTACCTCTTCGTGGGTTTGCCTGGAAGCCCTCCGCCAGCCGCTATGGAACAGTGGTAACCCTTGTTACTTCGCCTGTGAAGTATCCACTAATCCGCGTAACAGATTGCTACCTTCGCTACTAGGGCAACACATAGCAAAATTCGGTCCTTAGGCCGAATTGGTACTTCAAATTCCCTTTGTTGCAGGTTCCCACATTCGGAGCTACTTCGTCGGAGGTGTCCGGAGCTGAGAGATCAGTTTCGGAGGTCACCAGGACACCCTTCGGCGGGACTGCAGGCTCCGACAACAGGCTCCGCCAGCATACTTCATCGCAACGGGCTTCGCCACGACCATACTCCACACTGGACGAAGTTGCGCTCGCGCGTGGTCCTCTCGTCATTATCCTATAGTTTTCAGTACAAGAGATCTCACGCCGAACCTCGCTGTTCGGAGGTGATCATCGTGTCCAGATCCATTCGGAGTCCATCTTCGGCCGGATCAGTCCGAACGCCGAGGCACCCTTCGGCGGGATGCTTCACACCAGACGCCGAAGGTACAGTTTGGCGACCCCTTCGCATCAGACTTCGAAGCAGACAGGCTCCGACTGGTTTGCTGATTTTATTCTGTTTAATATATTTCTTTCGGCTAATTGGATTATTTTGTGTGATCTGATTGCCTGGTGAATCCACCCCCTTATCACGACTAAGGGTAGTCGGAACGCAGCGTCGGTGCTACGTCACGCTTAGGCTTGTCCCTAAGTATCCATGCACTTTTGGATTGTCGAACTGACCCAAGTGCGGGGGCACGTTTCCGTGTCAACAGAAGTAGGGCCAGGAATTTGTGTGGGGAGATAGACAGCAGAAGGTCTTCGACGAAATCAAAGAATATTTGAGCTTACCTGATGAGGACATCACTTTACATGATACACACATGGAGCCTCCACCTACAATTCAGTTACTAGGACCAATCACACGCGCCCGTGCCCGTCGCTTGAACCACGAGGTTAATTCTTTCCTTAGCAACTTTGATTATATTTGTTTGGACGGGATGCTACTGAATTCTAGTGATATTTTGTTGCTTAGGAACATGGGAGATGGAATAGAAGAGTTGGAGTTGAAGACGGAGCCGCACGGATGATTTGAAGTCAAGATTTCGCTGGTTCGGACTACATCGACCACCCTGCACCAAAAGGGGAATAACTTCCTCATACGAAGTCCGATTGGCGCGTTCTTGGACTTTTTGGAAAGCTGAGGAGAAGATGGATCGTTTGCTGTTGGTTCCACCTCATTTGAAGTCTCGAGCTGTCCTGTGTGATTAAAACAGTCCTGCGTGACAGAACCGGGCCGTGTTGGCCCATAATCTGAGTCTGTACGTCTTCTAGCCCACAGCCTGTGTCTGTTCACCTTCCACAGGCCGCCGCCCTATATATTCTCACACCAGCCACATCTAGGGTTAGGTTTTGCTTTGTTGCATCTACACTGTTGTGTTTAGATCCCGCCTCTTGCACCAGACCGATTGGCTGCTGCATTGGCGTTTGTGAAACCTCACCTTATCTTCGTTTGTATGTGATTTGGCATTCGATTTGTATCCTTCCTGTTCTTGCTTGTGTTCTTGGGTTCGCTTACAGGAATTAGCCTTCGTGGCGAGGTCAATCGCGTTCTGCGTAGTTGATAACCAACGGAGACAGTGGTGTAACGATTGCAAGGTTTTGATCTGCCGGACCGGAGCCTTGGATCGCCAACGTCGAGATTCTCCACCAACCCAAGTTTATCCTTTACCTAGCGGAAGATCGGGACCAATCCCCCATTAGTTGGTATCAGAGCTCAGATTTCCCGTTAGGTAATCTCGATCTGCTTTTGTTTTTTACCTAGAGTCCAGAAAACCGCACAAAAAAAAATTCCCCACCGAGAACCCCTTTGTGCCTTGCGATTTTAATTTCAGTTTTAACTTTGTTGAGTTCGTGTTCTTGGTCGAGTCTTGTTGCTGGTTTAGTAATCCCTTTGTGTCGTTTGAGTAGTAGTTGTTCTTGTGTCTCAAAAAAATTTCCCACCGAAAAAAAACCCCCCCTCCAGAACCCTACTTTGTTTTCCACATCGACTCTTTGTGACCCCCCTTCAGTAAAACAGGCATAACTTTTCGCTCGTTTGGCAGAAAAATCTGAAATTTTTTGAGCGTGTTCCTGACCCGATTTGGGTGGGTACCCTAACCGGCTGTGCCGGTTAGCCCTCACCAAACTCGCCAAAAAAAATCAGGAAGATAAAGAAAAAAATTGGACAAAGTTTTTGCTCGCCGGACAGCGAACTTGTTTGAATTTTTGTGAGCCACATCCCACCTCAGTTGTAGGTGCCAATTTTTGTGGTTGCATCTCTGGTCATCCTTGTTCAAAAAAAATAGAGTGAAAAAAAGGAGAAAAAAAATTATAAAAAAAAGAGAAGCGGTCCTGTTAGTTGCTTGTCCGAACTCTTGTCCGAACTCTTGTCCGATCTCTTGTCCGATCAGTGGCAGGCAGTGGCAGTTTCTGCTTGTCCAATCCCTTGTCCGAACTCTTGTCCGATCTCTTGTCCGATCAGTGGCAGGCAGTGGCAGTTTCAGTGGCAGTCTCTACTTGTCCAATCCCTTGTCTGATCTCTTGTCCGATCTGCAGAGAGTTGAATTTGGCCTGTGTTGCTTCTTTTTGATTTTTGGGCACATAGTTTCCCTCTATTGCTTGAACTTTCACTTTGGGAGCACTACGGTCAGCAACTTTGATGAGTACTAGGGAATACTTATTGAACTTGGTTTAACTGTTATTATTATCGCTAATCCTTGCTACTCACTTTGCCTTCCAAGCAACACCTTTTCTTGGTCAGGACAGGATCATTTCTTGCAATTGTACACCACCCTCCTCTTGGTTCATCACCTGTAGGCCGGTGACCTCACTGCGGTGTGGTAAGAACACTTGCAAGTGTGGGTAAGGTGCTTGACGAATTGCTTCCACCACACATCCAGCACCCCACCTAGCTGTTTTACATAAGGATTATTCTTTGTTGCTTTATCTTTTCACTAACATGGCAGCACTTATTGTACAACGTGACTTGAGCACTCACATGGACCAGGACGACCAGGCACAACGGAACAATATATTTCAGACCTTCTTCGGCGTCAATAACCGTCGTGTACGTGACATCATCGATAGCGGTAGTTGCAACAATTTGGTGAGCCTCGACATGGTAACTAAGCTTCAATTTCCCACACGTGCACATCCACACCCTTACCACGTGCAATGGCTCAACGATAGCGGTAAGGTCATGGTAACACAAACTGCTCACATCGAATTTGCCATTGGTACATACTTCGGAAGTGCTGATTTTGATGTAGTACCAATGCAAGCATGTTCTCTATTACTTGGTAGACCTTGGGTATATGATAATGATGCTACACACCATGGTAGGAGCAATAAGTACACATTTATGTATAAAGGAAAGAAAGTTACATTGCTTCCTATGACTCCTGCTGAAATTGTGAAATTTGAACAAGAAAAACGTGCTAGGGACGCACAAAAGAGCAAACAACTTTCTGAAAATCAGCAAGTAGCTAAAACACTTTCGAGGCAACAAAAAGACAAAGTTGTTTCTCCTTCCTCATCACAAGTTATTAATCTGAAAGGATGTGTCATGCATGCAACTAAAACTAACCTTGCAGTACGTAGTTTTCTTGGTCTTGCAGGTTTCTACCGGCGTTTTGTGAAAGATTTCAGCACCATAGCCGGCCCTTTACCCGAGTTAACCAAGAAGGGAGTTACTTTTACTTGGAAGCCAGCACAAGAACAAGCTTTTGCCCCACTCAAGGATCGCCTTACACATGCACCTCTACTTCAGCTACGCGATTTTAGTAAGCCTTTTGAGTTAGAATGTGATGCTAGTGATTTTGGAATAGGAGATGTGCTGCTACAAGGAGGTAAACCCATGACCAATTCTAGTGAGAAATTGCATGGTCCACAATTGAATTATTTTACCTATGATAAGGAATTATATGCCTTAGTGCGTGTGCTTGAAACTTGGCAACATTACCTTTTGCCTAAGGAGTTTATTATACATTCTGATCATGAAGCACTAAAATATTTGAGAGGGCAAGCTGAACTGAACCAGAACCGTAGACATGTTAAATGGGTTGAATTTGTTGAATCTTTCCCATACATTGTGAAATACAAGAATGGCAAAGAAAGTGTGGTTGCTGATGCATTATCTCGTAGGATTGTTCTTTTATCTCAACTTGATATTAACGTTCCAGATTTGGAAAGTTTGAAAGATTTGTATGTTGTAGATAAAGAATTTTCTGAACCATACACTAAATATAATGATGGGAAAGGCTGGAAAGAATTTCATGTTTATGATGGGTTCTTGTTCCATGCTAACAAGCTATGTGTTCCAGAATCGTCCATACGTTTGCTGTTGTTGCAGGAATCACATGGTGGTGGATTAATGGAACATTTTGGGAGAGAAAAGACTTTGGCCCTGCTGTCCAATAATTTTTATTGGCTAAAGATGCGGAGAGATGTTGAACGATTTGTGCAGCGTTGTGCCACATACCATAAAGCTAAGTCCAAACTTAACCCATATGGTTTGTATACTCCACTTCCTGTTTCTAGTGCACCTTGGGAAGATATTAGCATGGACTTTATTGTGGGATTGCCTAGGACAAAGAGGGGGAGAGACTCCATATTTGTAAGAGTGGATAGGTTTTCTAAAATGGCACACTTTATTCCCTGTCACAAGACCAACGATGCTTCACATATTGCTGATTTATTTTTCAGGGAAATTGTGAGATTGCACGGGATGCCTAGAGCCATTGTTTCAGATCGTGATGTGAAGTTTATGAGTTACTTTTGGAAGACAGTGTGGGCCAAGCTTAGCACAAAATTGCTTTTGCAACAACTTGTCACCCGCAAACTGAAGGTCAAACAGAGGTGGTAAACCGTACACTCTCCATGTTGCTGCAAACAATGAGTAAGAAGAACTTGAAGGAATGGGAGGACTGCCTTCCACATGTTGAATTTGCATACAATAGAGCTGTTCACTCAACAACACAATTGTGTCCGTCTGAAGTGGTGTATGGTTTTAAGCCATGCACACCACTTGATTTGCTGCCACTTCCTTTTCAAGAGAGAGCAAACATTGAGGCAACTATGCGTGCAGAGTTTGTGAAAGCTATGCATCTGAAGACCAAGAAAGTTATAGAAAAGAAGGCACGCTATTTTGCTCAAAAGACAAATAAAGGAAGAAAGAAGATGTTTTTCAAACCAGGAGATCTTGTTTGGTTGTACTTGCGCAAGGATCGTTTTCCTGATTTAAGAAAGTTTAAATTGATGCCCCGTGCTGATGATTTAAAACCCTATTTAGGAGCTGACGATGAGCTTGAGTCGAGGACGACTCCAATTCAAGAGGGGGAGGATGATGAGGACATCACTTCACATGATACACACATGGAGCCTCCACCTACAATTCAGTTACTAGGACCAATCACATGCGCCCGTGCCCGTCGCTTGAACCATGAGGTTAATTCTTTCCTTAGCAACTTTGATTATATTTGTTTGGACGGGATGCTACTGAATTCTAGTGATATTTTGTTGCTTAGGAACATGGGAGATGGAATAGAAGAGTTGGAGTTGAAGACGGAGCCGCACGGATGATTTGAAGTCAAGATTTCGCTTGTTCGGACTACATCGACCACCCTGCACCAAAAGGGGCATAACTTCCTCATACGAAGTCCGATTGGCGCGTTCTTGGACTTTTTGGAAAGCTGAGGAGAAGACGGATCGTTTGCTGTTGGTTCCACCTCATTTGGAGTCTCGAGCTGTCCTGTGTGATTAAAACAGTCCTGCGTGACAGAACCGGGCCGTGTTGGCCCATAATCTGAGTCTGTACGTCTTCTAGCCCACAGCCTGTGTCTGTTCACCTTCCACAGGCCGCCGCCCTATATATTCTCACGCCAGCCACCTCTAGGGTTAGGTTTTGCTTTGTTGCATCTACACTGTTGTGTTTAGATCCCGCCTCTTGCACCGGACCGATTGGCTGCTGCATTGGCGTTTGTGAAACCTCACCTTATCTTCGTTTGTCTGTGATTTGGCATTCGATTTGTATCCTTCCTGTTCTTGCTTGTGTTCTTGGGTTCGCTTGCAGGAATTAGCCTTCGTGGCGAGGTCATTCGCATTCTGCGTGGTTGATAACCAACGGAGACAGTGGTGTAACGATTGCAAGGTTTTGATCCGCCGGACCGGAGCCTTGGATCGCCAACGTCGAGATTCTCCACCAACCCAAGTTTATTCTTTACCTAGCGGAAGATCGGGACCAATCCCCCATCATTACCACCAGTACTGATGCCGCCATAGAACGGGACCCCGTTCAAATTATATTTATCAGACGATGAGGAATCCGTCGGCTCGGTTTTGGTTCAGGAGGCTCCTAGATGCTGAGACCCAGTACCGGTGGTGGAGAATCTTTGCTTGTGTTTATACTTCGCATGCACCAAGCTAAGGCATTATCCATTCTCGGCAGAATGCACTATAGTATCCAAGGCCGATGTTGTCAAATATATGCTATCGGCCCTAGTTTTGAAGGAATGTATCGGGAAATGGGTCCTTGCCCTGATAGAATTTTACCTCAAATATGAATCGGCTAAGGTGATAAAAAGCCAAGCAATAGCCGATTTCATAGTTCAACACGGGGACAAGACGGTAGCTCACGTAGAGCAGGTACCATGGATGTTATTCTTTGATGGATCGGTATGCCGACATGGATGCGGTATCGTCCTGCTAATCATTTCCCCTCGCGGGGCACAATTTGAGTTCGTGTATACCATCAAGCCTTTTGCCACCAATAACCAGCCCGAGTACGAAGTTGTGTTTAAAGGATTACAGTTACTATAAGAAGTGGGAGCCGATACAATTGAGATTCTCGGCGATTCCTTGTTGGTCATAAGACAACTATAGGATGAGTATGAGTGCAAGGATGATATACTAAAAGAATACCATGATCAGTGCTAGGGTATAATGGCATGCTTCTGAAACGTGTCGTTCAATCACATCCCAAGGGAACAGAACTCAGAGGCAAACGATTTGGCCCAGACAACATCGGGGTACAAGCCGACGGCCATATCAGTTGAAGTCAAAATCGTAGAAATAGAGTTCGATGACTGGAGATATAATATTATTAACTATTTGAAGGACCCTTCAATATCGGTGCCTAGGAAGCTTCGGTATTAGGCAACTAGGTACGTCATTCTCAGTGAAGATCTGTATCGTTGGATGACCGATGGGGTTCTCCTCGGATGCATAGGTATCAAGGAGGCTAAGGTAGTCATGTGTGAAGTGCATGATGGGGTATGCGGGACGCACTAGTCAGCCCAGAAAATGAAATGGTTATTGCGAAGGGCATGTTACTTTTGTTCGACTATGGTGGAGGACTGCATAAAATACTATAAAGGGGTGCTAGGATTGTCAAAAATTCGGGGCCATCCAGAGGGTGCCCGCATCGGCAATGAACCCAATAATCAAGCCTTGGCACTTCAAAGGGTGGGGTATTGACATGATCGGCCAAATTTACCTAGTGTCAAGCAAAGGCTATAAGTTCATAATAGCAGCCACCAATTATTTCACAAAATGGGTAGAGGCCGTTCCACTCAAGAAAGTCACGATTGCCGACGCCATTGAGTTTATTAGAGAACACATAATGTATCGGTTCAGAATTCCCCAGACCGTCACCATAGACTAGGGAACGATTTTTGTATCTGAAGAATTTCAGCAGTTCACGGTCGGGATGGGGACCAGATTATTGAATTCATCGCCATATTATGTGCATGTAAATGGGCAAGCAGAGGCATCCAACAAAATTTTGATCAAGTTGATAAAGCTTAGGATTGACGAACAGTCTAGGCATTGGCATCAGTCCCTATTGGAGGCACTCTAGGATTATCTAATGGCGCGCCATGGGTCCACCCAATTGCCGCCATATCAGCTAGTATATGGCCACAAAGTTGTATTATCATGACAGAACAACATCGAATCAAGGAGGATCACACTGCAAGACCAACTCACAACCGATGATTATTATGATCTGATGACATACGGTCTGGACGACCTAGCACAAGTCTGATTGAGAGCTCTCAAGAAGGTTTAAGAAAACAAGGCAAGGGTTGCTAGGTACTATGATAAGAAGGTGGTGCAGAAGTCATTCAAACAAGGGGAACTCGTGTGGAAGCTTATCCTGCCGATTGGATCGAAGGACAATCGGTTCGGCAAGTGGTCCCCTAATTGGGAGGGGTCGTTTTGGATACATCGAGTGGTGCTCGACAATGCTTATTTACTCGAGGGGCTGAACCGGGAAGTATTTGGGAAGATGTTGAGTGGAAACTATATGAAAAAGTACTTCCTGAGTGTGTGGATAAATGTTTGAGAAATTTTCACGCATAATAGACGATACCACTGGTATCGCCTCTATATGGTCGATGCTGAGGCATCGAATGCCAGGAAGACATAAACTCAAGACCCATAGCACATAAGAATCAATGATATATACACGCTTCATTTCTCCAAATTACAGGGACAAAAATGTTACATGAAGAAATATCTAGCGGAGCCACCTAGGTTGCAACTCCAGTCGGCTTCCCCTGCTAAGGCCGCTCGAGTTCCCTCGGGGTGGTCAGGCGATTCAGGACCTTCTTCCATTCACCCACATTGTGGGAGTGGGGGCGCCAGCACCCAAGTTTCTAATGGTCAATACTGGCCCATATTGTATCGGCCGACCACTGAGACTCGCCAGGGGCATCCCGATCGATGTCCTAAAAATAGCAAGTCTAAGTTAGAAAGAGAAGAAAGGGAGGAGCAAAAATAAGCATACATTACCTCAGGACCTGCACCAGTATCATCCTGGTGGAGCCGTAACCGGTATCTAAAGAATTTCAATAGTTCGCGACCGGGATGGGGATCATACTATTGAATTCGTCGCCATATTATGCGCAGGCTAATGGGCAAGCAGAGGCATCCAACAAAAGTTTGATAAAGTTGATAAAGAGTAAGATTGACGAACAGTCTAGGCATTGGTATCAGCCCCTATCGGAGGCACTCTAGGCTTATCGAATGGCGCACCATGGGTCCACGCAGGTGCCACCATATCAGCTAGTATATGGCCATGAAGCCGTATTACCATGGGAGAACAACATCGAATCAAGGAGGATCACACTGCAATATCAACTCATAGTCGATGATTTTTATGATCTAATGACAGATGGTCTGGACGACCTAGCGCAGGTCCGATTGAGAGCTCTTGAGAAGGTTAAAGAAAACAAGGCAAGGGTTGCTAGGTACTATGATAAGAAGGTGGTGCCGAAGTCATTCGAAACAAGGGGAACTCGTGTGGAAGCTTATCCTACCGATCGAATCGAAGGACAATCGTTTCGGAAAGTGGTCCCCTAATTGGGAAGGGTCATTTCGGATACATCGAGTGGTGACCGGCAATGCTTATTTACTTGAGGGGTTGAATGGGGAAGTATTTGGGAAGGCGTTGATTGGAAAGTATCTGAAAAAGTACTTCCCGAGTGTGTGGATAAATGCTTGAGAAATTTTCACGCAGAATAGCTGATACCACTTGTATTGCCTCTAGATGGCCGATGTTGAGGCATCGAATGCCAGGAAGACATAAACTCAAGACCAAGAGCACATAAGAATCAACAATATATACACACTTGGTTTCTCCAAATTACAGGGGCAGAAATGTTACACAAAGAAATATCTAGCGGAGCCTCCCAGGTTGCAACTCCAATCGGCTTCCCCTGCTAAGGCCGCTCGATTTCCCTCAGGGTGGTCGGGAGATTCAAGACCTTCTTCCGTTCACCCACGTCGTGGGAGTGGGGACGCCAGCACCTAAGTTTGTAACGACCGATACTGGCCCATACTGTATCGGCCGACCATTGAGACTCGCCAAGGGGGCATCCTGATCGACGTCCTAAAAATAGCAAGTCTAAGTCAGAAAGAGGAGCAAGGAAGGAGCAAAAATAAGCACACATTACCTCACGATATGTTGTTTTATCTCACCCCACCATCGGCGGAAGTCTAGGGTGGTCGCCTAGCAGGTGGTCCAAGAAGCAAGGCCCCCAATACGAATCCCCTAGGTCATCCGTGAAATACGATGCCACTCCCAAGGTCTTAAGACTCTCTCGCGAGTTTGGATTTTTCCGATGCAGAAAAGGTGATGCGAGAGTTGGCCAATGCCTAGTTGGTGGGAAAAGACCGAAGGGTACTAAAATTCGTAGGAAGACCCATGGGTGTGTTCCTCGGTGAAGTTAGTAGGGAGCAGGCAGGGAGAAATGACCGACGAGAATATGCTAAAGGATGTGTCATTCTGGGACACATCGGGGAAGACCAGTTGGTTGGGAAAAGCATACTCCACATTGAAATCAAAAGAGAACCAGATGGCCCGGTTGGAGAATTCGAGATAAAAGTTCATGAAAAAATCGGCCAAAGCCACAGAAGAAAAAGGAGTGGTAGAAGGGGATGTCGCCGCCTCACCCAAAGAAGAGAAAAAATGATAGGTGGGGATGGCCGATTCCTGAAAATCGTTGGGAAAAAGCGATTGGCTAAAATGGGTTCGTCCAACGACGTCGGCGGTGTAAATGTTTAGCTAGAGTTGAAGGAACCACCAAGGACCCCTGAGATGGTCAATGAAGTTACCGGCTGATAGGTCAACCGATACAAGGTGAAGGAAGCGATACACCGCCCCAAGGAGATAGCGACCGAGGGGAACCCGTACATCGGCGGCTAGCCGTTCGGCTTGGAAATGGAACTGAAAGGTTGGGGCCAAGGTTGGTATGCAAAAAACGAATTCTTCTAGCCAAAGATTCAAGAAGGCGATGTGTTCAATAGTGTCTATAGGGCCATTTTTGTCATGCCTCGCGATATACTGATCCCAGCTGTCAACCGACATGACCTTGAGAAGAGAAGAAGGTTGATAACGGAAGGCAAAAGGGTCGGCCGATGAGTCGATGTCTAGACAGGTCAGGAGGTAAACATCAAGCAAAGAAGGACTCATCAACCCGTGACCAAAAATGAAGGCATTTAAAGCATCAGACCAAAAATAACAAAACATGGCTGTTGAGGGAGATAATCCCGATGACAGTGGGGAGCGTGAAGGGCCGTACGGTTCTAAAGGAAGGCTACGGCCAGAAGACCCAAAGCCCTACGCCGAAGGTGCCCGAGCCTCTGAACGAGGAGATCGGAGGCCTCCAGGGGCTCCGAGATGTGCCGGAGGGGTCCTCGGGGGGGGGGGGAGCGACCAGCCAGATGCCGGAGGCCAACCTCCGGGCAGACCAGAGGCTCTGGAGGTTGGCTGTGCGTGGGGAAGACCCAGTCAAGTCCGTACGGGGACAAGATCGTGATCACCTGCGCCATGTCGGGCGGCCTTTGCAGCGCCCGACATGGTCGATACGCTGTCAGAATCGCACCTTCTTGTCTGTACTATGTAACATCTACTTTGTCTGTACCGCTGACCTATGTCAAACCAAGTAGTAGTTGGGATTTGGAGGTACTCGGCCCTTCAGAGCAGGTCACCCTATAAATACCCCCAACTACATTTGTAATAAACACACAATCCGAGAATATAGTTCGCGCACAACGTTCCATTACTCCCATCCACTGAGAAAACCTGCTAGTTCGATCTATCGTCCCAACAGTTGGCGCCATCCGTGGAGATCCTAGTTCGAGAAGCTAGCGTCCTCTACATCCATTCACAAAGATATGTTGGGTCGGAAGGGCGCGAGCACGGTTCCTCTGCGGCGGTCAGCCCGCACCGCCGGAGTTGAGCCCACCCCAGTCGCCATTCCTGACCAACCGGTCATCGCGTCTGTCGGGGCGCCTGCCATGGAGCCAACCTAGACCCCCGAGGGGACGCCGGAGGTTCGGGGTCTCGTTGGCGTTACGGAGTCAGCCTCCGTCAACCCCGCGTGGCTCCTGGAGGGGCCTTCAGAGGTGCACCCTCCGAACGTGCCCCTGCGGTGGCCCTACGGACTGACTACATCTGCTCACAAGATCCTGAGACTGCCTCCAGAGGAAGCTGGAGTCAGGCTGATGCCCTGGTTGCCGAGAATGCTAGGCTGAAGGCAAAGCTGGCTCAATGGCGCCAGGAGGCATTGCTCCGCCCCCAGAGCCCTCCCGCACCACGAGGGTCACAACCGTAACCCTGAGCGACGATGAAGATCAAGTGGAGGAAGAAAACACGTCATACAACAAGGAGTCTCCCCTACACCCCGACCTCTAGAGGGTGTGCTTCGGCTCGAAGTTTCGCGCCGCCAAGCTTCCCAAGTACTCCGGGTACTCCGACCTCAGAGAGTTCTCCCGCTCGTACGCTCTAGCGATAGAAGCGTCTGGGGGGAGCCGTGACACCATGGCTAAGTGCTTCCCTTTGGCACTTGAGGGGATCGCCCTCCGGTGGTTCTGGTCGCTTCGGCCCAGGACCATCCGTTCATGGGACCAACTGAGGAAAAAGTTCATCAACAACTTCCAAGGAACCTTTGTGGCCCCTATGTCCACCGGAAGTCTCTTCCAAGTAAAGCAACAGCCCGGAGAGACGTTGCGGCAATACTCCCAGCGCTTCGCACACACCAAGGCCCAGATCAAGGGGCTTTCGGCTTCCTCGGTCATCGACGCTGCCCGGGAAGGCGTCACCCACCCGGGCCTCCTTGACAAGCTTCATCGGAAGCCTATTTCCTCGGTGGCACAGCTGATGACGTACTTCGAAGAGTACGCCCGGTCCGAAGAAGGCCAGCTGCGCCGACAGGCGATGATTGTCCCCGTCCAAGCCACGAGCGCCAGGGTGTACGAAGTCTCGCCGGACCTCGACCGCGGAGTCCGCCCTGCTTTAGACTTCCACCGCCAAGACTCCGGCCGACAAGACCCCGTTCACCGAGACTCCCGGTGAGGTCGGAAGCACCTTCGAGTATAGGTCCTCAGCATCACCCCTCGGGGCCCCGCCAAGCACCAGCACACGTCCAGCGGAGGCCGCTCCACCGGGACCAGGGCTCCATCATGGGCGCTCTCCAGAGGGGCCGCACATTACTGCAGCGTCCACGGTGAAAATCGGAGCCACGACACTGACTCCTGCCGAACCATCCTTGCCCTCCAGAATGACTACCTCGAGCAAAACGCCAGTCGTGGCTCCACCGACAAAGGAGTCCCTGCACCCCGCCCGGAAGCAGTCCAGATAGTCGGGCACCAAGACGGGCCGGAAGTCCTGGGCCTAGCCCCGGAGCTCGGCAAGGTCCAAGCTCCCAAGCTCGAAGATGCACCGGACCGGGGGAAACGGGTGGTCCTCCCCATATCTGGAGGAGGGGCTTTGGGAGCCATGTCCAAGTGCCAATGACGAGATTACGTTCGGGAGGTCGGGCCCATCGGCACGCCGAGCTCCTCCGTGCTCCCCGAATGGTCCCATGTCCCCATCTCCTTCACCGCCGAAGATGCCGCCGGCGTCAAGTTTCCGCATGCCGACCCCCTCGTCATCTCGGCAGACATCGCCGGAGTTGAGGTGCGTCGCATCCTGGTCGATGGCGGAAGTTCTACTGACATCATCTTTGTGTTGGCCTTCGACCAGCTGTGTCTCTCTCGGAAGCACTTGCTGCCGGCTTCCCGACCACTCCACGGCTTCGCGGGTCCACTGCTCGACGCCCTTGGCCAGATCGGGCTGTAGGTGATATTCGGAGACTCCCCCCTCCGGCGCAGCGAGGAGATCCTTTTCGATGTCGTCGACGCCCCGTATGCCTACAACGCCATCTTCGGGAGGGGGATGCTCAACTGTTTCGGAGCCATCGCCCACCACAACTACCTGTGCCTCAAGATGCTAACTCTAGGAGGGGTGTTGTCGGTCCTGGGCGACCAGGCCGTGGCCCGTCGGGTCGAATATGGCCACTCGACGCCACTGGAGCCACGCCAGATCCACAGAGTCCACGAAGGCTCGGAGGGAATCGACTTGCCAGGCGTCGGAGACACTGTGCTGAAGGGGCACCCGGCCAAGCCTCTCTCGGAGGGGGAGATCATCACGAAGATCTTGGTCCAGGACGGGAAGGAGTGACCGATCCGATTCGGAGGGGGCCTAGAGCCGAAGGTGTCAAAGCAACTCGAGGAAGTCATCCGCAACAACTAGACATCTTCGCATGGTCCGACGAATACATCCCAAGCGTCGACTGCTCAATTATTGAGCATTCTCTAGCGGTCAAACCGAAGGCTCGCCCGGTGCGCCAGTGGCTCCGAAAGCTGTCCGTCGAGCGATCCGAACTTGCCAAGGCCGAGACTGAGAAGCTACTTCGAGCGGGGGTCATTCGGGAAGTGAGTCACACTGAGTGGTTGTCTAATCCAGTATTTGTCCAGAAGAAAACATCTGGCAAATGGCGTATGTGTATCGACTTCACTTCTCTGAATAAAGCTTGCCCTCATGACCCCTACCCCATGCCTCGCATTGATCAGTTAGTCGATTCCACTGTCGGTGCCGAGCTCCTCAGCTTCATCGACGCTTATTCGGGATATCACCAGATCTGGATGAAGCCGGAAGACCAGGTCAAAACAAGCTTTGTTACCCCCTTGGGAGTGTTCTGCTACGTTTGGATGCCTTTCGGCCTCCGCAACACCGGAGCCACCTTCTCGAGACTAATATCTAAGGCTCTGAGCCACTAGATTGGCTGCAACGTCGAAGCATATATGGACGATATTGTCATTAAGAGCACCGTCAAGGATCGCCATAGTGTGGACATAGCTGAAACCTTCAACAGCCTCCGGTGGTGTGGAATCCACCTTAATCTGGAGAAGTGTGTCTTCGGAGCGCGTGCTGGGAAGCTGCTGGGGTATCTGGTCTCTAGCCGAGGTATCGAAGCCAGTCCAACGCAAGTCAACGCACTGCAGAACATGTCTCCTTGGAATTTGAAGCAAGCACAGAAGCTAGCTGGGTGCCTGGCCGCTCTTAGCCGCTTTTTGGTGAGATCGGCCAAAAAAAGCTTGCCCATTTTTAAGGCGCTTCGGGGCTCTAAAGATTTTGTATGGACCCCCGAATGTCAAGACTGCTTTGATCAAATAAAGGAGTACCTCTCCGGCCTCGTGGCCCTCGCCACACCTCAGGCCGGCAGTCCTCTTCTGGTCTACCTCGCCGCCTCTGGCAGTGCGGCAAGCGCGACCCTGATTCAAGAAGAAGACCTTGGCGGGAAGCTGGTGCAACGGCCCGTCTACTTCGTATCCGAAGCCTTCTCCGGAGCAAAAACTCGATATTCCGAGCTCGAAAAGGTGGCATACGCTCTTGTCATGGCATCCCGGAAACTTCAACATTACTTCCTGGCTCATGATATCATTATTCCAACTGCATACCCACTGGGTGACATGTTCCGAAACAAGGATGCCACCGGACGCATCAGAAAGTGGGCGGTAGAACTGGCCCCATTCAGGATCTCCTTTGTGGCCCGGACTGCCGTTAAGTCTCAAATCCTCGCTGACTTCTTTGCTGAATGGAAATATGCGGCTGATCACGTCGGTACCGAAGCAGGCGAGGGGGTTTGGACCATCTATTCGGATGGTGCCTACCAGGCTTCAGGAGCTAGAGCTGGAGCAGTCATTGTCTCCCCCTCCGGCCAGCAAGCTTCGTATTCCGCTCGGCTGAGCTTCAAGGCTACCAATAATATCACTGAGTACGAAGGAGTGCTACTGGGTCTTCGCAAGGTGCATGCGCTCGGAGCCGCCCGCGTTGTAGTCAAGACCGATTCTCAGGTCATCGCCGGGCATATAGACAAGAGCTTTGAAGCCCGACACCCAGACCTCGCCACCTACCTCGAAGCCATTCGGAAATTAGAAGCATCTTTTAAGGGGATATCCGTCCAAAGCATCCCAAGAAGCGAGAACTGCCAAGCCGACGCCCTCGCCAAAGCCGGAGCCAGCGGCCAAGCCTTGCCGTCGGGCGCCTTCTTCGAAGAGATCATCAAAACTTTGGCGCCCCTCTACGACGAAGCACCAACCTTCGTACTGGCCAAGACCCCAGCGTCGCCTCGGCCAGCTGCGGTTCTCTGCATGGTCAGCAACGATTGGCGGGAGCCCATTTTGCGAGCACTCAGGGGCGATTTGGATGACCGGCCCAGTCTGGATCAAGCGCGGCTTCAACTCCACGCCAGGTCTTTCCAAGTCATTTATGGCATCTTGTACAAGTCAGGGGCATGTTCCCCACTGCTTCGGTGCATCTCTCACTCGGACCGGATAGCGATGCTCCGAGAAATCCACGAGGGGCTGTGCGGTAGCCATTTAGCCCCTCATGCACTCGCCGGGAAGGCCCTCCAGCAGGGCCTTTACTGGCCCACAATCGTCGCCGATGCCGAAGACTTAGTGCGTACCTGCCAAGGATGCCAATGGATGGGGCGACGAAGCCACAGGCCCCCGGTTAGCTTGCAGCTCATCCCACCTGTGTGGCCTTTAGCTCGCTGGGGAATGGATCTCATTGGACCGTTCCCTAGAGCAAGAGGCAACCTGCGCTTCGCTGTTGTCGCTGTTGAGTATTTCTCCAAGTGGGTCGAAGCTGAGCCATTGACTTCCATCACCTCCCGAAGTGTCCAGAAATTCTTCTGGCAGAACAAAGTCTGCCGCTTTGGAGTGCCCAAGAAGCTCACGCTGGACAATGGCACTCAGTTCGATGCTGGGGCTTTCAAAGCATTTTGCAAAGAATTGGGAGTCCAGCTTTGCTTTGCAGCAGTTCGGCACCCTCAATCAAATGGGGCTGTTGAGTGGGCTAATGGACATATACTTTCTGGCCTTAACAAACGCATTGTGGGCTTAGCTAAGGGATTGTGGCCTGAAGAGCTCCTGAAGATCTTATGGTCCATTCGGACCACCCCTTCCCGCGCAACCGGGTTCACCCCGTTTCGGCTCCTACTCGGTGACAAAGCAATGACCCCGACGGAAATCCGGGCTGGCTCCATGCGAGTCACAACGCCCGAGAGTGATCAAGAGCACGTCGTCTCCCTCGATCTTACGGAGGAGCCATGGCTTCGAGTCGTCGCCAACCTCTTGCAATACCAGAAGCATACGAAGGAGTGGTACGACCCCAAGGTCAAGCGCAATGAGTTCCAGCCTGGGCACCTCGTCTTGCGCGCGGTGGCCACCCCAACGAAGCTAGGTAACAAATGGGAAGGCCCATACATTGTGACCGGCTACGGGCGGCCTGGGTCCTACCGACTGGCTACCTTAGAAGGCGAAGACCTGAAGCACACTTGGCACGCCGAGCACTTGAAGCGCTGTTTTGCATAATTCTATAAGTGTCTACCGGTGATGGCCGATGTCGGCCGCTGTTGTACCCAATTTACAATCCAATAATACTATCAGGCGAACGTTCCGGCCAAAATGGACACCCTTCGGTATCTAAGCGTCGTTTTTTCACCAGACATTTGGGTTCCGAGCTTCGGCTCGACGCACCCAACACTCGGGTTCCAAGCTCCGGCTCGATGCACCCTACAATCGGGTTCCGAGCTCCGGCTTGACGCACCCTCGATTCGGGTTCCGAGCTCTGGCTCGACGCACCCTTCAATCGGGTTCCGAGCTCCGGCTCGACATACCCTCGATTCGGGTTCCGAGCTCCGGCTCGACGCACCCTACAATTGGGTTCCGAGCTCTGGCTCGACGCACCCTCGATTCGGGTTCCCAGCTCCGGCTCGATGCACCCTACAATCGAGTTCCGAGCTCCGGCACGACGCACCATACAATCGGGTTCCGAGCTCCGGCTCGACGCACCCTACACTCGGGTTCCGAGCTCCGGCTCGACGCACCCTACAATCGGGTTCCGAGCTCCGGCTCGACGCACCCTCGATTTGGGTTCTGAGCTCCGTCTCGACGCACCCTACGCTTGGGTTCCGAGCTCCGGCTCGACGCACCCTCAATTCGGGTTCCGAGCTCCAGCTCGATGCACCCTCGATTCGGGTTCCGAGCTCTGGCTCGACGCACCCTACACTTGGGTTCCGAGCTCCGGCTCGATGCACCCTACGATCGGGTTCCGAGCTCTGGCTCGACGCACCCTCGATTCGGGTTCCGAGCTCCGGCTCGACGCACCCTCGATTTGGGTTCCGAGCTCCGGCTCGACGCACCCTACGATCGGGTTCCGAGCTCCGGCTCGACGCACCCTCGATTCAGGTTCCGAGCTCCGGCTCGACGCACCCTACAATTGGGTTCCGAGCTCCGGCTCGATGCACCCTACAATCGAGTTCCGAGCTCCAGCTCGACGCACCCTCGATTCGGGTTCCGAGCTCCGGCACGACGCACCATACAATCGGGTTCTGAGCTCCGGCTCGACGCACCCTACACTCGGGTTCCGAGATCTGGCTCGACGCACCCTACAATCGGGTTCCAAGCTCCGGCTCGACGCACCCTCGATTTGGGTTCTGAGCTCCGGCTCGACGCACCCTACGCTTGGGTTCCGATCTCCGGCTCGACGCACCCTCAATTCGGGTTCCGAGCTCCGGCTCGATGCACCCTCGATTCGGGTTCCGAGCTCTGGCTCGACGCACCCTACACTTGGGTTCCGAGCTCCGGTTCGATGCACCCTACGATCGGGTTCCGAGCTCTGGCTCGACGCACCCTCGATTCGGGTTTCGAGCTCCGGCTCGACGCACCCTCGATTTGGGTTCCGAGCTCCGGCTCGACGCACCCTACGATCGGGTTCCGAGCTCCGGCTCGACGCACCCTCGATTTGGGTTCCAAGCTCCGGCTCGACGCACCCTACAATCGGGTTCCGAGCTCCAGCTCGACGCGCCCTCGATTCGGGCTCCAAGCTCCCGTTCGATACAACCTAGTTCTTACGCCTTCCTCACTGCTGTTCGCGCCCAGTCGACAAGCCGTCTGCCTGCAAAGGAAGAGGGAAGGAGCGGAGAAGAAAGGGGAAGGAGCAAAGAAGGAAGGCTTCGATTATTTGCATTGTCAATACAACGTACAATATACAATGTTTATTGTCAATTAAAATCAAGAGAGGTTAAGTGAAGTCTTCATCCAAGCCAAGCAGGAACCGAAAGCCTCTTCGGTCCGGACAATCACCCAGGCCGGAGCCTGCCCTCGTCTGAGACTCCAGCGCTGCGCGTTTGGACTTCTCTTTCCTCTTCTGCCTTTTCTTTTCTTTCCTTTGGGCGCGAAAGGTCCTCTGATCTTCTTGCAATTGAGCCCAGCTACGCAAACCTTCGCCCCTAGACGGTGCTTCGTTCGGACCAGCTTCCGCGTCGGACCAATCCACCGGTTTAGGCGACAAAAACGGAGCTCGGGGCTCTTTCTCTTCCTCCTTAATTAGGCTCAAAACCCCTTGAAGAACCTCTGGATCTGCATACCCGTCGCTACCTCGGGAAGGACGAAGCGCGCGGACCAATTAGCTCTAAGGGCTTCGAGAATAGCTCATCGGTGCCGAAGGGCTCTGTCAGGCTCGAGCCCCTCAACGTCGCAATCGCGAGTGGAGCAAACACCCTGAATAGTTCCCAAAAAGCAAATTACCCTTTATTAATGCATTGATGAGTTTCTAAACTATTACAAGATTTGCAGCACGAAGACCCTAAGGAGACTACACCTTCGGGTCCAGTTGGCGCGCCGTGGCTGAAGGCTTCGGAGGGGGCGGAGGTTCACTCGAACGAAGGGCTTTGTCCAGCCAGGCCTTAACCGCGTCGGGGCCCTCGGCTTGCCAGGTCGCCTAGAGGACTCTCCAAGACTGAGAAACTGCCGGACTCGGCGATAGGAGGTGGCTCCCCCTGAAGGTGACACGGTGAGAGCTTGAAGCCGAAGGAAGGGGACTGCCGAACGCCTCGAGATGTCGGAGGATCCCGAGCACAGTTACCCAGGCTGATACCTCACTGTACTTCGACACGGTGAGTCCTATCTGCCGGACAGCGGCCTGGACGAACTTTAGCCGACGGCTAAGGGGCTCCTGGGTGACGTCGAAGGCCATGCACCCGGTGCCATATCATGCAAGTACTCTCCGGAGAGACACTACAGTGTCGGCCGCCGTCTTTTCTCCCTGGGCAAGCACTTCGGTCACCTCTTCATTCTGAGCCAGGAAGTCTGCCGCGGTCCGCTCTAGCTGGAGCACTCGGGCTTCGAGAGCCTCGGCGTTGGCTGCTGCCTCCCGGAGTTCGTCCATGTCCGAGACCTGAGCCTGAAGCACAAAGACTTCTCCTTCGAGTCGCTCCGCATCTTCAGCTCGGGACCAGAGCCTCTCCACCTCGGCAGCCTGGGCCCGAAGGGCATTGACCTCCGCCTCGAGCTCGTCCGCTCGAGAAGACAGTGCTCAGAGTCCCTCCAGTTCAGCGACTCGGGCCTTGAGGGAGTCGACCTCTGCCACTTGGGCCTCGAGCGCCTCGGCTCTAGCGACCCGGGAGCGAAGGCCTTCGATCTCGGCCGCCTTCTCACAGACCAACCTCTCGGCAGCATCCGCTCGGCTAGAGAGCTCTGAAGCGTTGCTCTCGTGGTGGTGGCGTTCAGAGAGCAGGGAGAGCAACGAGCCCTGTGCCAGTGTGACTACCTACACACGAAATGGCGAAGTCAGAAAAAGGGGTTAGGGGCTCGCTAAGGGGTGCTCTGAGAAAATACCTGGCCCGCGGCGTTCTCGATGGCCCGGCTGAGCTCGAGGCTGTCCGATAGGCTGAGCTCGTCTATCACCTGGGCCTCCTGCAAGCGCAGGTAGGAGTCATGGACCGGGGCCACCCTTGACGTGAAGTCCTCGCCCTCCACCAGGAAGGGGCACAGGAGGGGCATGCTAGAACGTGCACCCCTCGAGCTGGAGGGCGGCCGGGGTCGGATCCCGGTCCCTTGGTCAGCCCCCTCAGAGGCTTCTTCGGGGGCCTCTTTCGACTCCGCCCCGTCACTTGGCTCCGAATCCCCCGCCACATTGGTAGGGACTTCGGACCCTGCGTTGGCACCATCCTCGGAAGGAATCGGGGTCGGATCTGAGGCCCGGACGGACGTACCTGCTCAGAAGAAACGGAGGTTAGGGTTGAAAGGGCCCAATGCTTTGGGTAAAGGATGAACAGGTTTGCGTACCTTCGTCCGTGGCCTCGACGAAGGCTTCCGAAGGCTGGACACGCCTCGGAGTGCCCGACCGATAGAATAGATTGTCTATCGAGTTCACCGGGGAACCCGCTGCCGCCGCAACGAGTTCATCTTCGACATCGGCACTTCCTTCGATAGCGCCAAGGGGGTCAGCCAATCCCCCTGTTGGGGGAAATTACTTCATTTCCAGGACTTAAAGATTAATACTTTGAAGGCTCAGAAGAGCTCCGAAGCTGGTGGACACTTGTTCGAAGGCAGAGGCGTCAAGCCGAAGGGTGCATCGATGCGAAGCCCTGATGAACCCTCCGAACGGAAGATAAAGGCTCCGAAGCTGAGCGACAAGATTGATAAGATGTTTGGCTTATCCATCTATCTTATAGTGCTTTACCTTTTATAACCTTGTTCCTGGCACCGAATAGTTTCCACTATGTCGGTTGTAATCTAGGGGTAATTAGGTCCTTTCCTTATACATTTTTACCTATAAATACCCCCTTCTATACCCTGTAACAGAGGGGGGACAAGTTATTCAATACACATATTCGAACTGCTCGAGTTATTATCCAACTCGGAGGCTTGAGACAGTCCTAAAACACAAACTCTCTGTTTGTTCATTCTTGATCTCAAAGAACTTGTTGGTGTAAACTTTTACGCCAACAGTTGGCGCCGTCCGTGGGGAACCAAGTTCTAGAAGCTTGTTCTCTGCTGCTGACTGCATTTCGAAGAGCACTTATGGAGGGAGCCTCAGAATCTCAAGATCCTGTGCACCCTTCGGTTATGGGCTTCGTAGTGCAGCCCGAAGGCCTTCACTCGACTTCCCGAGTCATTCGAAGTCCTCCATCTTCAGACCTCTTCGTGGCTAGCTATGCCTCCGAAGTGAAGCCAAGCTTCGGGTCCCCTCAGAAGGTCCCTTCGGACCGCAGGAGCCGGACCCTCAACTGCTCCAGCAATTCCCGCAGAGGCACCAGGGCGTCGGGTCCCTAGGGAACCCCGAGCCCCTCCTACGGTGCTTCAGACTGATTACGTCAGCTCCCAAGACCCGGATGTGCCCTCCGACGAAGACGAAGGCCTTCCTAGAACCGAAGCTACTCAACTAGCAAGCCTCCAGGAAGAAGTGGCCAGGTGGAGGCAAGAGGTCGCCGATCGCCTCCGCACCCAAGCCTCCACCGGGACTCCAAAAGGACCTCAAGACGGTGGTGCTCGCAATCTCCCAGAAGCAACCCAAATCCTAGAGGAGGCCGAGAACGCTTCCTTCGATGATGAGTCTCCACTGCATTCAGACTTACAAATGGTGCCCTTCGATCCAAGGTTCAAAGCTTTGAAGCTACACAAGTACTCCGGTGGGTCAGACCCCGGAGAGTTCGCCCGATCGTATGCCCTGGCAATAGAAGCAAGCGGAGGAGTGCGAAGCACCATGGCAAAATGCTTCCCCCTCGCTCTCGAAGGCGTGGCACTCCGATGGTTCTGGTCCCTGAAGCCAGGGTCGATCAGCTCCTGGGAGCAGCTAAAGAAGAAGTTTGTAAGTAACTTTCAGGGTACCTTCGTGGCCTCGATGTCCATAGGAAGCTTGTTCTAGGTAAAACAGCGGGCATGAGAAACACTCCGAGAGTACTTCATGCGCTTCGCCCACACCAAATCGCAGATTAAGGGCCTGTCTACCTCCTCGATAGTCGACGCCGCCCGTGAAGGAGTGTTGAACCCCGACCTCCTCAGCAAACTCCACCAGAAGCCAGTAACGTCTGTGGCACAGCTGATGGCTTACTTCGAGCAGTACGCCAAGGCGGAGGAAGGTTGTCTTCGGCGAGCTGAAGCACCATCACCCACCCTCCGAGAAGTCAAGAGGGAGCCTGAAGCCTTGGCTCCTCTACAACCTCCTCAAGACAACCGCTTCAACGAGCACAAGCAGGGGAAGAAGCATTTTCGTTCAGGGGTATTAAACATTGCACCTTCTGTTCCGAAG
Source organism: Zizania palustris (assembly GCA_019279435.1). Classification (NCBI taxonomy): domain Eukaryota; kingdom Viridiplantae; phylum Streptophyta; class Magnoliopsida; order Poales; family Poaceae; genus Zizania; species Zizania palustris. Next base: position 36,520,590 of record JAAALK010000085.1, on the reverse strand, counting down.
GCACCTGCCAATTTTCAGCAGGCGCAGAATTTCAAGGCTGGGCCGCCGAAGCCTCAAGAAAGGGCACCTGGCAGGCGCCAGACTTTTTTCTGTTGCGTGCAAGGCGACAATAGGAGCCATGACACGAAGGATTGCAAGACAGTGTTGGCCCTTCGGGGCGACTACCTTGGGCGAAGTACCAGGCGGGGTGCTTTGGATCGAGCCCCACCAGCGGCACGGTCGGAGCCTGTGCAGGTCGTGGCCCGAGCCAGTGTCCTAGAGGCACTCATGTGACTTCCGGTGGCCAACATTATGCCACCACCGAAGCAAGAAGACCCACAAGACCACGGCAAGCGGGTGGTCCTGCCCATCTCCAGAGGGGGGACCATCGGGAACAAGTCCAAAAGGCAGCGGCGCGAGTACGTCCGCGAGGTCGGGCACATTGTGACCTCGAGTTCCACCGAAGGGATGCCAAAATGGTCCCATGTGCCCATCTCATTTACTGCCAGCGATGCCGTGTTGGTGAAGTTCCCCCATGCTGACCCCTTGGTCATTTCTGCCGATATAGCAGGGGTGGAGGTCCGAAGGATTCTAGTAGATGGTGGGAGCTCCGCAGACATACTCTTCGTCCAGGCCTTCGATCAGATGTGCATACCCCGGAAGCATCTACTTCCAGCGGCCCGGCCACTTCAAGGGTTCTCAGTACCGCCTCTCGATGCCCTCGGCCAGATAGGCCTTGAGGTTGCCTTCGGAGAGGGGCCTTTGGCCAGGATAGAAGAGGTGATCTTCGACGTTGTCGACGCCCCATATGCTTACAATGCAATCTTTGGCTGAGGGATGCTGAACCAGTTCGGGGCTATAGCACACCACAATTACCTTTGTCTCAAAATGCCCACGCAAGGTGGAGTGCTTACTATTTCATGAGATCAAGCTGTAGCCCGGAGGACGGAGTATGGCCATGGGCAGCCGTTGGATCCCCGGCAATTACACAACGTGGCGGAAAGCACCGAAGAGGTGCCAGAGGCCTCGAACCCTTTGAAGGGGCCCTCTCTCAAGCCAAGCCCGGAAGGTGATGTTGAGTCAAGGAAAATTTCAAAAGATGGCAAACAGTATCCAGTGCAGTTCGGCAAAGGGCTATCCCCGGAGATAGCTGCCTCATTGGAAGAAGTCGTCAGGCAAAATCTGGACGTCTTTGCTTGGACCGACGAAGACATCACTGGGGTCGATCGAAGCATCATCGAGCATAGTCTGCTCGTCAACCCGAAGGCCAGGCCAGTACGCTAGGGGCTCCGCAAGCTGTCAGCGGAAAGAGCAAGCCTCGCCAAAGCCGAAGTAGAAAAATTATTAAAAGCTGGCATCATCAGGGAAGTAGCCCATACCGAGTGGTTGGCTAACCCTGTTTTTGTAAGGAAGAAGGACTCGAACAAATGGCGCATGTGTACTGACTTTACTTCATTAAATAAATCATGCCCGCGAGACCCCTACCCGATGCCTCGAATAGATCAGCTGGTGGATTCCACAGCCGGTTCCGAATTGCTAAGTTTCCTCGACGCGTATTCCGGGTATCATCAAGTATGGCTGAAACGCGAAGACGAAGCCAAGACAAGCTTTATAACTCCTTCCGGAGTATTTTGTTATGTAAGAATGCCTTTTGGCTTGCGGAATGCCGGAGCCACCTTTTCACGTTTAATAGCTAAGGCTCTAGGTCATCAAATAGGCCGGAATATCGAGGCCTATATGGATGATATTGTAATAAAAAGTGCTCAAAAGCACCAGCATAGCCTAGACCTAGCCGAAACATTTGAGAGCCTCCGAGCATGTGGAGTATGCCTCAACCTAGAAAAATGTATATTCGGAGCACAAGCAGGGAAGCTGCTAGGGTACTTAGTTTCGAGCAGGGGAATCGAAGCTAGCCCAACACAGATAAGTGCATTGCAAAGGATGGCTCCACCAAAGAATTTGAAGCAGGTACAGAAGCTAGCAGGAAGGCTCGCAGCCCTTAGCAGGTTCTTGGCCCAGTCAGCAGAATGAAGCCTCCCAATTTTCAAAGCACTAAAGGGGTCCGAAAGCTTCAGTTGGACACCGGAGTGCCAGAAGAGCTTCGATGATATAAAAGCATACCTCGGAAGATTATCAACACTTACTGTACCCCTTCCAGAAGAGACACAGCTCCTATATCTTGTAGCAACAGGCTCCGCAGTAAGTGCAGTATTAGTCTGAGAAGTTGAGCTTAAAGGAAAGCTGGTGCAGAACCCAGTTTATTTTGTGTCAGAGACTTTGTCCGGAGCTAAAATCAGATACTCCGAGCTCGAGAAATTTGCTTATTCCCTAGTAATGGCCTCGCGAAAGCTAAGGCATTATTTCTTGGCGCATAACCTGATCATCCCTACATCGTATCCTCTTGGAGATATGCTCCGAAACAAAGACTCTACGGGCAGGATTGGAAAATGGGCGGTCGAGCTAGCACCCTTCGGAATCTCCTTCACGGCGAGAACAGCTATTAAATCCCAAATCATAGCCGACTTCGTAGCAGAGTGGACTCCATCTGTGATTTGGGCCCCGGAAGAACCCTCTGAAGATTTATGGACAATATTTTCTGATGGAGCTTATCAAGCATCCGGTGCGGGAGCAGGGGCCGTCATCATATCACCATCAGGACAGAAGGCCATGTATTCTGCGAGGCTCAACTTTAGAACCACCAATAACACCGCAGAATACGAAGGAATCCTCCTAGGCCTCCGAAAAGCTAAAGCACTTGGAGCCGCAAGGATAATGATTAAGACAGATTCCCAAGTCGTCGTAGGGCAAGTTGATAAAAGCTTTCAACCAAAGAATCCACATCTAGCACAATACCTTGAAGAAATCCGCAAGGCTGAAGCAGCATTCAGAGGATTTACGGTTCGGAGTATCCCTCGAGCAGAGAATCAAATCGCAGATATTCTTGCAAAAGCTGCAGCTGGAGTGGTGGACCTCCCGGAGGGTGCTTTCTACGAAGAGCTAGTGCAGCCCGCAGCTGTTCAGTTACCCTCTTCGGAGGTACTATGCATTCCAATTGCAGATTGGCGGGCTCCGATTATGAACATATTGCAAAGTGGCATAGATCCTTCAGAAGGTCCAGAAGCCTGAAGGTTGCAATCAAGAGCCCAAAATTACAAGCTTGTCAACGGAGTATTATACAAAGATGGCGTGTGTTCCCCTCTGCTTCGATGCATCTCTCAACCCGAGGGCCAGGACATACTTCGAGACATTCACGAAGGATTGTGTGGAAGTCACCTAGCTCCTCGTGCACTAGCTGGCAAAACACTTCGGCAAGGACTTTACTGGCCAACAATAGTGAGAGATGCGGAGGAACTGGTTCTAACATGCCAAGGCTGCCAGTGGATGGGCAGACGAAGCCACCATCTGCCAGTCCAGCTTCAAGTCATCGCCCCAGTATGGCCAATGGCTCGATGGGGCATGGACCTAATAGGCCCTTTTCCAATGGAAAAAGGTGGCTTGAAGTTTGCGGTAGTAGCAATCGAATATTTTTCAAAGTGGGTTGAAGCAGAGCCATTGACCGCTATCACCTCGAGGAATGTCCAAAAATTTTTCTAGCAGAACATTATATGCAGGTTTGGAGTGCCAAGGGAAGTGACGGTGGATAATGGAACCCAGTTCGAAGCTGACACTTTCCAAGCATTTTGCGAAGATTTGGGCATCAAGTTGTGCTTCGCTGTGGTACGTCATCCATAGTCCAACGGAGCTGTTGAGCGAGCCAATGGGAACATTCTCTCCGGGCTAAATTGGCGAATCGTTGGCTTAGCCAAGGGGCTGTGGGTCGAAGAGCTCCCTAAAATTTTGTGGTCCATTCGAACCACTCAGACCAGGTCCACAGGTTTTACCCCATTTAGACTGCTATTCGGAGACGAGGCCATGACTCCCATAGAGCTCAGAGGAGGATCCCTTCGTGTAGTTCAACCCGGCGATGAAGACGAAAGGAATGCTTCGCTAGACTTATCAGAAGAAACAAGGCTTCGAGTTGTCGCCAACCTGACCAAGTACCAAGGCCAAACAAAGACATGGTATGACCCAAAGATAAAGCTAAATGAGCTTAAACCTGGTCATCTAGTGTTGCGAAGTGTACTAGCTCCGGGGAAGCTAGGAAACAAATGGGAAGGACCATATGTTATCTTACGCTCAGGGCGCCTCGGATCGTTTAAATTAGCTAATTTAGAAGGGGAAGAGTTGAAGCATGCGTGGCATGCGGAGCACCTTAAGCGTTATTACGCTTAGGGGCTCCTTGTAATCACTTGTAAAACTTTCCTTTCTATGAAATAAAGAGAAGGGTCGAATTTTGTTTGATCTTCGAATATCCCTTACTCCTGATGGACGCATCGGGAGGACGGAGATGCTTGCAGAGTCAAGCATTTTTCTTAAGACCCAGGCAGCTGCCTGCGAACCATCGGTTCAGGGGCTCCGCTGCCACCCTACGGATTCCAGGCTACGGCTTGTTAGGATCCGTAGAAGAGTCTAAGGACTTTGAAAAGAAATAGATTTTCGGCCTCCGAGTACGAAGTATCTGTAAAAGAGCCGAAGGTGGCCACCCTACGGATTCCAGGCTCCCGCTTGTTAGGATCCGTAGAAGAGTCTAAGGACTTTAAAAAGAAACAGATTTTCGGCCTCCGGGTACGAAGTATCTATAAAAGAGCCGAAGGTGGCCACCCTACGGATTCCAGGCTCCGGCTTGTTAGGATCCGTAGAAGAGTCTAAGGACTTTAAAAAGAAACAAATTTTCGACCTCCGGGTACGAAGTATCTTTAAAAGAGCCGAAGGTGGCCACCCTACGGATTCTAGGCTCCGGCTTGTTAGGATCCGTAGAAGAGTCTAAGGACTTTAAAAAAAAGAAACAGATTTTCGGCCTCTGGGTACGAAGTATCTGTAAAAGAGCCGAAGGTGGCCACCCTACGTATTTCAGGCTTCGGCTTCGTAAAGATCCGTACAAGAGTCTAAGCACTTCAAAAAAATTGTTTTAAGGAGTTGTGAGGTAGTGATACCAAAGTACAGATGATAAGTGTAATGCGAAGCATCAGGTTGTTCGGCACATCATTGTGCCTGGCGAACCCTTTTCCACAGTAAAGGATCCACCACCCACAAGGAGGGGTAGGAGGATAGGAACTACACAAGCTACTTTCGAAGCATTTCACATTAAGCCATCATACTTTTACATCAAGAAATGTTTTGGTCCAAGCCTAGGAAAAATCGAAGACCCTGTCGGCATCTAGAGCTACCCCTCCGGCTACTCTGCCCGTCGGAGCTCGAAGCTATTGGCTTGGCCCTCTTCGTTCGAACGCTTCTCTTCTTCTTGGAGGCCCGTAGTTTCTTTTGCTCTTCTTGAAGCTCGGCCCACGTCAGGAGCCTTTCGGAGTTAGCCTCCGCAGGGTCTTCAGTCTGGTACTCCGAGTCGGACCAGTCCATATGTTCAGAAGACGAGGATGCTTTCGCCTTCTCCTCTTCTTTAATATAAGCTAAGACCTCTTTAGAAATGTCAAGGGTTATCTCCCCTCTATGTCCGCGAGGAATAGAGAAGCGAGAGCGGCGGTAGGGCCTTAAGCTCTCGAGGCTTGCCCACTCCTTTCGGAGCTCGTCGGTAATTTCCAATATTTCGAGGTCAGGGCTCGAAGGGCACGACAAAACCTAAAAAGAACAGAACACCCAAAACAAGTTTCTTGTTTATAGCTTTTCCATTAATAAAAGAGGCTTTACAAGACTTCGTGTACATAATAGCCCTAAAAAGCTAGACCTGCAGGTCGGTTGGTGGAGCAGGAGTGACCGAAGCTGGCGAGGCAGGAAGTGGTGGCCTTGTTTGCGCCTGCTTCTGCCGGCGGGCCTCGTCGATCCAAGCTTTAGCCGCAACCTTGTGGTCCATCTTCCAAGTTGATCGGAAGGCTTCCCAGGCCAAGGCCACATCCGAAGATGGGCGCAGCATGTCATCGGAGGCGAAGCTTCCAGGGGTCAAACCCCCGACTAAGCCGAGGGGGATCTAAAGAGACTCGAGGTGACGAAGAACCCCGATGCCAGCACACTGCCCGGAGATTTCTCTGTACCGGACGCTGGAGTTCATCATCAACGACGAAGCCACTTGGATCCTTTTTAGCTTCCGGTCGAGAGGTTCGTGGGTCACAGCAGAAGACGAGGGGCACATAGTGCCGAAGTACTCCAAGGTACCCTGAAGGGCTTCCAAGGTACGTTCCACCATACTTGAGTTCTTCTTCTCCGCTGCTTCTAGCCCTGCAGCAGTTGCAGATACCTCGGCCACCTGGAGCATTAAGGAGCTCTTCTGGGCCATCGCCTGGTTAAGAGCTCCTTGGAGCTCCACCAACTGAGCACTCGAAGCGGCCACCGCTTGACGGAGCCTTTCGACCTCCGCCCGAAGGACGACACACTCAGCTTCGACCTCTTGGGCCGAGGAGCAGAGCGCGTCGCTGTCTTGCCTTGCCGTCCGAAGAGCTTCATCGGCCACTGCCCTAGCCCTCCGTTCCACTAGGGTTTCTTCCTCCAACCTGATGGATCTCTCATTGGAGTCGTTAAGAGCGGTCTGGAGGGTGGTAACCTTCCTTTTGAGTCGGTTAATCTCGACCTCATTGGAAGTCGCTGCCGCTCTAGCAAGGACAAATTGCTGCAAAAAGAACAAGTAAGTACCGAAGTATTTATGATCACTAATGCGGGGTAGCTATGGTGTTTTTTCATACCTGAAGGGCAGCCCTTTCGAGGGCTGTGTTGAGCGTCGGAGCCCTAGCCTCGCTCAAGACGGAGACTGTAACAGCCCCAAAATTAAAAGGGAATAAAATAAAGGAAAAATAATATTAAATTAATTTCTGAATTTTGTTATTAATAAAAATCCTAAAAGAGCCCTATTAAAGCCAAACAGAGATAAATATTCAAAATTTGGACTTGAAAATTTTATGGTATAAACTAGAGGCTAAGAAATATTTTTGAGAATTTTTACAAAATTTTTCCAACAGATCTTCAAGCCTTAAGCAAATATTTGAATTTCTGGAATTAAATTTAATGGAAAATGAATTTTAAATCTTATTGGGCCGCAACCCCCGTTTCCCCTCCGAAGGCCTTTCGGCCCAGCCCATTCTGGCTGCACCCACCGACAGGCGGGACCCACCTGTCGGCGCCATCCCTCTCTCCTTTTCCGCACGCCCACACTCGCTGACATGCGGGGCCGCTCTGTCAGCGCTCCCTCTCTCCTCTCACCGCACCGCGCTCAGGCCCACACGTCAGCTTCTGCCCACGCCCTCTGCTGCTGACACACCTGGCCCACTGGTCGGCGCGGTTGTTCCTCACTCGATCTATGACAGGTGGAGCCCACCTGTCATATCTTTCTTCTCCAAACGGAAGGGGATCCCTCCCCTTCCATGCCGACGCCCCCCCCCCCCCCCTTCCAATTTCCACCGCCGACCGCCAAATCTCTCCAAACCAGCCCCAGATTCACTTGCCTCGACGCCCGGCGATCCCTTTCCCTCGGTTTCCCACGCGGTTTCACCGTGCTCGGCAAGAATTCGATCGGATGGAAGGCTCGCCGGCGTGGATTGGAAATCCCTCCTCGGTTTCCCTCTTTTCCCCTTCCATCTTTGTCTCCGGTGACCTCCTATAAAGCCCGGCGCGCACCGCAATCCGTCCTCACCAAAATCGCTCGAGCCCTCCTCATCCCGAGCGCCGCCACTGCCTTTCCGGGAGCTTTCCCCTGCTTCGGCTCCGGCAGCCCCTCCCCGGCGCTCCGGGCCACCGCCGCCCTCGCCAAGGCCACCGACGGGACCGCCGTTACCACTGCTCCCTCGGCCTCACCTCCATTCACGTTCCTCGCCGCCGGATCGCCGTCGCCACCGTCGACCCGAAGGTCTTCATCGCCTCTCCTCGCCGCCGGCCACCGCTGGTCCCCGTCCGTCCCCATCTCCGGTACGAACGAGATCCTTGAGCTATGCTCGTTCCATTTTTGCGCTCGGATTAGCCCCTAGGCCACCGCAACCACCGTCGCACGCCTCGCCGTCGCCGGGGAAGACGGTACCCCTCGCCGTCGTCCTGTGCCGTGCCGGTTCTAACCGTGGCCGTCGGATTCAAGGGGGACGGCTGAGATTAAAACCCCAGATCAAGGGCCCAGATGGCCTTGACCGGCGTTGACCGGTACGGGCTCATCTGAGCCCTCCGATCCCACTTAACCGTCCCGCCCCATTGGCAACCGTTGGATCTGGATCCAACGGTCCAGATCCAACCGGTGCAGCGCACAGTGCGCGGGTCCATGGTGGACCTGGCTCACCGTGGACCCGCAGCTGTTTTCTGGTTTAAAAATAATTCAGAAAAATAGTTTAAACTTCCAAAATTCATATCTTGCTCAAATTACCTCCAAAATTCACCATTTTAATTCTGGAAAATTTGTCTTTTCATTCTCTACACTTTTATGCAATAAAAACAATATGTTTATTTGGCACATAATAATCTTATTAAATAATAAGGAAAAATCCCCTTTAGGAATTAATTAATATTTCAATAAAATAATTCAGATAAACCCTTAAAGATTTATAAAATAATATCATAAGATATAATGGCTCTATTTCACTGTTGTTAATACAATAAAAATGTAATAACCATTTTGTCCATGACATTTTATTAAATTACATTTCTAAGTCCCCTTTAGGATTTAAATCATATTACATTTATATAATTCAGAAAAAAATCCTTAAAAATATATATATATTAATTTCTGGGGACACAATGACTCCCTTACACTGTTTATAAGCCAATAAAAATATAATGATTCATTTTGCCCATTTTATTAAATAACATTTTCAAGGCCCTTTAAAATAAATGATTAACTCATATGATAAAAATGCAACCCTTTACAAAAATCTCATGAATACTTATTCAATAAATTCAGAGGACTTCATGAATTTATTCCACAGCTTTAATTCAACAAAAACAACATGTTCACTTTGCCCACTGTAATCTATTAATTAATATTGCAAAAGCCCTTGTAGGATAATTGAGTAGTTCATATAATAGAAGTTAAACACTTGATAAAAATATCATGACAACTCATATAATAACTTTAGAAAACCTAACAACTTGAGTTCACTATTTTTAATAAAAATAGAATATTCATCTTGTCCACTCTATGCCATTAAATGAAATTGCAAAGGCCCTTTTTGGACATTTAATTAATGCATTTAAGAAAAAAAAGGTCAACCCTTTATGAAACTATCCTAAAACTTATATAACAAACTTCAGAAGATCTAAGTAACCTAATGTCACTATATTAATGCCATAAAAACATTAAGGTCATTTTATAACTTTTTACTTCAACTTTAAAAAGGGAAAAATAAAACCCCCTTAGGAAAGATAATTATATCAAGTTATAAAATAAGGAATCCCATTAAAAATTAATCCTAAATGTTTAAGTAACAAATCCCTAAAAGTTAGGACCCTATCTCCTTTACATAATCCGACATGAACATGTATGTTAGTATGGTTGTTTGTTTTGGATTGTTTATTGAATGTTTTATTTACTTTTCCGTATCAAGAAGACTACAACGTCGTCGAAGATCCCGAGTCTTATCCCGAGGCTCCACCTCCACCATTCACGGATCAAGGCAAGTCATCGACCATCTCTGTGGAAACAGTTGATCATAATTGAGCCCATGTTTCAATAAATTATCGCTATAACCCATAGGTTAATATTGCATTAGTCAAATATTCAAGCCTTACACCTATATTTATTAGATCCCCGTCCTTGTGTGCAAACCCAAGCCATGCTTATTGAGCCTTAACTCCTTGTCACTCTACTATAACAATATTAGCTAGTGCCCAATGTACCGGCACAAACTTTTATAGGTTAAAAAGAACGAGTCGTAGATAGCTGGATTCTGTATATGAATTTCCCTGTTATTCTCGTCTCTGGACTCTGTTGGAGTTGGCTAGGTTATAAGTATGGTGGGTTCCGGGTGCAAGCTCGGGTTTTGGTATGTCGCACCCGGAGCACTATAAGGACCGGTCTGCGGGATCTGTTGCAAAGCACTTCCGTACCAACCACAAGTCTAATGGGTAAGTCCTAACTGGAAGTGTGGAACACTCCGTCTCTCGGCACCATAGTGGAGGGGGCAAGGGGCTAGCCTGCGGGCGACTTGTACCAAAGGAGGCTCAAGGGGGGTATGGTGGGGCACCGACGCGTCGGGACACCATATGAAACCTATAAGAGGGTGCTGTTGAGTCGGGGAAGACCATATGGAAGGTTTTGGCACGAGTTCCCGTGAAATGGGTCATCTCGTTACACTTCGGTGTAAGTGATGAGTGCGTGCCTTGTGGGTACAGTGGTACATCTCTGATCAGAGTAAAATTAATCTTTTCGAAAAGCCGAGCCCACGGTCAAGGGCGGGTTGTGTGACTACTCGCAGTTAGTTTACAATTGGTTGACTGTTTGAGTTATTCATGGCATGTAAGGACTGTTGTGCGAGGAGGTGAAACGTACTCCTCGAGTTAGAAGATGATGATGCATACACATGTATACTTTTCAGTATAAATAAATTGATCACATTTAATGCTTTACAATTATGCTGCTTCCGCAAAATCAGCCACTACCTCCCTTGTTATTACCTTGCATTATATTTGCATTCGGTGGCTTGCTGAGTACATCTGTACTCACCCCGTTGACTTACAACATCAGAGCCCGTCTACTACGAGGAGGATGAAGGTCTGGAGTAGCGACCCAGTCAAGGCGAGACTGGAAGGAGGCGTTCATCTAGGACCCTTTGATTTATTAGTTTCTCTTCTTCTTTATTCACTTTTGTATTAATGCGGTCTACGAACCGTGAATGATTGCCCGTATTGTACGTGGTCGCATGATGAACGTCTTGTTTTATTGATTTTCTATGGAATTTCAATAAAGTCCTGATTTATTAAATCGGGGCGCGACAGAGACCAAGTCCGAATTGGCGATATCCTGGCTCTTCTCTGCTAGGGGCTCCATGAGTCTTCGGAGGCCTTCCCGTTGCTCCAAGAACGGAGCCAGCAGAGGAAGCCAAGATAAGGCTTGGTGGTCATCTGCTGCGGCCTCATCCTCTGAATTGCCGACGGAGGTTGCTGCAAGGCCAGGAAGAAGGCCGAGGCTAGATATGCTCTTGCCTCTCCCCGGCACGAAGGCAGGCACGGAGGGTGAAGCAGGAGTACCCCGGTCGTCGGCGGCTACCCCTTCGACCAAAGCCGCGGCAGCAGAGGCAACCTCAACCGTCGGAGCCGCCACCGTAGGAGCAACCTCCGTCGCGAAATCCGCTCCGACGGGCGCATCTTCCGCTCCGACGGGCGCATTCTCCGCTACCAAGCATGGAGTGTCCGAAGGCGCAGGGGGGTCCACCCAGGCCTCGACCCCCGAAGACGATGGGACTTCGGGCGCCGTCGGAGCATCGATGCTCTTAGAGGTACCTATTTTGTCAACAAAATTAATAAGCATATTACAAGGAAAAAGTTGCAGGTATTAGCTAAAGCAGGAGCTTCGAGGAGTACCTTCGGAGGCCTCGTGGGGCAGGATCGCCGGATCCTCCAGGACTTCGTACATCTGGAGGATGTCAGCGAAGTCATCTCCCGAGGCCCTCTCCTCCGCATTTCCTGCCGGAACCATGACTTTCGCTGTAACCACCCCGAGTGTGGGTGAGTTGGGAGTGGCGGAGCCTGACTCCAAGTGTACAACTACGGGCGCAGGAGGAACCGTCTGGACTACTTCTGCTACCTCCCTAACAGAAGTTCCAGAGGGGACCTCCCCTAGGTTTTCGTCGTCATCCAGGAGGTAGTTCTCAAAGGCCGACGCTATATGAGCGTCGGAGTCCTCTGACTCCTCGGAGGCTGAGCTCCGAGTGTCCCCACACTCTGTTGGAGCGCTCCCAGCTTCCCACTAGCTCCAGTTTCTTTTGCTTTTCAGCCACCGAAGGGGCTCCGAGAACTCGTTCGGTGGCTCGAGCTATGTCCTCCGGAGCCAACGCCAAAGGAGCCGCTGAAAGAAAAGGGTATGATATCATAAGTATAATTGTTTCCTTCATCTAATATAATACTACAGGAAATGAAGTCTTGCCTAGGTTTCGGAGATCACCCTCCGAGGCCTGTTGAAACACGATCGGCCATTTAGCTCCGAGGGGAGGGATCCAAAGGGCAATAAACTCTTCGGCCAGGTCGCGCATGCTCATGCGGCGAGCCACCGAAGTCAGCAGCCCTAGCCTCATGGAGAGCAGGCTAGGGTTCGAGGAGATCTCCGCCTACTTCCGAAACCAAATCTCCTGGAGAGGACCTGCGAGGGGGGAGTCCTCTCCGACTTCAGCATAAAACCACCGAAGAATCCAGTTGGTGTACCATCTGTCGTTGATGGCCTTCGCAGGGAAGTGAAGAGCGTGCTCCCTTCGTAGCTAGAAGTTGACGCTACCGAAGGCTATTGTCACCTTAGAATCCCCAAGCCCATCCTGTGGCTTCGGCTGACAGATGGCTTTGTGGGTCGCGACGAAGATCTCTGAGCGTCCTTCGCACCCTTCAGCCTGGAGTGCCCATTCGAAGACAGCTAGGTGGGCGACCGCGTTGGGAGACAGCTGAGGTAAGGTAATGTGGAACAGGTCTAGTACCTCCGCCAAGAAGTCTATGGCTGGAAGCCCCAAGCCTGCTTCGAAGAATGCTTCGAAGACTACCACCTCTCCTTCGTGGCCTTGGAGTTGATTCTGATCCAGGGACCTGAGTCCTCAATCCGGCACCCAATTTCCCTTCCACAGCCTCTTCAATGGACTCGGCGGTGCTCACAGATTGGCCGATGAGGAAGATTTGAGAGATTTTCTTCTTGGAAGGTGGACGGAGCTCCCGAGGATTCTTGGGCCAGGCGCCGCCCGAAGTCCCCGCCATTGCCGCTGCTGCCGAAGCAGCCCACGCTTGCCTCTGCGCAAGAGTGCTTGCTGCCGCTGGAGCAGTGTGGCTAGTTCTCGCCATTCGCTCAAATGCTCAAGAGATTGAAGAATTGAGGAAAGTGAATCGTGAGTGCTGGAAGCGGTAAAAAGTCTCGGTTAATCCTTGTCCTTCCTTTTATAACCATTCGTTGGGTGCTACTCTTCGATTGCATTCACACTGCAGGTTCGGCTTCTATCACTGACGAGTGGGTCCAGTAAATGGAACGGCGAGCAACCGCCGTAAAAATTGACCATTACCTTTTACAGAGTGTAACAGTTACTTGCGCCGTAACGGCTATAATCAAACGGCTCTTCATGACGTTTGGCCTCTAAAGCAGTTCTCTTCCCAGCACGCGTTCCCATCGCATAAGGAGCCCGAAGGAGGGGTTCGAATGCTTCGGATCTAAAGTCCTCTGCAGAACTGTAATATGTCTGAATTCCCTTTAAGTCTCAAAATATGAAAATATTCCTTCCGTATACTGCCTTCTTTCTAAACAGGTTAACTACAGAGAGGCGTATTTGAGGGGCTAATGTTGGGGGAAATTACTTCATTTTCAGGACTTAAAGATTAATACTTCGAAGGCTCAGAAGAGCTCCAAAGCTGGTGGACACTTGTTCGAAGGCAGAGGCGTCAAGCCGAAGGGTGCATCGATGCGAAGCCCTGATGAACCCTCCGAATGGAAGATAAAGGCTCTGAAGCTGAGCGACAAGATTGATAAGATGTTTGGCTTATCCATCTATCTTATAGTGCTTTACCTTTATAACCTTGTTCCTGGCACCGAATAGTTTCCACTATGTCGGTTGCAATCTAGGGGTAATTAGGTCCTTTCCTTATACATTTTTAACTATAAATACCCCCCTCTATACCCTGTAATAGAGGGGGGGACAAGTTATTCAATACACATATTCGAACTTCTCGAGTTATTATCCAACTCGGAGGCTTGAGACAGTTCTAAAACACAAAAGTCTCTGTTTGTTCGTTCTTGATCTCAGAGAACCTATTGGTGTAAACATTTACGCCAACAGCCCCCGGTCTAGGTTGTCGGTCTCCCTACTCCCCCAAGAGCTGGCGGAAATCCCCTCTGAGGCTGGATCACGCGGGGGAGTAGACTGGGGGGACGGCGCCACTTCGATAACCGGCACCTCCTGCCCGGTCCCCGGAGCAGGCGGCGAAGGGTTCGGAGGAGTAGGAGCGCATCCAGCTCCTTCGGTAGCCGGCCGCTCTGGTCGGACTGGATCTGGGACCGCTGGGGGATCCTCTGGCTCTGTCCCAGCTCCCTCGCTGGAGTACCCCCATTCGGAGTGGGAGGCAGAGGAGTGAGCCAGAGAGAGCCTCTTCGGGCCCTTCACCATCTTCTTCTTCTTCGAAGGGCGCTTGGGGGAAGGGCCGACGTCGAGGTCAGCCACCCTCCTCTTCGAAGCGGCGCGAAGGACCTCCCCCTCTGGGAGAGGCGGGGGGGAGAGCTCGAGCGCGTCCCATACGCGGTTATGCCATCCCCAAGAGCCCACAAGCTCCACCCGCCGTTTGTACTCAGCCAGGGTAGGAGCTCTGAGCATCTTCTCCGCCATTCAAGCCACTTCCTCGGGCGTCTTGGCGACGAGCGACCCTGTACCCGAAGGTTAGGTCCGAAAACCTCCCAAGCGCAGTAAAGAACAAGCAGGGTCAAAGAGAAAGCAGATGCTTACCGAGCCGACGGGAGAGCTCCGTCGATGTTGATTCATCCTGGCTGCTCCGAAGTGACGTCGGCCACTCCTCCTTCAGCGGTGGAATCTCGAGGGCCACACACTCCTCCGTCAGGTCCCGCATGCTCATCCGGTGGGCAACGATTTGGAGAAGCTGGATCTGGGCGGAGATCGAGCCGGCGCTGGCCTCGATGATCGCCTCCCTTCGGAACCAGATGTGGCGCGGAGGCCCAACGAGGCTGGAGCTAAGCCCCACCCAGACATAGAACCAACGGTGCACCCACTTGGAGTACCACCGCTCGTTGATAGCCTTCGCCGGGAAGGAGTCCGCGTACCTCCTCCGGAGCTAGAAATTGATGCTCCCGAAGGCCAGCACCCGACTGTCCTTCTTCTTCGGCTGGCAAAGGGCTTCATGCATCTGCGCGAAGACCTCTGCCCTGCCTTCGCAGCCCTTGGCGCACATGGCCCACTCGAAGACAGCGAGGCATGCCATGGCGTTCGGAGACAGCTGCGGGAGCTCCAGGTCGAAGGCGTCCAAGACTCCGGCGAGGAGCTTTGAGGTGGGGAACCCTAGTCCCGTGTCGAAGAAGGCCTCGAAGACGACGACCTCCCCTTCTCGTGGCGCTGGGACCGACTTTGGGCCCGGCTTCCTAGCCCTCAACTCGGGGCCGAGGCGGCCCCTAGTCACTTGTTCGATGGATGCATCGGTGCTCGCCGATGGCCCCAGCTCCAGGTTCTGCTCCCAGAACCGCTTCGAAGCGGGTCGGAGCTCCCATGAGTCGTGCGCCTCTGCCAGGCCTGAAGCAGTCGCCGCCGCCGCCGCTGCCACTTGGCGCTGTAGAAAGCGGGGGTCTACTGCCGCGGCAGGAGCACTCCTCTCCGCCATAGCAAGAGGAAGCAGGAAGAACGTAAGAGCTCAAGAGCAAGTGTTCGCCGTCAGGGATGCTGCTAGGGGACTAAGCGAGTGGGCAGGAGAGGGCTTGGCTGGTGCAGCAGAGGCTACTTAAGCATGGAGGCCGCCGCCGGTCCACCTTTCGTTGCTCGGTGCGCGCGCGTGCCGGTCGCATGGCGCCCGCATTTAAGACTTTGCTGGCGCCTCGGGTGCGCCCATCTCCGACGGTCCGCCTCCCCCGTGTCGCCTGCATGCTTGTCACATTAACTACACCAAGTAATGCACTAGGTCGACTCCTCGGGCGCCGGAACCTGGCGGTCAAAGCCACGTGGGCGTCAAAGCGATCGGTCAAAGTCTTTTCCCTTCGCAGGGGCAGGAAGCGACTAGCTCGCCGAAGGTGCTCCGAAACCGACTCTCGGCCTCCAGATTCTAGGACGCTTCAAGGCTCCGAAACATCTCCGGAATGATCAAACGGGGCCGCCCCGCAGTGGGATTCAGGATCTCTACGTAAGTCGATTTCTTATAAAGATTATCGGAATTATTATGTGCTTCCACCCTCTCTTGTGCAGGACCCTTGAGAGGAAAGAAGCGAGGGGCTACTGTTGGGGGAGATAATCCCGATGACAATGGGAGCGTGAAGGTCCGTACGGTTCTAAAGGAAGGCTATGGCCGGAAAACCCAAAGCCCTACGCCGAAGGTGCCCGAGCCTCTGAATGAGGAGACCGAAGGCCTCCAGGGGCTCCGAAACGTGCCGGAGGGGTCCTTGGGGGGGAGCGACTAGACAGATGCCGGAGGCCAACCTCCGGGTGGACCAGAGGCTCCGGAGGTTGGCTGTTCGTGGGGAAGACCCAGTCAAGACCGTACGGGGACAAGATCGTGATCGCCTGCGCCGTGTCAGGCGGCCTTTGCAGTGCTCGACACGGTCGATACGCTGTCAGACTCGCACCTTCTTGTATGTACTATGTAACATCTACTTTGTCTATACCGCTGACCTATTTCAGACCGAGTAGCAGTTGGGATTTGGAGGTACCTAGCCCTTCAGAGCGGGTCACCCTATAAATACCCCCAACTATAGTTGTAATAAACACACGATCCGAGAATACAGTTCGTGCACAGCGTTCCATTACTCCCATCCACTGAGAAAACCTGCTGGTTCGATCCGTCGTCCCAATAGTGGCCAGCATCGGGTCATTTAAGTATGGTTCAGCAAGAGAAAGACCAATGCAGTGGCCGATGTCAATGTCATCCCAAAGGGGGTGATAGACAGCAGATACCCTAAGGTACTAGTCACACCAGCCGGGGATAGGAGAAGGGATGTAGTTGAGGCCATAATCCCATACAAAGGGGTCCATGGGGGAAGATTTCAAAGGAATACAAAGGGTCTCGGCGTTAATAAATTCAGTGGGGTCTGGATTACCCATAGGACCTAAAAAGAAACCAGAAGGGTAACCAACTATGGGAATGAGGACCTGATCCTGCAAGTGTTGCGGAGAAAGAAGGGAGGAAAAAGAAATGAGTAGTAAGAAAGCAGGCCGTGGGAAATCAAGAAAAAAATGAAGAAGTAAAAATGCCAAGACCTACCTTGGGGACTTCGTGAAGATTGGACATCTTGATGTCACTGGGAACGGAAGTGTGAGGAAGAAGAAGGTGACAGACGATGGTGATTAAAGACGCACTGGAAACTGACAGATTGAGAGCAGAGGCAATGTAGATGGAAAGCGTAGAAAGGGGAAAGGTGAAAAAGTCCGGTATTTATCAGCCAGTGTGGTTCTTTGGGGTGTTGCGTTAATACAATCATGGAGAGGCAGATAAGGCAAAGAATTCTTCTAGCTGATGGTAATGAATGTGAGATGACCGTGTGAAAAGACTTGGTGGCATAAGGAAATTATGACTGATGGTTTCGAAGCATCACTTGCCCCTTAACGCCTCAAAACTAGGGGGGCATGTCTTGACACCGATATTTGGTAAAGACCAAGGCCCATCAAGGAAGGCACGCGGTCAACAACAGGTCAAAGGAGATCCAGTCAAATAGAGTCATAGGAGTCCGTCCACAACATCTGCGTGATCGGATAGGGTGGCCGATGAAGACAAGAGCAATAGATGGTAACAGATTCATCCGGAATTGGCTGGATAAGTTACTTGTACAACTAGTCTACGAACTATAAATATGTATCCCTTAGGTTAGATTAGTTAACTCTCATTCAATTAATCAATTGGCGTATCGCCACCCTTGAGCCCCAAGGCTATCCAACAATACTCTGGTGCTTGGAGCTGGGCTACATCATTTTTATCTCTGGCGAAGAGGTGAGTCCCGCTACCCTCGACACCCGTGTCAACTAGGTTAGTACCCTCACGGTTGCATCGGTTCAATTCGATCTCTTAAGGAGAACGGTGAAACAACATGGTCGCCAGTTGTTCTTACTGTATTTGGCTAGGTCTAAGGTTGCATCAGTTAGGTTTGATCTCTTAGATTGAAGTGATCTAGGTCTAATAGTTTTAGGCTTCATCGATTAAGTCCGACATCTCTTGCTATTGTATCTTTTTCATGTCATATACATTTCATCTAAATAAATTTTGCCTGATTCGTTGATATGTTGTTCAGATCATCATGACTAGCTACTGTTTCGGTTAGGTCTGACCTAGTTATTGTGAGGATTTCCATGATATAGATATGTTATCTGTTATCTTTAATTCATCTCCGTATCATGTTCACCGTTGAAGGGTGCACATCAGCCTACATGCATGTTCTGTCTTTTCTATCGACCGATGGCGCGCTCACTCGATTAGGTCAACTTGGGCTATCGGCCGTATGGCCGATCGACACACTGGTACACGGTTTTATCCTTTATGCCACAGTCATTGGCTTGTCAGCCGATCGACTATACTACTAACGTCTATCTTTTCCAATCCCTTATCAGTTACAGGGTCAAACTGATTGGCACGCCCTGAACCTCTTTTCTAAGATGTAGGACCTACCCTAGAGACAAGCAGATTTCCTAGTTCACGCGTGTGTCAGTGTGTGACCAAAAAGCACACCAACAAAATAATAAAGCTTCATGTTGCCGATCGAGTGTCTCAACCTAGATTTTTCATAATGCCTTTACATTTATTGGATAATAACAAAAATAGACTGAAAAACATGAATATGATTTTTTAAAACAAATTATAATTATTTCAGGAACTTGTAGTTCAGATTTCACATATTTCAATTTAAATCCTAGAAAATCACTTAATGAGTTAAAAATAGTAATCTAACCTAGAAAAATACAACATTTTAAATTAGATAAGTTACGTTGTATTTTGATTTTAAAAAAGTTTCAAGTTCAATCAAGAAATTAACTATCTGTTGATGCCAAGTTTTGGTAAGGCGCGGGAATCCGTTACGAGTTGCTCAATGGTCAACATAAGGTCAAGGATGATCCGGTCAAAGAAAATCAAAGAAGTCTGTCTGCAACAACTGAATGATCAGAAGGGGAGCCGATGGAGATAAGCGCAACAATGGTTACAGATTCATCTAAAATCTACTGGGTAGGTTACTTGGATGGCAAGTCTACGGACTATAAATATGTATCCCTTAGGATAGGATTATTTACCTCCCATTCAATCTACAATCGGTGCATCGCCACCCTTGTGCCCCAAGGTTATCCGGTGGGACTCGGGCTCTCAGAGCTGGGCTGCATCAGTTTGATCTCCGGCGAAGAGGTGAGTCCCGCCACCCCCGACTTCCATGCCAACTAGGTTAGTATCCTCACGGCTGTATCAATTCAGTTCGATCTCTTGAGGAGAATGGTGAAACAGCATGGATGTCGATTGTTCTCAATGTATTTGGCTAAGTCTAAGGCTGTATCAGTTAGGTTTGATCTCTTAGATTGAAGTGATCTGGGTTTGATAGCTTGAGGCTTCATCGGTTAAGTCCGACATCTCTTGTTGTTGCATCTTTTTCATGCCATATACTATTCATATAAATAAAGTTTGTCCGATTCATTGATATATTGTTCAGATCATCGTGACTAGATACTGTCTCAATTATGGCCGATCTAGTTATTGTGATGATTTCCATGATATAGATCTGTTATCTGGCATGCTTTATTTATTTCTATCAGAGTACAAGCTGATAGGTTATCGTCTATTGGTATTGGTCCCGTCGAGCAACGTCATCTCTGTATTGCCCTGCATCATCGTAGGACATTGCTCCATAGTGTGTCGTCCAGTGATATTCAGGAGGGATGACATCGGGTGCCCCCTTGGTGGCATGATGTCTATCGGGGGGTCTCTTTTGATGCCGTAAGTCACTTGCGGCATCCCCTGCCCTAGAATATTGAGATCAGGCGTCGAGAACAACGCTCGTGCATTCTTATCGGCCCACCCTAGTGTGCCCTAGGACGGACTATGTGAGGGTGCTGATGGTTGGGTCATCTTGTCGCATTCGTAGCCCAGCGAAGAGCTCGGCTCATATAGCCTCATCGGCCCTTGCGGCAGTGACGCCGACCGAGTGTGCTGTAGTAATCTCAATGGGTCATTGGGGAAGTACGCCGAACCTTGCGGAGCGTCGCAAACCACTATGACCCCGATGGCCTCCTTGATCAATCCTTGAATGGTCATGGCCACTGTCCCTGATTGGCTGACCAGCGACTGGCGGATTGCTTGGTCGACGCTTTCCTATAGACTGGCCTAGAAATTCTCCTTTGGCTGACCACCTTCTATGGTCAGCACTGGTGTTGGTAGTGGGGCCCTCTAAACGGGACCTAGTCGATTCATGTTGTAGGCTTGCAGGCATGATTTCTGAAACTCCTCCACATTTACTGCACCTCCATCTGTTGTTCATTGGACAGAGCGTTCATGGTGACTGTGATGACGTTTCCCTCGTTGAGCTCGCCCGCCATAAAAAGGTTGTTAATGATGGTCCCATCGAGCGTGCCAAAAAGCGTGTTGGCGTGCTTTTTGGTCACACACTGAAACACTCGCGGCCTAGAAGATTTGCTTAACTCTAGTGCAGGTCCTACGTCTTAGAAAAGGGTTCAGAGCATGCCAATCAGTTTGACCCTGCAACTGATAAGGGATCTAAAAATACAAACGTTAATAGCATAGCCGATTGTCTCGCAAGCCGATGACTATGGCATGAAAGATAAGGCCATGGAATCATCGTGCGATTGGCTAGACGGCCGATAGCCCAGATTAACACAATTGAATAAGCATGCCATCGACCGATGGAGAAAAACAAGACGTACATATAGGCCAATGAGCACTCTTCGACGGTGAACATGATATGGAGATGAATTGAAGATAACCTATTAGCTCGTACTCTGATAGAAATAAATAAGCCATGCCAGATAATAGATCTATATTATGGAAATCACCACAATAACTAGATCGGACCTAACCGAGACAGTAGATAGTCATGATGATCTGAACAATATATCAATGAATTGGGCAAACTTTATTTAGATGAACAATATACGACATGAAAAAGATACAATAGTAAGAGATGTCAGATGTAACTGATGAAGCCTCAAGCTATCAAACCCAGTCAAGCTATCAAACCCAGATAACCTCAATCTAAGAGATCAAACCCAACTGACGCAGCCTTAGACCTAGCCAAATACACTGAGAACAACCGGTGACCGTGCTATTTCACTGTTATCCTCAAGCGATCAAACTGAACCGATGTAGTCGTGAGGATACTAACCTAGTTGGCACAGAAGACGGGGGTAGCGGGACTCACCTCTTCGTCGAAGATCAAACTGATGCAGCCCAGCTTCGAGAGCCTAAGTCCCATCGGATAACCTTGGGGCACATCGGTGGCGATGCGCCGATTGTAGATTGAATTAGAGTTAAACTAAACCTAACCTTGGGGATACATTTTTATAGTCCGTAGACTTGCCGTCCAAGTAACTTATCAGCCGATCTCGAATGAATCTATAACCTCTCCATCGGCCTCCTTCCAATCATGTAGTTGTTGCGGACGGGCTTCTTTGACTTTCTTTGACCGAATCTTCTTTGACCTTCTGTTGACCATGCGGCAACTCGTAGTGGGCTCCTGAGTTTTACCAAATCTTGGCATCAACAAACGGGTTTGTGCCGAAACTAACAAACCAGATACCTCCCTGTGAAAGCCCTCCGGATCACCAACACGTGTTACCAATCTGTGAACTCGACCGCCGGTAAGTCTCTCCTGCCCTCGATCCCTCGAGCCGCCTTGTCACCTGCACTAACCTCCCTTTCACTGACTTGGTCAACACACGTCTCGATCATCTGTCCATCCATGTCTTGCTCTATCTCCACGTGTACGCTTGAGATCTTTCTCAACTTCACCCGATACCCTTGATTCTCTAGCATCAAGCTCCCCGCTTGACCTGGATCACCCGTCGTTGACAGTTAACTCACATATCAACCCTACACACTAGGACAAGCAAAACATGAATCTCCATACAACACACATCTTAATGCACACCGATCCCATCGGTGAACCCAACCAGGAAACACACACCCAAATCCTGATCACGCAAACTTGTCAATCACTCAACACTAAGATATAACAAAAGTGCAAACCCCACTTGGTTTCTCAGTGCAGATATGAAAAGATGTAGTGGTATCAATAATCCATTCATCACTACTACTAGTACATCCAGCAAATACGACAAGAATATCACCATTATTCTGATTTTTATCACTAGAAGCAATAAACACATTACCATTGTCATTTTATTCGCCACACCTTTTTTCCTTATTCTTTAACTTATAACATTTAGAAATAGTGTGATTATCTCACTTGCAATATTTTCATAATTTATCATTTCTTCTGGATTTTGAATGTCTCCTAAAATGGCTTTTACTCCTACATTTAGAACCTTTTTTATTTCTTTTCCTTAGTTCGTCCTCAAATATGCAGAGCATCACTATTTGACTCAAAAACTTTCAGTAGTTACCATCAATTTCACCTTTTCTTTTGCATATAATGCATCATAAACTTCAGCAACCGTTAGTATATCATGACTATATAAGATGATATCTCTAAAATTTAAAAATGATGGTGGCAAGGAACACAAAATAATAAGAGCTAGATCCTCACCATCAAACTTTACCTCCATAGATTCAAGGTGAGAAACAATCTCATTGAAAGTCAATAAATGATTCAACATGGAACCATCATCTTGCAACTTGTACGAAAATAATTTCATCTTCATGTGAATCTTGCTGGTAAGATCTTTTGTCATGCAGATCGATTCTAGTTTTAACCATAAGGCAACGATAATTTTCTCCTGCAAAATATTGTTTGATAAATGAAGATGAATTTGAGATAAAACCTTACGATTTTCTCTTTTTGTCATTCTATGTACTCTGCTCTTTGTTTCAAAATTTGTCAAGTGCATCACCCAAAACATTTGTCGATAAAATAGCACACATCTTCACTTGTCAAAGTGAGAATCTTGTATCACTATCCAACAATGGGACATCATATTTAATGAAAGTAATGATGCAAAAGAAATCCTCGTAAAGCGTATGAAAACATAATTAATGCAAAAATTTTGGTATGCAAACTGGGTACGTGAATCAAAATCAGTCTGGAAAATAATTTATGTGTATATGAAATGGGGTGCGCGTAGCAGATAACTCCCTTTGATGTCAACTTGAATCCTGTGTGGCAGATCAGGACCTTCCGCGTCGGGTATTCGTGTGACCCGATTTGTGGTAGGAATTCTATAGAGGAGACAAGCAGAGGTGACCGTCGCGGGCACCCGAAAAACTGTTGGCAAAAGACTTTGGGACAACGGCGCCGGGCGTGGGGTCAGCTAAGGGCCGACAAGCATGGGAATGCGTGGCGTGCGCGCCAAGAGAGGCCGACGGAGGAGAAGGCACGCGTGTGCGCATGGCTCGGGCGAGGGACCCACGTGAGATAGGCACGCAACTCCCAAAAGCGGCGATAGAACGCCCAACGACAGCAACAACCCCAAGGAACAGGGGCAAGTACCCGAGGAGGCTAGCCAAGAGATCTAGCGCTGGTTCTTGCGCCACGCAAAGGTGTTATTGATAAACCATGTTGAAGAATATGGTTTTGATATTCCAGATGTGATGAGTGATTGTCAACGAAAGTCAAAGGAAGGGAGAGATGAACACCTGTCGAGTCTGAGGCGCATGTGACTCAGGTACACGGACAGTGAGCGACGGCCGGGCAGAGGAGCTGCGGAGTCGGGCTGGTCCAATCCGGGTACATGGCTAGGAGCGGCAGATGATCCACTGGTTTGTTGACTAGGTTTGACTCAGGTACACGGGCGATGAGCGATTGCCGGGCTGAGGAAGCTGCGGGGTCGGGTCGGCCCAATCCGGGTACCTGGTGCGAAGACGGTGGACGCTTTGTCAGTTTCGGCGTAAAACTGACGATCTATGTTTAATTTGTTTTTAGGATATTAATATTTAGTTTTAAGTTTAGAATATTTTTATTCGAGTCAGTTAATTTTTCTAAGAATATTTTAGTAATTTTTGGAATTTATTTTAGAGTCAGTTTATTTTACCCGAGGGTAAAGTAGTCTTTTCATGTATTAGGATTTGCCTATAAATAGACCCCTATTCCTTTGGGGATAGATGACTGTTTTTAATAGATCAATCTACAGTCCACATTTTCCTTTCGACCGCTATTATTCTTCCACGAAAAATCTTCACTGTATCTTCTCCGTCCACTGCATCGTCAGCCAAGTAGCGTGGAGCAACACGTTGGCACGGGCATCAGGAACCAGGAGCGGGCGGCAGTGTCTGGCGCGGGCGGCAGGAATTAGGTGCATGTGAGCTCCATGGCCGGCTGTGAATGGCGTGCAACGCACGTCCCTTTTTTTGGCGTTGAGACAGCACACGGTTTGATTAAGGCTGCAGCCTAGCCTTGCCTAGGGGCATCATCACGCGGTAGCCTTGTGCTTCACATCAATAGTTAACTCCGCATAGAAGCCAAGGCAGATAAAGCAGTTCTGTAGCTCTCTATTGCGGGTGCACCAAGAGCGCTAGGAGGATCCCCCAGTTTTCCTTTTCCTTGGAAAAACCCACAGTGCATCTGGAATCCTGCATGGTTTTGTTGTTGCGGGATTGACCAGTAGGCGGCAGAAGCAAGACGGTTCTACAGCTCCTGGGTTCGGCACATGCATAAATCAGCGCAGGAACTAAGCATCGGCCGGGGCAAGTTTACTGAGGCACACCGGAAACTTCACCGAACGTAATTTCAATCTAATCTCCTATTTTTCAGCCAACCTGATTAATTAGCATGCTAATCGGGTTAGTAATTTCGTAATTAATTTTTAGCTGCAAAAACCATATTAGTGCTCACATATTATTTACTTGAGTATTTTTCATCTGCTCGAAAAAAACATTATTAGTCGCGGTAATTTGTTTAGATTTACATGAAATATTTTAGGTTTATTTCTTAATTAATTTTTGCATGATCCAAATTTTATTCTTTTGATTAGTATTTTATTTCTAGACTGAAATATAAATATTCCGTGCTTTATCTAGGTGTTTTATTTTTAATATCCTTTCAATTAAGACACCGGTCAATTTTTAGGCTAGACAACTTTAATTCCAATAATTTGCTTTGCTAATATTATTTATCTGGGTAAGCTCGTTTGGGTATTGGATTTAAGTTATAGTTTAGAAAGAAATTTTTAGGCGCCCATTCACCCCCCCCCCTCTGGTCGCTACTTTCGGTCCCACAAGTGGTATCAGAGCGAGGTTAGGTCTTTTTCTAATATTTTAACCGATTCTAAAACCTAGGTAGTGACCATGACGTCTTCTGGTAAAATCCCATCCCTAGAAGCTTTTGGCTATACTTATTGGAATACTCGCATGCGAGCATATCTTATGAGCCAGAGCTCGGACATATGGGAGATTTGTGTTCATCCTAGTTTCACCATAACGACTATTGCTGTGGATACTGCTGAAAATGTAATTACCCAGCATCAAAATAATAGTAAGGCGGTGAACATTTTATTTTCTGGTCTAGGTCCTAGTGAGTTCGAGCGTGTTAGCCATCTCACCACTGCTAGAGAGATATGGGCTACCCTGCAGGCACACCATGAGGGGACAGCTCAGGTCAAGGCTAGACTATATCAGACCTACCGGCGTGAGTATGAAAATTTCTCACAGAAGCCGGGTGAGACTGTTGAGGCTTTGTTTGGTCGCTTTCAATCGATCATTAACAAGCTACGCATTAACAAGGCCGATGGTGATCAGCTGGTCTCAGATCATGAACAGGCGCTTAAGGTACTTCATACCTTGGACCCTAAGATCTGGGAGATCAAGGTCTCTTCTATTGTTGAGAGCACATCTTATGATACTTTGACCATCGCAGAGCTTTTTAGTAAGCTCAAGGCCTTAGAGGTCGATATCCAGTTAAGATCAAATCTTACTGGTTCTGGATCAAAGACTCTGGCACTTGCGACACCATTTGCTGATCCTAATGCCATGAGTTGTACTGTGTTTTCCTTGATGTCTATTTCCGAGGAACAACTTGATACTCTAGGAGATGATGATCTATGCTTGTTTAACAACCGAGTGCGACGTGTTTATGATAAGCGAATGTTTAAGAGACACGGCACAAAATCCAGATGCTTTGAGTGTGGTGACCCAGGTCATTTTATCGCCGACTGTCCCAAGCAGAAGAATTACAAGAAGGGAACTAGCGACAACTCCTACAACTCTGGAAAGTACGACAACTCCACGAAGGGCAAGCCCAAGACAAGGTTCTTTTGAAAGGCTCTGAAAGATTACAGGCGTGAGAACAAGAAGTGAGATGAGACCGTCTTTGCCGAGATGGAGAAAAGATACTCCAAGAGATCCTCGTCTTCCTCATCGTCTTCAAGTTCAAGTGATGAAGATATCATGATCAAGAAGGGGAAGGACAGGGACAATCCGGCGGGCCTCTGTTTCATGGGCTTCAGGGACAAGCTGAAGAGTCTCTCACGTCAAAGCTGAAGACCCCACAAGAGCTTCTGCTCAATGGCTCTTGGGGAGAAGAAAGAGAAGGACTCCTCCGATGACTCCGATGATGACGACGATGAGAAGGCATCTTCCTATGAACAAGAAGTTGTAAATTTACTAGAACAGAACAGTCAGGAGTTGAAGTATAGGGAGAAACTTCTTAGAGGGGCTAAGAAGAGGATAGATGAGCTTGAGAGTGAGCTTGCCGCAGCAAATGGCAAGATTGAGAGTATGTCTTCTTCCCCTGGCTTGGGTGATAGTGGTGAGTGCACTAACTGTGAGGTGCTATTGTGTGACCTGACGACTCTTAAGTCCAGGTACACAGAAAGAGTAGATGAGAGAGACACATTGGCCACTGAGCTTGAGAGCGCTCAGCAGGAGCTAAAATATGCTCATGCCACTATTTTCGCACCTTGTGTAGACTATCCATCTCATTTAGCTAGTATAGCTGAGCTGAGAGTCAAGAGTGATGAGCAGTTGAGCGAGTTAGCTGGAGTGAGAGCTGAGTTGGAGCAGACTAAGCTAGAGCTTAAGACCTTGTCAGTTCCATCCACTGTTTGTGAGAACTGCTTATCCATTAGAATGGAGTTGATCAAGCTAAAAGCTGAGAAGTCTGTCGAAGTTGATAAAGAGTGAGATCTGCTTGTCTCAGGTGGCGGTGTTAGCTTCTTTGAGAGAGGAGCTAGCTGATGTTCAGAATGAGAACTTTTACCTCCGTTCAATCCTGAGTTGGATCAGTGTTAAAGAGCCACAACTCGACATGATGATCCAGCAGTTCAAGAGACATGATGGGTTTGGGGTAGGTTACACCTATTCTAAGGCTGATTTTGAGAGTGCCATTAGCCGTGTAGTGGAGTGGAGTAAGATGACTCCCGAACATAGATATCCCAAGACTAACTCCACTGAGTCCTTTAAGGATAGTCAGCCCAAGGATGGAGTGTTCCAAGAACAACCTAAAGCTCCACCTAAGAAGAAAATCTGGGTCCCGAAGCCTAAAACTCTCCACACTTCTCTTGATTCTTTACCTGGACCCTCTCACACCAAAAATGATACACCAAACACCACCAAGCCTAAGAATCCCAAGCCTCAACCACATACCAAGAAGCCTACCTATCACTGTGAGTTTTGTCAGAGAGACGGGCATCTTGAGGAGTTTTGCTTCAGGAGGAAGCGGGTTGAGCGAGCAGAGAGAGCTCGAGGTGGGCAGGAGCAGTTCTACCAGCAGGGTGTTAGACAGAGAGTTCCTCGATGTAGAAAGAGGCTAGAGGCCAGGCCACGTCGTGTAGGTGGTGGTAGAGGAGACGGTTTTTATGATCGTGCTCCGGAGGGTGGTTTCTGTTCCGGCAGAGTTCCAGATCATTATGGATACGGTGTTAGACCTCGTGACTGTGATTTTAGGAAGAACAGAGGACCGCGTTTTGGTCCAGACTCATATGATTCTTTTTTCTTCCCTACATTTGAGCAGATGGCTCGACACTGGTTTAAAACCTTTGCCAAACCTGGCGTTGGACCGTTTGTTCCCACTCATGATTATTGATCTTGATTTGGGAGTTGTGTATCCTTTTTAGGATATTTTGAGTCAGCTTTTCATTGGTATCAGTTTTACTTTCTTTTTTTATTGAGTCTTTTTGTGTGCGTTCATATCATGCATAATCATCAATCACATTTGAGCTTGCTTCTGTTATATGATTAATCTGCTTTACTTTCTCTAGCTAGTATATGTTTTTGATTACGTGTCGATGATCGTGTTTTGGTTCAGTTCACATGATATATCTGATATTTGTCATATGCATGGCTTTTATGTTTTAAAATTGAAAAATAATCACCATTGCTTCTGGTAACTAGCATGTGTAGGCTGAATGCGCTTGCTATCTTTTACATGCCTTGTAGCTAGTTTCTTACTTAGATGCAGATATGCAACTTGGACATCTATATGCTTTAAATATGAAAAATGTGTTATAAAAATGATAAAAATTCAGAAAAATGAGAAATTTATGCATTTTTATGATTATTAGAAAAGATCCAGGTGGGTTTGCTTTGTCGCATTGCATTGTTCTGTACTGCTTACCATAGCACTTTGGTATGAACTAGAACGGTGTAATATATGTCAAGACCAATGTCTTAAGCTTCTGATGGTCCAGTTCTGGCCTAGGCTTGACTTGGTCGGTTAGCATAAGGTTTGATACGCAAATAACCCCTGGCAGAAATGAAAAAAAAATTAAAAAGGAAAAAAATCAGTCTAAAAAATTTTAAAAGATGACAAGTTTGCTGAAGCACTTTGATTTGGACAATGCTTATCTTGTTATATATCAGTTAGCTTTTGCATCTCATGCTTTACTTTGCTTGTCAACTAGAAAATGTGGTGATGCTTTTGTTTTGCAAAAAATCGAAAAATGCGTTCTAATGACTTTCTTAAGATATCATCTATTGCACTGATCATGTCATGTATCTTCGACAGTATATCTTTTGCTATACCTGTTAGATGTTGTAATTGCAGTTAATCATATCTAAGAAGCATGCTTTTCACACTCCACCTGCACCCCATCTGCATTCATGGCATATTTTGAGGGGGGGCTGCATTTTAGGGGGAGTTTGTGTCTGTCTCTTTAAAGTGCATTTAGTCTCACTTGATGAGTCCAATTGTCAACAAGGGGGAGAAATTTTGGATATATTTTCGGCTTTCTCTGGGATTTATTTCAGGGGGAGTTTATTCTTGTTGGTAATTCTGAGATTTGCACTTGTTTTTGAGGTTGTTTTTGAGGTTTTAATTTTGGTTAACTATAATTACCGTTTTCGTGCTTTTATTTGGCTTTTGGTCATTAGGTTAAACCTTTATTTTCTTTCTTCTATTTTCTTTTGTCTTTGTTTTCTTGTTTCCACATGTTTTTGCAGGTTCTAGAGATGAGCTGAAAAGGGTGTTGACAATGCACTCATCAAGGGGGAGATTGAGAAACCATGTTGAAGAATATAGTTTTGATATTCTAGATGTGATGAGTGATTGTCAACGAAAGTCAAAGTAAAGGAGAGATGAAGACCTGTCGAGTCTGAGGCGCATGTGACTCAGGTACACGGGCAGTGAGCGACGGCCGGGCAGAGGAGCTGTGGAGTCGGGCTGGCCCAATCCGGGTACATGGCTAGGAGCGGCAGATGATCCACTAGTCTGTTGACTGGGTTTGACTTAGGTACACGGGCGGCGAGCGATTGCTGGGCTGAGGAAGCGGCGGGGTCGGGTCGGCCCAATCCGGGTACCCGGTGCGAAGACGGTGGACGCTTTGTCAGTTTCGGCGTAAAACTGACGATCTATGTTTAATTCGTTTTTAGGATATTAATATTTAGTTTTAAGTTTAGAATATTTTTATTCGAGTCAGTTAATTTTTCTAAGAATATTTTAGTAATTTTTGGAATTTATTTTAGAGTCAGTTTATTTTACCCGAGGGTAAAGTAGTCTTTTCATGTATTAGGATTTGCCTATAAATAGGCCCCTATCCCTTTGGGGATAGATAACTGTTTTTAATAGATTAATCTACAGTCCACATTTTCCTTTTAGCCGCTATTATTCTTCCACGAAAAATCTTCACTGTATCTTCTCCGTCCACTGCATCGTCAGCCAGGTAGCTTGGAGCAACACGTTGGCACGGGCATTAGGAACCAAGAGCGGGCGGCAGTGTCTGGCGTGGGCAGCAGGAATCAGGTGCGTGTGAGCTCCATGGCCGGCTGTGAATGGCGTGCAACGCACATCCCTTTTTTTGGCGTTGAGACAGCACACGGTTTGATTAAGGCTGCAGCCTAGCCTTGCCTAGGGCATCATCACGCATTAGCCTTGTGCTTCACATCAACAGTTAACTCCGCATAGAAGCCAAGGCAGATAAAGCAGTTCTGTAGCTCTCTATTGCGGGTGCACCCAGAGCGCCAGGAGGATCCCCCAGTTTTCCTTTTCCTTGGAAAAACCCACAGTGCATCTGGAATCCTGCATGGTTTTGTTGTTGCGGGATTGACCAGTAGGCGGCAGAAGCAAGACGGTTCTACAGCTCCTGGGTTCGGCACATGCATAAATCAGCACAGGAACTAAGCATCGGCCGGGGCACGTTTACCGAGGCACACCGGAAACTTCAACGAACGTAATTTCAATCTAATCTCCTATTTTTCAGCCAACCTGATTAATTAGCATGCTAATCGGGTTAGTAATTTCGTAATTAATTTTTAGCTGCTAAAACCATATTAGTGCTCACATATTATTTACTTGAGTATTTTTAATCTGCTCGAAAAAAAACATTATTAGTCGCAGTAACTTTTTTAGATTTACATGAAATATTTTAGTTTTATTTCTGAATTAATTTTTGCATGATCCAAATTTTATTCTTTTGATTATTATTTTATTTCAAGACTGAAATATAAATATTTCGTGCTTTATCTAGGTGTTTTATTTTTAATATCCTTTCAATTAAGACACCGGTCAATTTTTAGGCTAGACAACTTTAATTCCAATAATTTGCTTTGCTAATATTATTTATCTGGGTAAGCTCGTTTGGGTATTGGATTTAAGTTATAGTTTAGCAAGAAATTTTTAGGCGCCCATTCACCCCCTCTGGTCGCTACTTTCGGTCCTACAAGTGGTATCAGAGCGAGGTTAGGTCTTTTTCTAATATCTTAACCGATTCTAAAACTTAGGTAGTGACCATGACGTCTTCTGGTAAAATCCCATCTCTAGAAGCTTTTGGCTACACTTATTGGAAAACTCGCATGCGAGCATATCTTATGAGCCAGAGCTCGGACATATAGGAGATTTGTGTTCATCCTAGTTTCACCATAACGACTATTGCTGCGGATACTGCTAAAAATGTAATTACCCAGCATCAAAATAATAGTAAGGCGATGAACATTTTATTTTCTGGTCTAGGTCCTAGTGAGTTCGAGCGTGTTAGCCATCTCACCACTGCTAGAGAAATCTGGGCTACCCTGCAGGCACACCATGAAGAGACAGCTCAGGTCAAGGCTAGACTATATCAGACCTACCGACGTGAGTATGAAAATTTCTCACAGAAACCGGGTGAGACTGTTAAGGTTTTGTTTGGTCGCTTTCAATCGATCATTAACAAGCTAAGCGTTAACAAGGCCGATGGTGATCAGCTGATCTCAGATCAGCTGATCTCAGATCATGAACAGTTATCAATGGGGATGGCAGCCTGTGGCAAAAGGAGTCGTTCGCGTGGTCAGACGGACACAACAATGATGTGTTCTCAAGGGCGACGTACAAATGATACAGTGGGAAGATCCAAACGACGAGGTGGAACACAAGCTAGTTGAAGGAACTAGCAACTTCAAGAGAGCTGGCGACAGAAGATGAACAATAACTACCTTGATAGTAAATCCAAAAAAGATTTAGATCAAACTCTCTGATCTAATCCGTAGCTTTGATACCATTTGTTATAATAAAATCAAGCACAGGATCACAAATAAGAATCACGAGATTTAATGTGAAAAACACTTGTAGGAAAAAACCATAAACACTAGTCAACAAACTTCACTATATCACAGAGAGTTTACAAAAACAGAGAGGATAACAATGACAGACTCAATCGGCCTAGTCTAAAGGGCCCAATCTAGATTGTTATAAGAATATAACCAAAAACATCCAAAGTTACTTTTCTTTGGGAACTCTGTATCCAATTCTTTTTTAATGGGTGATTTTATTGGTCTTAGGATGGTTAAGGAGATAATAAGAGGTGCCATAATTTTAATGTTAATTTTAGCACTTTTGGCAGCTAATGCTAAAATTTCTATTTTTTTAATACACAGCAGAACAATCAGGAGCTAGGAGTACATAACATTAGTAGTAATCAGTAATCACAAAAGCAGAACTAGCTCTGAAAAGTTCCAAAATAGACAAGCAGGAGCTAGGAGTACATAACATTAAGGATTAAATAATTCAAAGAACAAAAGCTCTTTCTTCCCTCTTTACTCCTACTGTCCTACAACCATCTTTTCATTAATTTTAGCAGCACACAGGCAATTCTTCCACCTCGGGGACAGCATGCTTCTCAGTAACTTCAGCTTCCTGTATGTTCTTTGATTGCTGCAATACATAGATAATTGTTAAGACCATGTAAATGGAAATTTTCTAATTTTGGAATGTCAACATACCGCTGATGGACAGCCAAAACTCACAAGACAAAAGCTCAACCCTTTTGTCTCAACTCAACTAGTCAAGAACATATAATTTCTTGGCATACTAAGTTAAAATTGACGTGTAAAGTAAGGACCTAGAATATGTTACTTGCAATGATAAATAAACACAAGTTACACGCAGGATATGTAGTGTACCCTCAAATATCTACTCTCCCTAAAAGAATCAATTCTAGGTGATGGTGTGTTCTCCGTCCCCACCACTGAACACACAGGCCATTGGATCTAGCAACTAGCATTAGCAACTGAGATGCGATGGGAAGGAGTTCGGCTCTGCGGACGAGTGATAAAACATTGCCTTAGGATATATTTACCCACCATGCCATCCATATAAAATTACGATGCAAGCACAACTATCCCCACCTTGCCAAATTTAAGAATCAAATTTTATGGCAATATGCCATTATGTCCAAGTGGTAACAATATAAGATATGATCAAGCTTATCATAGCAACGCTTAAGCATCGCCATGGTGGTAAGCTGGTTCAAGGATCCCGTCGCCTTAGCTGTGCTAAGGTGCAGGTGCAAGCTCAGCAAAGGTGGCGGCATGGGCATGGGGTCAACCATGACACAAGCATGGGCACAAGGTTAGCAATGGATCATGCGCAGGCATGGAATCGGCGACGTTAGCAGTGTGCTCAGCATAGTCAGTGACGGTGCAGTGCAGGCACAAGCTAGGGTTAGATTTAAAATATTTAGAGTGAGCAAGCTAGAGAAGGTGTGGGAGTGTGAAAGGTCAACATATGAGCTGGTCTGGTGCTTTAAATGGGCTTTTAGTCTAGGCTTTAGTATGCAATGTCTTGTTATGGCCTTTTTCCCATTTTTCTTATTTTTGACTATGCATAAGGTGTCCCTTGCCTTACACCTTATTGTTTAGGCTATAAGGCAGGGATCAGTCGCCTCACCTTATTACCTTAATAACAATGGATATGTTATAGTTAATTAGAATTTGTTGCAACGCACAGGCAATCGGCTAGTATGCAGGAAATTATCTGGCGCAGCACACTTCGAAGTTTGTAAAATACTAAAATTTAAAGCAATTCAACAAGAGAAATTAAACTTGAGTTGGTTTAAGATGGGCAACACTGTCCACAATAATCCATTGAAGATTATCACACCGAGACCGGGAGTAAAAAGCAACAAAGGAAGAATTATGTATTCCCTGTAGAGTGTTGTGCATCCTTAAATCTGGCTCTCTAGATCTTACTCTACAGTCATCAGTTCTTCACTATCACTCTCTATTCTTGCTCGGATTACTGCCAGCTAGACATCCTCACTGTGGTCTGTCCTAAGCTTGAAACGCTCATTGCCATGAGAAATGATGTTAAAATATAGATTCAGCAGAATCGACATACTGGATGTATGCAATAAACAGTACCATCTAAAAGAAACTTTGCTGAACTCTCTTAAGATGGCTATGCATATGTTGACCCATTTTGTTGTTTAATGCTACAATCTAAGCATGAACTTGTCCACCAATGGCCATTGCTTTGTTTTAAGATACATCAAGTTTTCTCCTAGTGGAGTAGAGTACTGAAGCATGGTGATGTATGTGTTACCTTCACATACAAGCTAGGCTAGCTAAAAATTAATGAGCAATTCACTTAAAGTTTTGTTTTGTGATTCTTACCTGAATCATAGGCAATTCAAAGCAAACATACTTCCAGTAATCAACTAACTTGTGGTCTGCAGGCACCACCTCCTTTGCCTTGCCCGCACAAAAGATTGCATATGCATCAGCTGCGTACCTGCAATACAAGCCAACCTTTTTATTATTAATCCAGGAAAAGAAATATCATTCTATGTATACAACAGAAGAGTTAAGGGACACCCACTCACTTGCCAACACCACAAAGCTCAGTTACATAGGTCCATTCTTTTTCAATATATGCCTTAGAGAATTTCTGGATTCTGCCTGCCTTTACACGGGGCAAACCAAGAGGTGCCAGATAATTGACCATTTTTTCAGGATCAGCATTGAATGCAGTTTGTGCATCAGGATAACGTCTGAAGAACCCCTTCACTTTCTTCCTGACCTACATTATTAGATAAGAGAGCATTTGAATTCCTTCAAATTTATCTTTTGAAGTATCAGATGGCTCTCCTTTTAAACTAACGCAAAAGCCAATTCAGATTCAGTCATAGACTAAAATAACACAAGATATGGAATTTATAAGCTTTATTGTGCAGCAGCCAGCAGTATAACCAACAAAATAAAATGGAAGTTAATCCTTGTATAAATTAAAAAATGCATTTCATAACTCAGGCTTGGTTGTGATTTGGAATTACATGTTATGACAAATGAACACAGTTATAACACTCTTTTGTTGTTGAACGAATAGTCTACAAAGTACAAACAGAAATAACCAATAAATAAGATTATTCATTAGTGGCTAACAGAGAACACAGGTAAGTTTAATTTTGCTTTTGGCAGTACATGAATGCTACACCAATCGAACAAATTACGTTTTACGATTGTAGTTTAAAGGGCATTGAATTCCTTCAAAATTATCTTTTGAAGTAACAGGTGACTAATTTAGATTCCGTGCTACCCTGAAACAACACAAGATATGGAATTTATAAGCTTTATTGCGCACTGGTATAAACAACAGAACAAAATAG
Source organism: Zizania palustris (assembly GCA_019279435.1). NCBI lineage: Eukaryota > Viridiplantae > Streptophyta > Magnoliopsida > Poales > Poaceae > Zizania > Zizania palustris. The sequence continues at coordinate 36,485,323 of JAAALK010000085.1, read as the reverse complement.
AAGCTGCTCCTTGTATAAATTACAAAATACATTTCATAACTCAAACTAGGCTGTGTTTGGAACTATTTGCGACAAATGGACACAGTTAACCACTTTCGGTTGATGAAAGAAGTCTATAAACAGTGACATAGTTGTCATGGCGTCACTTAGGCGTCGCCTAAGCGACGATTAGGCGTCGAGGCGGACTCCGGCGGACACCACGGCGGACAACTCGCCACAGTCGAATGTGGCGTCCGCCACAACGCATATGGCGTCCGCCACAACGCATATGACGTCCGCCTAAGAGCATATGGCGTCGAATGGACGCCATAATCCTTCATGGCGACGCCGGGCGCAGCGGCGAGGCTTCTGTGATGAGCCGCACCTCCAGAAAAAGGTGAAGAAAACCCTAGTTCTGCACCTTTTTTCTCCCGTGTTGCTGTGCGCCGCTCCCTCCGCTGGATCCGTTCCCCGCCGCTTGGATTTGCGCCCCGGCCACCGGATCTGCGCCCCCACCAGTGGATCTGCATCGCCGCCGCGTCAAGACCAGCCGCCGCCGTCGGGACCACACACCATGCGTGGGGATCGGCCTTGCCTCCCCGCTCTGCTCTGTTTTGGGGCCTGCTCTGTTTGTCCCTCTCCCCGCTCTGTAACTCCCTGGTTTAGGGTTTTGTTGTGCTAGAAATAATACTTTCTGTGTTCTTTGTAGTCTGTTCTGTTTTGCTGTTTTGGAAATAAAGTGTCACGGCCCGCCCTTGACCGGAGGTTGTAGCTGTGGGACGTCACCGTGACAGAGAGAAGAATGGCGCTAGAGAGGGTGCCAGCTTGGGGAGGAAGAAGACAGCACGGGGTGGGAGAATAGACAAGAGGGAAATGGAATCTTTATTAATTCTTGGTTGCCCTCTCAGATCTGATTACATCCCTATATATAGGGCAAATAGCCTAACCACCCTAACTACTTTCCTCTTTGGGTTGTGTGCGCCCTGGACCTGGGCCTCTTTGGGGCTTGGGTTTGCACCAACTATGACATCTCTCCCCTCCTTGAGAATCAGCTCGTCCTCGAGCTGAAAATCTAAACAAAGATGTCGAAACTCTTTTGTTGGCGAAAGAATCACTTGTCCTTGAATTAATGACGACAGTGAGGACGGAGTGGTAGGCGGTTCCCCTTGAAGCTGTATTCTGGTGTAGGCTTGTGCGTGTGGTTTCTTCATGGCTGCTTCATCAATGCAGCTCCAGACAATCAACTCATCGTTGCGATGGGAGATGCACTTGTTGGTGAAGTCCCACAAAACTGGTCCTAGAGTGCGCAGCCATTGCACTCCCAAGACCATATCGCAGGCGTGCAGTGGCATGACGACACAATCGGTGGGAAATATGTCACCCCCAACAACCACTTTGACATTATTGGCGATCCTACTGCATATGACGTTGTCACCGTTGGCCATGCATACTCGAGTGTCGACACAAGGATGGAGATGGATTCCCGTGATAGCAACAACCCTCTCTGAAACAAAATTATGCGTAGAACCCGTGTCCATAAGAGCGACAAAGTCAGCACCATTGATTTGTATCGCTAACTGCATCGTTTCGGAAGCATGCGGTTGTACTCTGGCAATTGCATATAGAGAAATCCCGGGGCTGAACGTGGTATCTGAACCATCTATATCCTCTACTTCATCATTGTCGGTGGACGGAGCACATAACCAGAATAGCCGTTTACATCTGTGACCCGGACTGAATTTTTCATCACAATTGTAGCATAAGCCGGCCTCTCGCCGTGTCTGCATTTCCTCCGGCGTTAGGGTGCGACGTTGAAAGCGCCCTGTCCTGAGGACCGGGGCTGTTTGGACCGCTGTCGACCCTGCTGCTGCTGAATTGGCCGGGGTTTGCTGTATAGCCGACTGAAAAATTTGTGCTTGGCTCTGATTGTTCTTGGCCCCTGTTCTTGCCGCCTCATCTATCTTGGCACGCAATTCAAACGCGCGTGCGAGGCTCATCGCAGTCTCCAATGAGGCGGGTGCTTGAAGCTCAACATCGATTTGCAGTGTGCCTTGTAGGCCCTGTGTAAATAATTCGATTTGCTGCGCTTCCATAAGTGCTCCCGCACGGCTAAGAAGGGCCAAGAAGCGTTCTTGATAGTCTGAAACAGAACTAGTCTTGCGGAGGGCTGCCAATTCCCCAAGTTTGTTATGCCGAAGGGGAGGCCCGAACCTTAGTTCTATCATTTCTGAAAAACGCTTCCACGAGGGGGTGCCGTACTCGCGCTCCACGCGGGTGTACCACTGTTGTGCTGCCCCTATGAGATGGAAAGCTGCGAGCCACACCTTCTCTTCTTCCATAGTTCGTTGACCACGAAAGAATTGTTCGCACCGGCTGAGCCATGTAAGGGGGTCTTCTTTCCCATCATAGGTCGGGAAGTCCCACTTGTGGTAGCGGGGAACCCGACCCTGTTCTTGTGAATTGTCCCTCATGGTGATGGGGCATCCAAGAATCCCCTTTCCACCATAATCCTTGCATCCAGAGTCTTGATCCTTGTGGGCAGCATCCTTTTCTGCCTCTAGCCGGCCCATCTTGGCTTCTTGTGCCTGTTGTCGTGTCTCAATCGCCTCTACCTTCTGCAGCAGGGTAGAAAGTTGGGCGGTGATGACGGCAAGAGCATCTCCATTGCTGCCGGCTGCCATCTCCACAGGCGCAGGGGTATGCTCTGATACCAAATTGTCACGGCCCGCCCTTGGCCGGAGGTTGTAGCTGTGGGACATCACCATGACAGAGAGAAGAATGGCGCTAGAGAGGGCGCCAGCTTGGGGAGGAAGAAGACAGCACGGGGTGGGAGAATAGACAAGAGGGAAATGGAATCTTTATTAATTCTTGGTTGCCCTCTCAGATCTGATTACATCCCTATATATAGGGCAAATAGCCTAACCACCCTAACTACTTTCCTCTTTGGGCTGTGTGCGCCCTGGACTTGGGCTGTGTGCGCCCTAGACCTGGGCCTCTTTGGGGCTTGGGTTTGCACCAACTATGACATAAAGCTATTCTGTTTTGTTGGAAATAAATCTGCTCTATTCTTTGGAAATAAATATGCTCATACCATGAATAGGCTTACCATGTGTTGATAATTTCCATATGAAAAGCTTTCTATATACATATAACTTCCCATATATTAATTATTTCTGTATATAATTGATCAACTTTTCATATATTGATATTTTCCATATATAATTTATTAGCTTTCCATATATTGATGATTTCTATATAAAAATCCTACCATTTATAAGCTTTCCATATATTGATGATTTCTATATAAAAATCCTACCATTTATAAGCTTTCCATACATAACTAGTTGATTGCCTTTTGGCTTATGTATGTTTGTATATACTGAATGGAATATGGATTTATTTGACTATTTATATTTCATATGGTTCTAATTTTAATTTCCTATTATTCCAAAATTATTGTGACATGTACATTTACGTTAAGTGAGTATGGCGTCGCCTCGCCACACGCCATACTCGCCTAAAAGTAGTGAAGGTAGTTTAGCGTCTCGCCTCGCCGCGCCGCCGTAACAACTATGAACAGTGATAAGTAAGATTATTTAGTAGTGGCTAACAGCAACACAGATAAGTTTAATTTTCTTTAAGCAATTCTTGAAACTTCCTTCTATAAAAAAGCTACTTTACATGATTGCAGTTTAATGGTTTGGACTGTACAATTAAAAAACAATTAGGCAGCTCACCTGTTTCCCCTGTGTTTTGTTGAGGAGCATGCAGATGACAAGGACCTTCCACGGGTCAGAGGCATACTTCTCCTGCAGGAGTTTATGAGGGGAGCGTGGCGGAGGCACCAGCTGGTCCAAGGGAAGGCGGCGGTATTTGTTTGACTGCTTCTCAGCACGGGTGAGCAATGGTGCTGGTTTCCTATCCTTCTTCACAGGTTTTTCCATTTCTTTTAACTTTGTTTTTTCTTGTTTCTTTGTGGTTGAACCTGATGCTGGATGATCTGTCTTCGAGATCGGTATCTTGGAAGTCTTAGAAGTGTTGATCTTGGAGGTCTTATTGGCTATGAGCTGAGATGAACCAGATGATGGGCAAACCTGAGAAGGTGGCCTGGCTACATGGTCAGGCATTCTAGGAACTGGGGAACTGTGATCTTGGCATCTGGGTTTGTAGGCAAACTGGTGAAAGAATGCCGTGAAATCGGCATTGGGATTGGAAGCTATATCAGGTGGTTTAAAAAAGCCTTCAGGCAGTGGCGGCTGCTTCCTCGATTCTATCCTCGTGATCTTGGAGACGATCTGGATGCGGCGCTTCTTGCTGCTACTTCGCTTCACACTCTTGCTCTTTTGGCCATCAGCCTCTTCTCTTCCTAGTCCCGATGGAGATGGACTTGGGTTTCGTTGTAGCTGCAAACAGTGGGTGTGGTCATCAAATGGTTCCTGCTGCTCCTTCCTCCGCTTCTGCTCCTTCTTCCTCGCTGCGGCCGCCTCTGCATGCACCACCTCCACTAATAGGGTTCTGGTGGCGGCCGGCGGAGTTGGAGATGACGCAGCATTATCCTCCATATTCTCCCTTCTCTTGCGCTTCTTCTTCCCCACCCTCACACCCTCCTCTTCCTTCCGGATCGATGTTTGGGCAGCAGCGGAAGGCGGTGGTAGAGGAGACGGCGCCGCCCCCTGCTCCCTCTTCCTCATGCCCGCTGCCACCTCCCCCAAGATTGGGGTTTCGGGGGCGGCAGATGGCACCAAGGCTGGATAGGGCGGAATTGAAGAGGGGGACTTGGATTCTTCCGCCGCCAAAAGGTGGGGAAATGGTGAGAGAACCTCCTCCGCCTGGTTCTTCCTCTTGTGCCTCATCGCGTTCCCCTCTGCAGGAAAGCGGCAGCCCAGGATTTCTTCAATGCGCGTGTTCCTATTTTACAGTCTAAAATTATTTTATGATGCTATGAACTTAATGTATCATGCATTTTTTTTAAAAAAACGTGATATAATTATAGTATTTACATCACATAACAACGTATTTCTACTAAAATCAACACTTAAATCCAAAATTTGTAAATTACCACACAAATAATCTCTCACAATTTAAATAAAACCTTATTCAATTGAACCTAAATTAGAAAGAATTTAATCACATTTATAATATAAAGCAACTCAAATTTAACAAAGACAATAAGAAGGATCGGAAAACCCTGACAATGTAGGATTTATAGCTCCATACACTACATATTTTTTCTCAAAATCATCTGCTGCTGGTACTTCCCCACGCAGAACAAAAAAAAGCACACAAAACTTTAGGGTTCGACGAGAACAGAGATTTGGATTAGATTCACAGCAAGTAAAATCAACTCCAAGTGTGGGTGTATCTCCACGCCGAACCATCTCGATACGTCGAAGTGTTACGAGAGAAGGATAGATTCCTTTTAGGCGAAGAGTCACGACGACGGAAGGAGACTTGGAGGCATTCTCGACGTAAGGGGAGCAACCGCGCAGCAGTGCGGCACCTGTGCAGACTACATGGTCTGAGCGTTTGTGGCGATGTAGGAGGGGCACGAAGGGCGCCGAGGCAACGGGATGGAGGCTCACTTGGCGAGTGGCGATGGTGGGCGGGAGCGACCGACGGGAGGGGCGCTGGCCACCGGTAGGACGGTTGGCCACCAAATCTAACGCAAAGAGGGCAAGGGACGAAGGCCGAGGCGGTGTGCGGTGTGCGGCGGGGACAACCTAACAGGTTGGGCGACGTGCGTCATGGGAGTAGAGGCTAGCAGCTAGGGATGGTGAAAGATCTCAGTTCTTGAGTTGTATTGAGTTTTGATGATTAATGACAACGGATGTTGGGACTAACCATTTTCATGAGTTTGTGTGTTAGATTAAGTTCCGACATCAAGCAAATAGATTGATTACTCATATGTGAGAATCAGGTGGATGGTTGATAAGAAGCTATTAATCATGAAGAAAAATTGAATTATATCTTTTATTATTGAGGATAGAAGGAACATATTAAAGATGTTGGATAAGAAGTAGTTTTCTATAACAATATGGTGAAAGTCAAGTGATACTTGGCTACGAAGGATCATGCAAAGGTGAAGGGCAAGTGGAGGCTTAGTGCTGAAGGATCAATGCGATGATGAAGAGCGAGTAGAAGCTTTGCGCCGATGAACCAAGTAAGTTCAAAATAAAACTATGGGTGATTCACATATCTTCTTCAAGAAATACAAGAGTTGATGAAGAGAATATCAAGTATGGGTTTCATATATTGAAGGATGGCGAGTGGTTTGGATATATGAAAGCATCCATACATCATATGTTGATCAAAATCAAACCAAAATTTAAAAGCGGACATTACTCGAGGTAAAGATATATGTTTTGGGACCATTAGTGACGAGTATAGATGTTCATGTGTCACTAAAGGTCAATTTTTTCATTCCAGGTCTGTTCTATACAGTTTCGTTTAGTTTCTTTCAGTTCAAATGAGTTGACGATTAGATCTGTGGTAGTCATGGAGGGACTCTTTTCGTCGCGTCATTTTTGTCATCGTTCCGATGTGATTTCCATGTGTGGTCATCATCGATGAGGCCTCTACCCTTAGCCACAATAGAGGAGGAGAGACGATGATGATGAAAAGAAGAAGAATAGATCTGAGGTGATTATGGAGGGGCTCTTTCCATCATTTTCGTCGTTGTCCCGATATGCTTTCCATGTGGTCATCGTTGGTGAGGCCGTCTCTACCTTGAGCCAAAAAAGAGGAGGAGATGAAGAGGTGATAATAATGGAGGAGATCAAGTAGTAGGATTTAGTGAATCAATAGTAATAACTATGTACCCTTTGTTGAAGCAGCTCAATACCGATGGGCTTATGATCTGGTGGAGCATGAAGTAACACTGGCATCGTCAAGTAGATTTTATAGTACACTGGCCACCATCAATTGAGCTCGAGATGAGAATGGTAAAGATCACTGTTGGCGTAAAAGATTACGCTAACAGGTTTCTGTAGAAAAGAAACTAACAAACGAAGTGTTTGCGAAGCAAACTGTTCTAAGCCTCCGAAAGGATAATAACTTAGAATAGTTCGAAAGTGTGTATTGATTCACTTGTAATCGGTCCTCATTACAGGATGAAATGGGGGGTATTTATAGGCCTGAATATTAAGGAAAAGACCTATTTACCCCTTTATTACAACCGACATTAAGGAAACTATTCGGTTTCCTTAATAGGGCTAGAATGGTAAAAGACTAATCTAATAGGATAGAAGATAAGTCTTCCATCTTAGCTGGCAGAAAAGATCCTGAAGGGCTTTGGTTCGAAGACATACTTCGAACCAATGCCTGCCTTCGGGCTTCGAACCAGGTTCCAAGCACCTTCGAAGATGGCCTTCGGACAATCTTCGAACTGGTTGGCTGTCTTCATGCTGCTTTGGCAATAACCCCGAAGATGAGATATTTTCCCCCAACAGTAGCCCCTCGAATACGCTTCTCCGTTCGACCTGTAACGTTAGGAGAGCAGTATACGGAAAGAAAAGATAACCAATCATAGGGGTTATTGATTTTTGTTTTATCTCCGAAATACATGAAGGTATGAACTTCGAATCAGTCATAAGGTAATTACTTTTCGAACTATCTTAGAACTGACTCAGGAAGTTCGAAAGTCTTTTTGGACTTAGAAAATATAACCGTTAGTTTCTGTTTCTAACGGAGTTATACGAGGCGTTATTTTCGGAGGAAAATAACAGGCGGGAATGCGAAAGGGCAGAGCCCAAACGGTAACAAACGGAAAGTTTAGGCTATAAATAAAGAACTCCAGAACTTACTCGATTACCTTTTCACCGCTTCCTCTCAGTCAAAAACCTTTTGAGCCCTTTGAGTTCTTGAACCCTAGCCTTCAAGTTCTTGAGCCCTAGCTTCCATTCTCTCGGGTTAATCCGGCAATCGCGATGGTGAAGACCAAAGGATCTGCGCCGCCTTCGACCTTGGCTCGGCAGCAGGCAGCCGCAGCAGCAGCGGCGGCAACATTGGCGGCGGCCCCCTCGATGCAGGCGGCAATGTCCATGGCGGCAGGGGGGAGAAATCCCCAAATCCCCGATGACCAAGGTCTGTGCCCTCCATCGACCAAATATTTGGATCAGTCCTTTGAATCGGGACCTTCGACCTGCAAAAGAGAGTCCTTGGCAATCACAGCAGGGGGTAAGATTAGCAATGGGGTAATGGTTCGAAGACCAGGCAAAGAAGCAATCCCATCACCAAGACCCGGAGAAGTCGTAGTGTTCGAAGCTTTTTTCGAAGCAGGCTTGGGCCTCCCTGCTGTAGATTTCTTGGCCGAAGTCCTTGACTTGTTTCATGTAACCCTCCCCCAGCTGTCTCCGAATGCTGTAGCTAGATTAGCTATCTTCGAGTGGGCTCTGAGAGCCGAAGGTTGTGAGGGGAGGGCCGAAGTCTTCGCAGCACTGCATAGAGCAACTTGTCAGCCGAAGACCTCCGTAGGCTCCGGAGGTGAAAAAGTATTGGTTGCCTTCGGAAGCATCAATTTTAGGCTTCGAGATGAATACGCTCTGCGATTCCCTGCTAAGGCCATCAACGCTAGATGGTATACTGATTGGGTGCTGCGGATTCCGGAAGATAGCTCTAGTGCAACCCGACGAAGGTCAGCTCGAAGCCCGCCTGAACCTGCTTGAAAAAATTAGTCGGAGGCTCAGTATGCGAGATTTGGCCGAAGAATTCATCGGTCTTCAAATTCCTCCACTGATGGCCAACTGGCCTATCATCTTCGAAGATGACTCCGAAGGCGGCCTTCGTAAAATCAATTATACTTCGAGCCCCGCAGGTAACTTCGAACCCAACATGCATTGTACATATTTACTTTGAAGAAAGACTAACTCGAATTATTTTTTTTTAAGCTTCTTCAGATCCTATTACATCAGAGCAAATTGTAAGGGCTTCGGAGAAGATTCTTGGTGCCCCAACTTCGTCCGAGAAAGAATGGCGAATCAAATTAGTCGGAAGTTGGGAGCGATTTAACAGAGTATGGGGAATGTTGGAGTTAACTCCGCCCCCTCTGATGGACTGGGTGCCTCAAGAGAAAGGACCCAAGAAGAGAGTAGCCGAAGCTGGAGCCTCCAGCTCCGCAAGGACTCCGACGAAGAAGGTGGCTCGGAAGCCGAAAAACCTCGCACCTTCGAGCTCAAAAGCTTCGGTTTCTAGCTCTAAAGAAGACGAAGGTATTTTACTAGTAAGATTAATTGACGAAGATGCAGCTCAACGAAGTATTCTCATTGAAGACACTGCAGGTATTCCGGAGCCTCAAACCAACATCGAAGAAGTAAGAGCTCCTGATACCCAAGAAGATCAAATTGAAGCCCCTATGGGTGTAAATGAGGCCGAAGTGCCTGCGAACATACCGGAGTCTGGAGACAATGCTGATCAACCAATGACTTCGGTAGTTCAAGAAGACATAACTCAGGCCGGAGTTCCTGCGAATGAAGGTGGAGTCGAAGTCACTATGGCTTCGATTCTCGAAGAAGTAACGAGGACTCTTCAGGACGATGCTCCTGCAGTCCAAGATTTAGCAGCTGATTCAGATGAGGACTACACTTTTGATCCTCCGATCAGTCCGGTGCTCGATATTCCAGAGAATGTTGAAGGTAAATTTTGCTTAATTCTTATCAATTTTTGCAAAATTATACAATGTGTAATATTTTTGTTTTTTCAGAGCCTCCTGTTGTCGAAGCATCCCTCGAAGATACAATTCAAAGACCTTCGACAACTTCAGGGCCGCAACCGGGAGTTGCTCTACCGGGGCCTGGAAGAGGAAAAAGACACATCGAGCCTCTCCCTGCTCAAGGATCGACTTCATCTGAGTCAACAGATGAAAGTGAATCGACTGAGGGGAGGCCATCTTCAGAAGTTCCAAGGGCCTCGGAAGAGCTCTCTGGACCTTCGCTAAGCAGGGCTGAACAGAAAGCTTCAAAACTGCTTCCTCTCATAACTCCTTTTTTGGAGGAGAAAACCGGACTTGGGACTTTGGTTAAACCTTTGGGTGAAGCCAGTCGCCAAGTCGGGGAAACAGAATTGGTAGCCCGCTTAAGCAGAGTGAAGGGTTCAGAGCTTAACCTTGCTGTGGAAAGAGCAGCTTATCAGGTATAAAGCATCTTCGAACCAAATAGCAAATTACGTATGAATAATTTCTTATTTCATTTTTTCTTTTTTCTTAGCAAGCAGTCTTAGCCCGCGCTGCAGCTTTATCGAGCGAAAACGAAATTGCTCAACTTCGGGAAGAGAACGAAACTCTTCAAAGGAATTTTAACTTCTCCGAAGGTCGAGTAGCTCAAATGGACAATGTAATACTAGCAGAGCGAAGGGCTAGGCAAAGCTTGGAGGCTGCGAAGAAAGAGCTCGAAGCAGAAAGAATTGTGCTTCGAGCGGAGATTGAAAGACTGCGGACGGAGGATGCTGCGAAGGGCTCCGCACTTGTAAGGCTACAAGAAGAGGCTGGCCAACTCCGAACTCAAAAGAATGCTTTGACTACGGAGAACGCTAGAATCTCCGGAGTTTTGGCTGAAACAACTTCGGCCAAGGATGTGCTTATTGAAGAAAAGGTTAAGTCCGAGAAGGTGGCTTCGGAGGTCATCGAACAAATGTTAGGTGTCTTGGAGTACTTCGGTACTACTGGATCACTACCTTCGGATGACAATGTAACTCTGCTGCGCCGGCTAAAGAGGATCCAAGGAGCAGCGAAGCAAATGAAGACGGCAGGCATACGTTATGGAGAACTCTCCGGACAAGTGTCTGCCCTTGGAATACTTCGCTACTACGAGGATTTGGGCCGAACAATCACTCCGAGCGCAGAGGGCTCTATCATCTTCGACGACGACCGACTTCTAAAACCTTCCGAAGGTGTAGCTGCTGCTTGGCGAGCCTTCCAAACTTCATGGAGAGCCGAAGGTCGATCTGCGATCAAGGCTTGGATTGATGAAGGCCAACGCCAAAAGCAAGTTCGGAGCCAAGCTTCGAGCAGTCAGCCTCCTCCGAATCCGCAGGTTTAGGATTGTTTAGGATTTTTTGATTATGTAAAGCTGATGCTTGTAAATATTTATCAATGAAAATCTTGTTTGTCATATTTTTAGGCTTTGCCTCTTATGGAAGATATCGAAGTGTTAGAGCTTAACAGCGAACTTCGCTCACTGTGGAACACCTTCGAACTTCTAAAGAGTTATAAACGTCCTCGATTCCTTATCCCTCGAGATGACTCCGGCGTTATTGCGCCCGAAGTAATCAAAGACGTATTGTCTTATATTAAAGAGGAAGATAAAGAGAGCAACGCAAACACCTCGTCTTCTGAAGACACTAATTGGTCCGAAGACGAAGGTGAAGCCCAAATTAAAAGATCTGAAGATCTTAGAAGCTGGGAGAGAAGCCCCGAGCGGCTTCGAACTTGGGCCGAGCTTCAACAAGAACAGAAGGATTTTAGAGCTTCGAAGGGGAGGAGGAGAGTTAAACGTAAAGTTCTTAGAACTTCCGATGTTGGAACTAGTCGTTCCACCCCTAGCTCTCGGGACCGAAGAGGTCTCCGATTCCTTCTTGGTATAGATACCAATTTTTCATAATGTAATCTGTAAATACATTTATTTCGATAATGAATGCCGATTTAAAATTGTCTCCATATTACTAGCCCCTCTTTGGGTATAAGCAACTTCGAACTGTATTCAAAGATGGTTATGCGCAAAGAAAAAACTTCGGAGTACAATTTTTTCTTGGGGGTTCGGAGCCCCTCTGTCATTTTTAAAGATCTTTTGAAATCTTATGAAATGTCTTCGACCTTTATAGTCAGAAGAATGGTAACTTGGTACCTTTGTTTGCTTTGCGAAAGAAATCAATTAAGATAACTTCGAGGACACTTTATTGTCTTAAAAAATTTGTCACTTTGGACTTATAAGAACAGACATTCGAAGCTCATGGCTTAAATGCTGTTTTGCTTTAGCCAGCTTCGACTGTTTTTTGCGGAAATCTACCAGCCGGAGCTTGGATTTCGCAGAAATTATAGTCACCTTCGACTATTTGTGCAGAAGTCTACCAGCCGGAGCTTGGACTTCGCAGAATTTGGCCAACTTGGGCTCTTTTTTGCAGAAGTCTACCAGCCGGAGCTTGGACTTCGCAGAATTTGGCCACTTGGGCTCTTTTTTTGCAGAAGTCTACCAGCCGGAGCTTGGACTTCGCAGAATTTGGCCACCTTCGGCTCTTTTTTACGGAAGTCTGACAAGCTGCAGCTTGGACTCCGCAGATTTTGGCCACCTTCGGCTCTTTTTACGGAAGTCTACCAGCCGAAGCTTGGACTCCGTAGAATGTGGTATTGGCTCTTTTACGGATGCCTACAAGGTATCAGCTTGGGCTCCGGATGGATTTCAGCCACCACACCGGAGGCTTCGACTTTAAGGGTACGAAGTCCGGAAATACAGCCCTGCTTGATGACACTTCCCTCTCGAACGACTTCCGTCCCAGCTCGTCCGCTCGGGAAACTAGGAGTGTCAAGGGGAAGGCAAGCCACAGGGTGTATGCTTTATTAATTTAGAGGTGATTACAAGCGAATTACAAGGAGCCCTTATGCGAAGTATCGCTTTAGGTGCTCCGCATGCCAAGTATGTGCTAACTCTTCACCTTCTAAATTAGCTAATTTAAATGAACCAGGGCGCCCCGAGCGGACGATTAGATATGGACCTTCCCATTTATTGCCTAACTTCCCTGGTGCTATAATGCTTCGTAGAACAAGATGACCCGGCCTTAACTCGCTGAGCTTAACCTTCGGGTCATACCAAGTCTTCGTCTGCTGATGATACTTTGATAAATTGGCTACAGCTCGAAGCCTTGTTTCTTCTGACAAATCTAACGAAGCTTGTCTTTCTTCTTCGATGTCTGGTTCGGTGCTGCGAAATGAGCCCCCTTTGAGCTCCGTTGGAGTCATAGCTTCATCTCCGAATAATAGTCTGAACGGAGTAAAACCTGTGGACCTTGTTTGCGTAGTCCGAATGGACCACAGAATCTTCGGAAGCTCTTCAGTCCACAGTCCCTTTGACAACCCTACTATTCTTCGATTTAGCCCTGATAAGATATTTCCATTGGCTCGCTCAACGGCTCCATTCGACTGAGGATGTCTCACTGCAGCAAAACATAGTTGAATGCCTAGGTCTTCGCAAAACTTCCTGAAGGGTTCTGCGTCGAACTGTGTTCCATTATCAACTGTGAGATATTTAGGCACTCCGAACCGGCAAATAATGTTCTTCCAGAAGAATTTCTGTACATTATTCGAAGTGATAGCTGTTAAGGGCTCTGCTTCCACCCACTTAGAAAAATATTCAATAGCTACCACTGCGAACTTCAGATTTCCCTTTGCTAACGGAAAGGGACCAATTAGATCCATACCCCATCTGGCCATAGGCCATACCGGAGCAATGACTTGAAGAGCTGTTGGTGGGCGATGACTCCGTCGACCCATCCACTGGCATCCTTGACAAGTGCGGACCAAGCTCTCCGCATCAGCTGTTATTGTGGGCCAATAAAGCCCCTGGCGAAGTGTTTTTCCTGCCAGAGCTCTAGGGGCTAAATGACTTCCACAAAGGCCTTCGTGAATTTCTCGAAGAATTTCTTGGCCTTCGGCTTGAGATATACATCGGAGTAAAGGGGAACATACTCCGGCCTTGTATAATATACCGTTGATTAACTGATAGTTTCTTGCTCTGAGCTTTAATCTTGACAATTGGGGCTCTTCGGGCAAATTCATTCCTCCTTGCAAGAGTTCTATGATTGAATCTTTCCAATCTGCACTAGGAATGCAGAGAATCTCTGCAGAAGCGACTTGTGGCACCGAAGGTATATTGAGCTCCTCATAGAAAGCTTCGTCAGGCACATCCACAGCTCCGGCAGCAGCCTTCGCTAAAATGTCCGCTTGCACGTTTTCAGCTCTTGGTATACTCCGAATGGAAATACCCTTGAAATGTGCTTCGATCTTACGAATTTCTTCCAAGTATTTTGCAAGCTGTGGATGTCGGACTTGAAAACTTTTGTCTACGTGCCCTGCTACTATCTGAGAATCTGTTTTTATAATTATTCTTGTAGCCCCTAGAGCACGTGCTTTCCGGAGTCCCAATAATATTCCTTCGTACTCCGCTATATTATTGGTAGACTTAAAATTGAGTCTTGCGGAGTACATTGCTCTTTGTCCTGATGGTGAAATTAATACTGCCCCAATGCCTGCTCCGGATGCTTGAAAAGCCCCATCGGAGTAAATAGTCCAAACTCCGTCATCTGATTTCTCCGGAGTCAACTTCGCAGGTGGAGTCCACTCTGCTACGAAGTCTGCTAGAACTTGAGATTTAATAGCTGTCCTTGCCAGGAAAGATATGCCGAAGGGTGCTAGCTCTACTGCCCACTTTCCAATCCTTCCAGTGGAATCTTTGCTTCGGAGCATATCTCCTAAAGGATACGAAGTTGGTACAATTACATTATGAGCCAAAAAATAATGTCTTAGCTTCCTCGAAGCCATTATCAGAGCATAAACGAACTTTTCAAGCTCGGAATATCTTGTCTTTGCTCCTGACAATGCTTCGGATACAAAATAGACAGGATTTTGGACCAACTTCCCATTGATATCAGCTTCTCTGACAAGGACTGCGCTGACAGCTGATCCTGTGGCTGCAAGATACAAAAGTAGGGTTTCGTCCGCAATAGGCACCGTAAGTGTAGCAAGATTGCTGAGATAATCTTTAATATCTTCGAAGCTTTTCTGACACTCCGGTGTCCATGCAAAATCTTCGGACCCTTTCAAAGCTTTAAAAATTGGCAAACTCCTCTCCGCAGACCTTGATAAAAACCTGCTAAGTGCGGCCAGACGTCCAGTCAGCTTTTGCACTTGCTTTAAATTCTCGGGAGGAGCCATCTTCTGCAGCGCAGTTATTTGAGTAGGGCTAGCTTCAATTCCCCTGCTTGAAACTAAGTACCCTAACAACTTTCCAGCCTTAGCTCCGAATATACATTTTTCGGGGTTAAGGCGGATCCCACATGCCCGAAGGCTATTGAATGTTTCTGCTAAGTCTAGGCTATGTTGGTGCTTTAAAGCACTCTTTATTACAATATCATCCATATAGGCCTCCACATTGCGACCTAATTGATGACCTAGAGCCTTAGCAACTAATCTTGAAAAAGTAGCCCCGGCATTTCTTAAGCCGAAGGGCATTCTTACATAGCAGAAGACTCCTGAAGGAGTTACAAAGCTCGTCTTGATTTCATCTTCGCGCTTCAACCATATTTGATGATACCCAGAATACGCGTCGAGGAAGCTCAGTAACTCCGAACCTGCAGTGGAGTCAACTAGTTGATCAATTCGGGGCATGGGGTAGGGGTCACGTGGGCACGCTTTATTCAAAGATGTGAAATCAATGCACATGCGCCACTTTCCGGAGGACTTCTTCCTGACGAAGACTGGGTTGGCCAACCATTCTGTGTGGGCTACTTCTCTGATAATCCCAGCCTTCAACAGTTTTTCAACTTCGTCCTTAGCTAGAGCAGCTCTCTCTGCGGACATCTTCCGGAGCCCTTGTCGAACAGGCCGGGCCTTCGGGTTTACAAGCAAGCTGTGCTCAATAATATCCCGATCGACTCCGGTGATATCTTCGTCAGACCAAGCGAAGACATCGAAATTTTCTTCTACGACCTTTTCCAGGGAAATTGCAACTTCGGGAGGTAAATCTTTACCAAATTGAAAAGTGTATTCTTTACCATCTTTGACAATGACCTTCGTTGCAATCTCTCCTTCGGGACTTGGTCTTGGAAAAGACTTCTTCGAAGCTTCGGAGGAGGCTGAAAAAATTTCTCCATTATCTTGGACACTGTTTACTTGCCTCGGATCAAGAGGAGGACCGTGACCATATTCTGCCCTCCGAGCCATGGCTTGATCTCCGAAGATTGTCAGAACTCCTGACTGTGTGGGCATCTTCATGCACAAGTAGTTGTGATGCGCCACTGCTCCAAACTGATTCAACATGCCTCGTCCGAAGATGACATTATAAGCATACGGGGCATCCACCACATCAAAGATAACTTCTTCAGTTCGGGCTAATAAACCTTCTCCGAAGGTTACTTCCAGGCCTATCTGGCCAAGTGCATCTAGCGGAGGTCCTGCGAAGCCTTGCAGAGGACGAGCCGCTGGGAGGAGATGCTTCCGGGAAATGCATAACTGATCGAAGGCTTGCACAAATATGATATCTGTCGAGCTACCTCCGTCAATTAGCACCCTTCGGACTTCTGTTCCTGCAATATCAGCAGTAATAACCAATGGATCTGCATGCGGGAACTTGATACCAGCTGCATCCTCCGCAGAGAAAGATATTGGAACATGAGACCACTCCGGCATTGCAGCTGCAGATGACGAAGTCCCAATGTGGCCTACTTCTCGAACGTACTCTCTTCGCTGTCTCTTGGACATGCTTCCGAGGGTACCTCCTCCGGAGATAGGGAGAACTACTCTCTTCCCTCTATCTTGCCCTTCTTCTTGCTTCGGAGGTGGCATAACATTGGCCACCGGAGGATGCCTTGCAGCATCAAAATTTTCTACCCGCGCCACAGCCTGGACCGGCTCCGAGCGCACTGCTGCTGCTGGACTTCGGTCGGTACTACCTCGACCCGAAGTTCTCTCCAAATATTCTCCCCGAAGGGTAAGAATAGCCTTGCAGGTGTCAGTTGCATGGCTTCGATTCTCTCCGTGAATACAGCAAAAAAGGGTCTGGCCCTTGCCAGCCGTTTTCCCTGGCGGCCTCCAACCGCTGGACTTGTTCCCCGCAGACTGTGGAGCTCTTGGTGCAAACTTCTGTGGGGGTGCAATGTTTAAGACTTCAGAGCGAGGGTGCTTTTGCCCTCTTCTTCTATCATGTTGCACTTCGGAGACTGGTTCTTGCGGCTGAGCCGAAGTCTTCACCTCTGCTTTAACTTCTGTCAACACTGTCGAAGTAGCAGTAGTCCTCCGAAGCCAACCTTCTTCCGACTTCGAGTACTCCTCGAAGTACGACATCAGCTGTGATACTGTGGTGATGCTCTTCCGATGCAATTTATCCAGAAGGCCTTTATGACTGACGCCTTCCCGAGCCGCATCAACCACCGAGGATGTGGACAGCCCCCGAATTTGCGACTTCGTGTGAGCGAAGCGCTTGAAGTACTGCCTCAATGTTTCTCCGGGGAGCTGTTTCACTTGGAAAAGGCTTCCTGTCGACATGGGGGGCACGAAGGTGCCCTGAAAGTTACTTATGAACTTCTTCTTCAACTGTAACCATGACGTGATTGATCCTGGTTTTAAAGACCAGAACCATCTCAACGCCACTCCTTGAAGGGATAACGGGAAGCACTTCGCCATAGTTTCTCTGTCTCCACCACTAGCCTCGATTGCTAGGGCATAAGAACGTGCAAACTCACTGGGATCTTCGTCTCCGGCATACTTGCAAAGCTTCGAAGCTTTGAACTTCGGATCGAAGCGAACCTTCTGAAGCTCGGGATGCAACGGAGATTCATTGTCGTAAGAAGCATTCTCCGGGGCTTCGGGATAATCAAGATCGTCGTCTTCGTGCACTTCGGGGATAGCTGGGGTGGCTTGAGGGCGAAGCCTGTTCGCAGCCTCCTGTCGCCACCTTGCTACCTCGGCTTGAAGATTGGCCATTTGAGTGGCCATGTCTCCAAGGCTATCTTCATCTCCTCCGGAAGGACCTTCTGGGTCTTGCGAGCTGGTATGATCAGTTCGAATCGGAATGGAGGGTGGCAGAGTGGCTCCGGGCGGTCGGAGTATGGAAGGGGTTGGTGGAGAGGTTTCGTATCCTCGAGGGATAGAAGCCCCTTGCGGAGTTTGAGGTGGAGGGATAGTCGAAGACCCTCCGACTTCGACTGTGTCGAAGGGTATCTCTCCGGAGATCCGAGAGGACCTCCGAGTGGGATTGCGAGGTGCGCTCCGCTTAGGAGGCATGATGCAAGAGGTTGGTAGAGAACGAAGTTTTTTGGACTAAGTTCCCCACGGACGGCGCCAACTGTTGGCGTAAAAGATTACGCTAACAGGTTTCTGTAGAAAAGAAACTAACAAACGAAGTGTTTGCGAAGCAAACTGTTCTAAGCCTCCGAAAGGATAATAACTTAGAATAGTTCGAAAGTGTGTATTGATTCACTTGTAATCGGTCCTCATTACAGGATGAAATGGGGGGTATTTATAGGCCTGAATATTAAGGAAAAGACCTATTTACCCCTTTATTACAACCGACATTAAGGAAACTATTCGGTTTCCTTAATAGGGCTAGAATGGTAAAAGACTAATCTAATAGGATAGAAGATAAGTCTTCCATCTTAGCTGGCAGAAAAGATCCTGAAGGGCTTTGGTTCGAAGACATACTTCGAACCAATGCCTGCCTTCGGGCTTCGAACCAGGTTCCAAGCACCTTCGAAGATGGCCTTCGGACAATCTTCGAACTGGTTGGCTGTCTTCATGCTGCTTTGGCAATAACCCCGAAGATGAGATATTTTCCCCCAACAATCACGTAGAGAGAGCAAGGGAGGGAAGTTATAGAATGGTTGAGAGTAAGGACTAAATAGAGGAGATAGTGCTTTATAATAGTGTGTGTATGTTTTCGGGTTAGTATTCTTTTGCCCACCCAAAATTTCAAAATTTTTCGTATGCATCGGTATTTAGTGATGGGTCTAGATTTTCATGCATCACTAAAGGTAGGTCTTTAGTGACAATTGTAAACACACCCGTCACTAAAGGTATATTAGTGACACGTGTCTTTTATTCGTCACTAAAGGCCATTTGTGTGGTAGTGATAGGATTAAAGATGAATTATGTTGTATTTCTTTAAATTTGAGTTTAGGACTGTCGTACTATTAAGTGGGATATGTTGAAGTTTGTCCCAAAATATTGCACTCAAAATGTTTTTTCTAGAGTGCTGCCGCGAAACATCGGAAGTTCCAATTTGAGCTCTCGGTCTAAAATTCAATTTATGGTCGAAACTTCCAATTTACCATCAGAACTTTCAATTTGAACTCACTGTCTGGAATTTATTTTTTCGCCGGAACTTCTGATTTGAATTCTTGGTTTCAAAATTCCTTTTTGATCGGAACTTCCGAGGCGGGCGGCCAAAATGCCCAAACGGTCAGATTTTGGGTGCGGGGTATAAATGCCCTCTTATCCATATTGTTGGACCAGAAATGGTGACCAGAGGGGCAGTGAATGGGAGCTTTTAAAATTTCAAACTAAAAATAGCCTTCTGTTTTAATTTTGTCTTCTGCGGAACAGGCTTCGAACACACCCTTCAAGTTCTGGTTCGGAGGTATTTCACAGCTCCGAAACCAGGCTTCGCAAGGAGCAAAAGTTCGAAGTCAAGAAGACTTCGCTCCTCCCACAACTCCGAAAAATCAACTCAGCTAAGTCAGTGTAGGCTCCGCACACTGGGTGCCTTCCAGCAGACTTCGCACTACACCCTTAGCAAGAGATGACTTCCTGTCGCGCCCCGATTTAATAAATCAGGACTTTTATTGAAATTCCAAAGAAAATCAATAAACCAAGACGTTCATCAAGTGACCACGTACAATACGGGCAATCATTCACGGTTCGTAGACCGCATTAATACAAAAGTGAATGAAAGTGAAGAGAAACTAATAAATCAAGGGTCCTAGATGAATGCCTCCTTCTAGTCTCACCTTGACTGGGTCGCTACTCCAGACCTGCATCCTCCTCGTAGTAGACGGGCTCTGATGGTGTAAGTCAACGGGGGGAGTACAGGTGTACTTAGCAAGCCACCAAATGCAAATATAATGCAAGATAATAACAAGAGAGATAGTGGCTAATTTTGCGAAAGCGCGTAATTTGTAAAGCAATTAAATGTGAACAATTTTGTTAGTACTGGAACGTAAACATGTGTATGCATCATCATATTCTAACTCGAGGAGTACGTTTCACCTCCTCGCACAACAGTCCTTACATGCCATGAATAAATCAATCATTCAAACAATATTAAACTAACTGCGAGTAGTCACACAACCCGTCCTTGACCGTGGGCTCAGCTTTTCGAAAAGATTAAATTACTCTGATTAGAGATGTACCACTGTACCCACAAGGCACACACTCATCACTTACACCCAAGTGTAACGAGATGACCCATTTCACGGGAACTCATGCCAAAACCTTCCACATGGTTCGCCTCGACTCAATAGCTCCCTCTTATAGGTTTCATATGGTGCCCCGACGCGTCGGTGCCTCACCATACCCCCCTTGAGCCCCTTTGGTACAAGGCGCCCTGAGGGCTAGCCCCTTTCCCCCTCCACTATGGTGCAGAGAGTCGGAGTGTTCCATACTTACAGTTAGGACTTACCCATTAGACTTGTGGTTGGTACGGAAGTGCTTTGCAACAGATCCCGCAGACCGGTCCTTATAGTGCCCCGGGTGCGACCAACCAGTTCCCGAACTTGCACCCGGAACCCACCATACTTAACATAGCCAACTCTAACAGAGTC
The DNA here is from genome assembly GCA_019279435.1 of Zizania palustris. Classification (NCBI taxonomy): domain Eukaryota; kingdom Viridiplantae; phylum Streptophyta; class Magnoliopsida; order Poales; family Poaceae; genus Zizania; species Zizania palustris. The sequence goes on along the minus strand of JAAALK010000085.1, from coordinate 36,464,830 downwards.
TAGAGACAAGAATAACGGGGAACTTCATATAACAGAATCCATCTATCTACGACTCATTCTCTTTTTATCCTATAGCAGTTGTGCCGGTACATTGGGCACTAGCTAATAGAATATTTGTAGAGTGACAAGGAGTTAAGGCTCAATAAGCATGGCTTGAGTTTGCACACAAGGACGGGGATCTAATAAATATAAGTGTTGGGGGAAATTACTCCATTTCCTGGGCTTAAAGATTAATCCTTCAAAGGCTGAGGAGGACTCTGAAGCTAGTGAGCGGTGGTTCGAAGTATAAGTCGTCGTACCGAAGGGTACTGCAGTGCGAAGCCCTGGAGAACCCTCCGAATGGAAGATGAAGGCTCCGAAGCCGAAGGACAAGATTGATGGGATGTCCGGCTTATCCATCTACCTTGTAATATTTTACCTTATATAACCTTGTTCCTGGTACCGAATAGTTTCCACTATGTCGGTTGTAATCTAGGGGTAAATAGGTCTTTTCCTTATGCTTTTTCACCTATAAATACCCCCCTTTGTACCTTGTAAAAGGGGGAGAACAGGTTGTTCATTACACTCATTCGGACTACTCGAGCTATTATCCAATTCGGAGGTTCGAGGTAGCTCTTAAAGCATAAACTCCTTGTTTGTTCGTTCTTGATTTCAGAGAACCTGTTGGTGTAACTTTTACGCCAACAGTTGGCGCCGTCCGTGGGGAACAAGTTCTAAAAGCTTGTTCTCTGCTGCTGACTGCACTTCGAAGAGCACTTTCGGAGGGAGCCTCGGAGTCTCAGGATTCCCCACACCCTTCAGTTAAGGGCTTCTTAGTGCAGCCCGAAGGCCTTTGATCGACTTCCCAAGTCGTTCGGAGTCCTCCATCTCCAAGACCACTTCTTAACTAGCTATGCCTCCGAAGCGTAGCCAGACTTCAGGTCCCCTCCGAAGGTCCCCTCGGACTGTAGGAGCCGGACCCTCAACTGCTCCAGCAATTCCCGCCGAGGCCACCAAGCGTCAAGTACCCCGAGGCCCCCGGGCTCCGGCTACGGAGCTTCGAACTGATTACATCAGCTCCCGCGATCCGGAGGCGCCTTCCGACGAAGACGAAGGCCTTCTTGGAACCGAGGCTACACAACTAGCCAGGCTTCAGGAGGAAGTAGCCCGATGGAGGCAAGAGGCCGCCGATCGCCTTCACACTCAAGCCTCCACCGAAATTCCAGAAGGGCCTCAAGATGGCGGTGCCCGCAACCTCCCAGAAGCTGCCCAAGCCCCGGAGGAGGCAGAAAATGCGTCTTTCGACGACGAATCTCCGCTGCACTCAGACTTGCAAAGGGTGCCTTTTGATCCCAGGTTCAAGGCCTCCAAGTTGCACAAGTACTCTGGGGGGTCGGACCCTGGAGAGTTCGCCCGGTCATACGCCCTGGCAATAGAGGCGAGTGGAGGGGTGCGAAGCACCATGGCAAAATGCTTCCCCCTCGCTCTCGAAGGTGTAGCGCTCTGCTGGTTCTGGTCCCTGAAGCCAGGGTCGATCAGCTCCTGGGAGCAGCTAAAAAAGAAATTTGTGAGCAACTTCCAAGGCACCTTCGTGGCCCCGATGTCCACGAGAAGTTTGTTCCAGGTTAAGCAGCGGGTGGGAGAAACTCTCCGGGAGTACTTCACGCGCTTCGCCCACACCAAATCACAGATCAAGGGCTTATCTACATCTTCGGTGGTCGACGCCGCTCGCGAAGGGGTGTTAAACCCCGACCTCCTCAGCAAACTCCACCGGAAGCCGGTGACGTCTATGGCGCAGCTGATGGCATACTTCGAACAGTATGCCAAGGTGGAGGAAGGCTGCCTGCGACGAGCCAAAGCACCATCGCCCACCCTCCGAGAAGTCAAGATGGAGCCCGAAGCCTCCGCTTCGCTGCAGCCCCCTCAGGACAACCGCTTCAACGAGCACAGGCGGGGAAAGAAGCATTTTCGCTCGGAGGTGCTAAATATTGCACCTTCCGTTCCGAAGGCGCCTGCTAGCTTCTAGCAGGCGAAGAATTTCAAGGCCGGACCGCCGAGGCCTCAAGAAAGGGTGCCTGGCAAGCGTAAAAGTTTTTTCTGTTGTGTGCATGGCGACAATAGGAGCCATGACACGAAGGATTGCAAGGCCGTGCTGGCCCTTCGGGGCGACTACCTTGAGCGGAGTACCGGGCGAGGTACCACAGATCGAGCCCCACCTTCGGCACGGTCAGAGCCGGTGCAAACCGTAGCCCGAGCCGGTGTCTTCGAAGCCCCCATGTGGCTTCCAGTGGCCAACATCATGCCGCCACCAAAGCAAGAAGACCCGTAGGACCGCGGCAAATGAGTGGTCCTGCCCATCTCCGGAGGGGGGACCCTCGGAAGCATGTCCAAGAGGCAGCGGCGCGAGTACGTTCGTGAGGTCGGACACATTGGGACCTCGAGCTCCACCGAAGGGATGCCAGAATGGTCCCACGTGCCCATCTCGTTTACAGCCAGTGATGCTGCAGGGGTGAAGTTCCCCCATGCCGACCCATTGGTCATCTCGACTGATATAGCCGGAGTCGAGGTCCGAAGGATCCTGGTAGATGGCGGGAGCTCCGCAGATATACTCTTCGTCCAGGCCTTCGACCAGATGTGCATACCCCGTAAGCACCTGCTTCCAGCAGCCCGGCCACTTCAAGGATTTTCGGGGCCGCCTCTCGATGCCCTCGGCCAGATAGGCCTCGAGGTCGCTTTCGGAGAGGGGCCTCTGGCCAGGGTGGAAGAAGTGATCTTCAACGTGGTCGACGCCCCGTATGCTTACAATGCGATCTTCGGCCGAGGGATGCTAAATCAGTTCGGGGCTATAGCTCACCATAATTACCTTTGTCTCAAAATGCCCACGCAAGGTGGGGTACTTACTATTTCAAGAGACCAAGCTGTAGCTCGAAGGACGGAGTATGGCCATGGACAACCATTGGACCCTCGGCAAGTGCACAATGTGGTGGAAAGCCCTAAAGAAGTGCCGGAGGCCTCGAACTCTTCAAAGGGGCCCTCGCTCAAGCCAAGCCCAGAAGGTGATGTTGAGACAAGAATAATTACAAAAGAGGGCAAGGAGTATCCAGTGCAATTTGGCAAAGGGCTATCTGCTGAGATAGCTGCTTCGCTAGAAGCAGTTGTCGAGCAAAATTTGGACATCTTTGCTTGGACTGACGAAGACATCCCCGGGGTCGACTGTTGGGGGAAAATATCTTATCTTCGGGGTTATTGTCAAAGCAGCATGAAGACAGCCAACCAGTTCGAAGATTGTCCGAAGGCCATCTTCGAAGGTGCTTGGAACCTGGTTCGAAGCCCGAAGGCAGGCATTGGTTCGAAGTATGTCTTCGAACCAAAGCCCTTCAGGATCTTTTCTGCCAGCTAAGATGGAAGACTTATCTTCTATCCTATTAGATTAGTCTTTTACCATTTTAGCCCTATTAAGGAAATCAAATAGTTTCCTTAATGTCGGTTGTAATATAGGGGTAAATAGGTCTTTTCCTTAATGTTAAGGCCTATAAATACCCCCCATTTCACCCTGTAATAGGGACCGATCACAAGTGATTCAATACACACTTTCGAACTATTCTAAGCTATTATCCTTTCGGAGGCTTAGAGCAGTTTGCTTCGCAAACACTTCGTTTGTTAGTTTCTTTTCTACAGAAACCTGTTAGCGTAATCTTTTACGCCAACAGTTGGCGCCGTCCGTGGGGAACCTAGTCCAAAAAACTTCGTTCTCTACCAACCTCTTGCATCATGCCTCCTAAGCGGAGCGCACCTCGCAATCCCACTCGGAGGTCCTCTCGGATCTCCGGAGAGATACCCTTCGACACAGTCGAAGTCGGAGGGTCTTCGACTATCCCTCCACCTCAAACTCCGCAAGGGGCTTCTATCCCTCGAGGATACGAAACCTCTCCACCAACTCCTTCTACACTCCGACCGCCCGGAGTCACTCTGCCACCCTCCATTCCGATTCGAACTGATCATACCAGCTCGCAAGACCCAGAAGGTCCTTCCGGAGGAGATGAAGATAGCCTTGGAGACATGGCCACTCAAATGGCCAATCTTCAAGCCGAGGTAGCAAGGTGGCGACAGGAGGCTGCGAACAGGCTTCGCCCTCAAGCCACCCCAGCTATCCCCGAAGTGCACGAAGACGACGATCTTGATTATCCCGAAGCCCCGGAGAATGCTTCTTACGACAATGAATCTCCGTTGCATCCCGAGCTTCAGAAGGTTCGCTTCGATCCGAAGTTCAAAGCTTCGAAGCTTTGCAAGTATGCCGGAGACGAAGATCCCAGTGAGTTTGCACGTTCTTATGCCCTAGCAATCGAGGCTAGTGGTGGAGACAGAGAAACTATGGCGAAGTGCTTCCCGTTATCCCTTCAAGGAGTGGCGTTGAGATGGTTCTGGTCTTTAAAACCAGGATCAATCACGTCATGGTTACAGTTGAAGAAGAAGTTCATAAGTAACTTTCAGGGCACCTTCGTGCCCCCCATGTCGACAGGAAGCCTTTTCCAAGTGAAACAGCTCCCCGGAGAAACATTGAGGCAGTACTTCAAGCGCTTCGCTCACACGAAGTCGCAAATTCGGGGGCTGTCCACATCCTCGGTGGTTGATGCGGCTCGGGAAGGCGTCAGTCATAAAGGCCTTCTGGATAAATTGCATCGGAAGAGCATCACCACAGTATCACAGCTGATGTCGTACTTCGAGGAGTACTCGAAGTCGGAAGAAGGTTGGCTTCGGAGGACTACTGCTACTTCGACAGTGTTGACAGAAGTTAAAGCAGAGGTGAAGACTTCGGCTCAGCCGCAAGAACCAGTCTCCGAAGTGCAACATGATAGAAGAAGAGGGCAAAAGCACCCTCGCTCTGAAGTCTTAAACATTGCACCCCCACAGAAGTTTACACCAAGAGCTCCACAGTCTGCGGGGAACAAGTCTAGCGGTTGGAAGCCACCAGGGAAAACGGCCGGCAAGGGCCAGACCCTTTTTTGCTGTATTCATGGAGAGAATCGAAGCCATGCAACTGACACCTGCAAGGCTATTCTTACCCTTCGGGGAGAATACTTGGAGAGAACTTCGGGTCGAGGTAGTACCGACCAAAGTCCAGCAGCAGCAGTGCGCTCGGAGCCGGTACAGGCTGTGGCGCGGATAGAAAATTTCGATGCTGCAAGGCATCCTCCGGTGGCCAATGTTATGCCACCTCCGAAGCAAGAAGAAGGGCAAGATAGAGGGAAGAGAGTAGTTCTCCCTATCTCCGGAGGAGGTACCCTCGGAAGCATGTCCAAGAGACAGCGAAGAGAGTACTGTTGGCGTAAAAGATTACGCTAACAGGTTTCTGTAGAAAAGAAACTAACAAACGAAGTGTTTGCGAAGCAAACTGTTCCAAGCCTCCGAAAGGATAATAGCTTAGAATAGTTTGAAAGTGTGTATTGATTTTCTGGTAATCGGTCTCTATTACAGGGTAAAATGGGGGGTATTTATAGGCCTAAATATTAAGGAAAAGACCTATTTACCCCTCTATTACAACCGACATTAAGGAAACTATGCGGTTTCCTTAATAGGGCTAAAATGGTAAAAGACTAATCTAAAGACCTATTTACCCCTCTATTACAACCGACATTAAGGAAACTATGCGGTTTCCTTAATAGGGCTAAAATGGTAAAAGACTAATCTAATAGGATAGAAGATAAGTCTTCCATCTTAGCTGGCAGAAAAGATCCTGAAGGACTTTGGTTCGAAGACATACTTCGAACCAATGCCTGCCTTCGGGCTTCGAACCAGGTTCCATGCACCTTCGAAGATGGCCTTCGGACAATCTTCGAACTGGCTGGCTGTCTTCATGCTGCTTTGGCAATAACCCTGAAGATGAGATATTTTCCCCCAACAAGTACGTTCGAGAAGTAGGCCACATTGGGACTTCGTCATCTGCAGCTGCAATGCCGGAGTGGTCTCATGTTCCAATATCTTTCTCTGCGGAGGATGCAGCTGGTATCAAGTTCCCGCATGCAGATCCATTGGTTATTACTGCTGATATTGCAGGAACAGAAGTCCGAAGAGTGCTAATTGACGGAGGTAGCTCGGCAGATATCATATTTGTGCAAGCCTTCGATCAGTTATGCATTTCCCGGAAGCATCTCCTCCCAGCGGCTCGTCCTCTACAAGGCTTCGCAGGACCTCCGCTAGATGCACTTGGCCAGATAGGCCTGGAAGTAACCTTCGGAGAAGGTTTACTAGCCCGAACTGAGGAAGTTATCTTTGACGTAGTGGATGCCCCGTATGCTTATAATGTTATCTTCGGGCGAGGCATGTTGAATCAGTTCGGAGCTGTGGCGCATCACAACTACTTGTGCGTAAAGATGCCCACACAATCAGGAGTTTTGACAATCTTCGGAGATCAAGCCATAGCTCGGAGGGCAGAATATGGTCATGGTCCTCCTCTTGATCCGAGGCAGGTAAACAGTGTCCAAGATAATGGAGAAATTTTTTCAGCCTCCTCCGAAGCTTCGAAGAAGTCTTTTCCTAGACCAAGTCCCGAAGGAGAGATTGCAACGAGGGTCATTGTCAAAGATGGTAAAGAATACACTTTTCAATTTGGTAAAGATTTACCTCCCGAAGTTGCAACTTCCTTGGAAAAGGTCGTAGAAGAAAATTTGGATGTCTTCGCTTGGTCTGACGAAGATATCACCGGAGTCGATCGGGATATTATTGAGCACAGCTTGCTTGTAAACCCGAAGGCCCGGCCTGTTCGACAGGGGCTCCGGAAGATGTCCGCAGAGAGAGCTGCTCTAGCTAAGGACGAAGTTGAAAAACTGTTGAAGGCTGGGATTATCAGAGAAGTGGCCCATACAGAATGGTTAGCCAACCCAGTCTTCGTCAGGAAGAAGTCCTCCGGAAAGTGGCGCATGTGCATTGATTTCACATCTTTGAATAAAGCGTGCCCACGTGACCCCTACCCCATGCCCCGAATTGATCAACTAGTTGACTCCACTGCAGGTTCGGAGTTACTAAGCTTCCTTGACGCATATTCCGGCTATCATCAAATATGGTTGAAGCGCGAAGATGAAATCAAGACGAGCTTTGTAACTCCTTCGGGAGTCTTCTGCTATGTAAGAATGCCCTTCGGCCTAAGAAATGCCGGGGCTACTTTTTCAAGATTAGTTGCTAAGGCTCTAGGTCATCAACTAGGTCGCAATGTGGAGGCCTATATGGATGATATTGTAATAAAGAGTGCTTTAAAGCACCAACATAGCCTAGACTTAGCAGAAACATTCAATAGCCTTCGGGCATGTGGGATCCGTCTTAACCCCGAAAAATGTATATTCGGAGCTAAGGCTGGAAAGTTGTTAGGGTACTTAGTTTCAAGCAGGGGAATTGAAGCTAGCCCTACTCAAATAACTGCGCTGCAGAAGATGGCTCCTCCCGAGAATTTAAAGCAAGTGCAAAAGCTGACTGGACGTCTGGCCGCACTTAGCAGGTTTTATCAAGGTCTGCGGAGAGGAGTTTGCCAATTTTTAAAGCTTTGAAAGGGTCCGAAGATTTTGCATGGACACCGGAATGTCAGAAAAGCTTCGAAGATATTAAAGATTATCTCAGCAATCTTGCTACACTTACGGTGCCTATTGCGGACGAAACCCTACTTCTGTATCTTGCAGCCACAGGCTCAGCAGTCAGCGCAGTCCTTGTCAGAGAAGCTGATATCAATGGGAAGTTGGTCCAAAATCCTGTCTATTTTGTATCCGAAGCATTGTCAGGAGCGAAGACAAGATACTCCGAACTTGAGAAGTTCGTTTATGCTCTGATAATGGCTTCGAGGAAGCTAAGACATTATTTTTTGACTCACAATGTAATTGTACCAACTTCGTATCCTTTAGGAGATATGCTCCGAAGCAAAGATTCCACTGGAAGAATTGGAAAGTGGGCAGTAGAACTAGCACCCTTCGGCATATCTTTCCTGGCAAGGACAGCTATCAAATCTCAAGTCCTAGCAGACTTCGTAGCAGAGTGGACTCCACCTGCGAAGTTGACTCCGGAGAAATCAGATGACGGAGTCTGGACTATTTACTCCGATGGGGCTTTCCAAGCATCCGGAGCAGGCATTGGGGCAGTATTAATTTCTCCGTCAGGACAAAGAGCAATGTACTCCGCAAGACTCAACTTTAAGTCTACCAATAATATAGCGGAGTACGAAGGAATTTTATTGGGACTCCAGAAAGCACGTGCTCTAGGGGCTACAAGGATAATTATAAAAACAGATTCTCAGATAGTAGCAGGGCACGTAGACAAAAGTTTTCAAGTCCGACATCCACAGCTTGCAAAGTACTTGGAAGAAATTCGCAAGATCGAAGCACATTTCAAAGGTATTTCCATTCGGAGTATACCAAGAGCTGAAAACGTGCAAGCGGACATTTTAGCGAAGGCTGCTGCCGGAGCTGTGGATGTGCCTGACGAAGCTTTCTATGAGGAGCTCAATATACCTTCGGTGCCACAAGTTGCTTCTGCAGAGATTCTCTGCATTCCTAGTGCAGATTGGAAAGATTCAATCATAGAACTCTTGCAAGGAGGAACGAATTTGCCCGAAGAGCCCCAATTGTCAAGGTTAAAGCTCAGAGCAAGAAACTATCAGTTAATCAACGGTATATTATACAAGGCCGGAGTATGTTCCCCTCTACTCCGATGTATATCTCAAGCCGAAGGCCAAGAAATTCTTCGAGAAATTCACGAAAGTCTTTGTGGAAGCCATTTAGCCCCTAGAGCTCTGGCAGGAAAAACACTTCGCCAGGGGCTTTATTGGCCCACAATAACAGCTGATGCGGAGAGCTTGGTCCGCACTTGTCAAGGATGCCAGTGGATGGGTCGACGGAGTCATCGCCCACCAACAGCTCTTCAAGTCATTGCTCCGGTATGGCCTATGGCCAGATGGGGTATGGATCTAATTGGTCCCTTTCCGTTAGCAAAGGGAAATCTGAAGTTCGCAGTGGTAGCTATTGAGTATTTCTCTAAGTGGGTGGAAGCAGAGCCCTTAACAGCTATCACTTCGAATAATGTACAGAAATTCTTCTGGAAAAACATTATTTGCCGGTTCGGAGTGCCTAGATATCTCACAGTTGATAATGGAACACAGTTCGACGCAGAACCCTTCAGGAAGTTTTGCGAAGACCTAGGCATTCAACTATGTTTTGCTGCAGTGAGACATCCTCAGTCAAATGGAGCAGTTGAGCGAGCCAATGGAAATATCTTGTCAGGGCTAAATCGAAGAATAGTAGGACTATCAAAAGGACTGTGGACCGAAGAGCTTCCGAAGATTCTGTGGTCCATTCGGACTACGCAAACAAGGTCCACAGGGTTTACTCCGTTCAGACTGCTATTCGGAGATGAAGCTATGACTCCAACGGAGCTCAAAGGGGGATCACTTCGCAGCACCGAACCAGATATCGAAGAAGAAAGACAAGCTTCGTTAGATTTGTCAGAAGAGACAAGGCTTCGAGCTGTAGCCAATCTATCAAAGTATCATCAGCAGACGAAGACTTGGTATGACCCGAAGGTTAAGCTCAGCGAGTTAAGGCCGGGTCATCTTGTTCTACGAAGCATTATAGCACCAGGGAAGCTAGGCAATAAATGGGAAGGTCCATATCTAATCGTCCGCTCGGGGCGCCCTGGTTCATTTAAATTAGCTAATTTAGAAGGTGAAGAGTTAGCACACACTTGGCATGCGGAGCACCTAAAGCGATACTTCGCATAAGGGCTCCTTGTAATTCGCTTGTAATCACCTCTAAATTAATAAAGCATACACCCTGTGGCTTGCCTTCCCCTTGACGCTCCTAGTCTCCCGAGCGGACGTGCTGGGACAGAAGTCGTTCGAGAGGGAAGTGTTATCAAGCAGGGCTGTATTTCCGGACTTCGTACCCTTAAAGTCGAAGCCTCCGGTGTGGTGGCTGAAATCCATCCGGAGCCCAAGCTGATACCTTGTAGGCATCCGTAAAAGAGCCAATACCACATTCTACGGAGTCCAAGCTTCGGCTGGTAGACTTCCGTAAAAAGAGCCGAAGGTGGCCAAAATCTGCGGAGTCCAAGCTGCAGCTTGTCAGACTTCCGTAAAAAGAGCCGAAGGTGGCCAAATTCTGCGAAGTCCAAGCTCCGGCTGGTAGACTTCTGCAAAAAAGAGCCCAAGTGGCCAAATTCTGCGAAGTCCAAGCTCCGGCTGGTAGACTTCTGCAAAAAAGAGCCCAAGTGGCCAAATTCTGCGAAGTCCAAGCTCCGGCTGGTAGACTTCTGCAAAAATAGCCGAAGGTGGCTACAATTTCTGCGAAATCCAAGCTCCGGCTGGTAGATTTCTGCAAAAAAAACAGCCGAAGGTGGCTAAAGCAAAACAGCATTTAAGCCATGAGCTTCGAATGTCTGTTCTTATAAGTCCAAAGTGACAAATTTTTTAAGACACTAAAGTGTCATCGAAGTTATCTTAATTGATTTCTTTCGTAAAGCAAACAAAGGTACCAAGTTACCATTCTTCTGATTACAAAGGTCGAAGACATTTCATAAGATTTCAAAAGATCTTTAAAAATGACAGAGGGGCTCCGAACCCCCAAGAAAAAATTGTACTCCGATGTTTTTTCTTTGCGCATAACCATCTTTGAATACAGTTCGAAGTTGCTTATACCCAAAGAGGGGCTAGTAATATGGAGACAATTTTAAATCGGCATTCATTATTGAAACAAATGTGTTTACAGACTACATTATGAAAAATTGGTATCTATACCAAGAAGGAATCGGAGACCTCTTCGGTCCCGAGAGCTAGGGGTGGAACGACTAGTTCCAACATCGGAAGTTCTAAGAACTTTACGTTTAACTCTCTTCCTCCCCTTCGAAGCTCTAAAATCCTTCTGCTCTTGTTGAAGCTCGGCCCATGTTCGAAGCCGCTCGGGACTTCTCTCCCAGCTTCTAAGATCTTCAGATCTTTTATTTTGGGCTTCACCTTCGTCTTCGGACCAATTAGTGTCTTCAGAAGACGAGGTGTTTGCGTCGCTCTCTTTATTTTCCTCTTTAATATAAGACAATATGTCTTTGAGTACTTCGGGCGCAATAACGCCGGAGTCATCTCGAGGGATAAGGAATCGAGGACGTTTATAACTCTTTAGAAGTTCGAAGGTGTTCCACAGTGAGCGAAGTTCGCTGTTAAGCTCTAACACTTCGATATCTTCCATAAGAGGCAAAGCCTAAAAATATGACAAACAAGATTTTCATTGATAAATATTTACAAGCATCAGCTTTACATAATCAAAAAATCCTAAATAATCCTAAACCTGCGGGTTCGGAGGAGGTTGACTGCTCGAAGCTTGGCTCCGAACTTGCTTTTGGCGTTGGCCTTCATCAATCCAAGCCTTGATCGCAGATCGACCTTCGGCTCTCCATGAAGTTTGGAAGGCTCGCCAAGCAGCAGCTACACCTTCGGAAGGTTTTAGAAGTCGGTCGTCGTCGAAGATGATAGAGCCCTCTGCGCTCGGAGTAATTGTTCGGCCCAAATCCTCGTAGTAGCGAAGTATTCCAAGGGCAGACACTTGTCTGGAGAGTTCTCCATAACGTATGCCTACCGTTTTCATTTGCTTCGCTGCTCCTTGGATCCTCTTTAGCCGGCGCAGCAGAGTTACATTGTCATCCGAAGGTAGTGATCCAGTAGTACCGAAGTACTCCAAGACACCTAACATTTGTTCGATGACCTCCGAAGCCACCTTCTCGGACTTAACCTTTTCTTCAATAAGCACATCTTTGGCCGAAGTTGTTTCAGCCAAGACTCCGGAGATTCTAGCGTTCTCCGTAGTCAAAGCATTCTTTTGAGTTCGGAGTTGGCCAGCCTCTTCTTGTAACCTTACAAGTGCGGAGCCCTTCGCAGCATCCTCCGTCCGCAGTCTTTCAATCTCCGCTCGAAGCACAATTCTTTCTGCTTCGAGCTCTTTCTTCGCAGCCTCCAAGCTTTGCCTAGCCCTTCGCTCTGCTAGTATTACATTGTCCATTTGAGCTACTCGACCTTCGGAGAAGTTAAAATTCCTTTGAAGAGTTTCGTTCTCTTCCCGAAGGTGAGCAATTTCGTTTTCGCTCGATAAAGCTGCAGCGCGGGCTAAGACTGCTTGCTAAGAAAAAAGAAAAAATGAAATAAGAAATTATTCATACGTAATTTGCTATTTGGTTCGAAGATGCTTTATACCTGATAAGCTGCTCTTTCCACAGCAAGGTTAAGCTCCGAACCCTTCACTCTGCTTAAGCGGGCTACCAATTCTGTTTCCCCGACTTGGCGACTGGCTTCACCCAAAGGTTTAACCAAAGTCCCAAGTCCGGTTTTCTCCTCCAAAAAAGGAGTTAGGAGAGGAAGCAGTTTTGAAGCTTTCTGGTCAGCCCTGCTTAGCGAAGGTCCAGAGAGCTCTTCCGAGGCCCTTGGAACTTCTGAAGATGGCCTCCCCTCAGTCGATTCACTTTCATCTGTTGACTCAGATGAAGTCGATCCTTGAGCAGGGAGAGGCTCGATGTGTCTTTTTCCTCTTCCAGGCCCCGGTAGAGCAACTCCCGGTTGCGGCCCTGAAGTTGTCGAAGGTCTTTGAATTGTATCTTCGAGGGATACTTCGACAACAGGAGGTTCTGCGAAAACAGAAATATTATGCATTGTATAATTTTGCAAAAAATCGATAAAAATTATGCAGAATTTACCTTCGACATTCTCTGGAATATCGAGTACAGGACTGATCGGAGGATCAAAAGTGTAGTCCTTATCCGAATCAGCCGTTAAATCTTGGACTGCAGGAGCATCGTCCTGGGGAGTCCTCGTTACTTCTTCAGGAATCGAAGTCATAGTGACTTCGATCCCACCTTCGTTCATAGGAGCTTCGGCTTGAGTTGTATCTTCTTGAACTACCGAAGTCATCGGTTGATCAGCATTATCTCCAGACTCCGGTACGTTCGCAGGCACTTCGGCCTCATCTACACCCATAGAGGCTTCGAGTTGTCCTTCCTGGGTATCCGGAGCTCTTACTTCTTCAACGTTGGCTTGAGGCTCCGGTATACCTGCAGTGTCTTCAATGAGAATACTTCGTTGAGCTGCATCTTCGTCAATTAATCTTACTAGTAAAATACCTTCGTCTTCTTTAGAGCTAGAAACCGAAGCTTTTGAGCTCGAAGGTGCGAGGTTTTTCGGCTTCCGAGCCACCTTCTTCATCGGAGTCCTTGCGGAGCTGGAGGCTCCAGCTTCGGCTACTCTCTTCCTGGGTCCTTTCTCTTGAGGCACCCAGTTCATCAGAGGGGGTGGAGTTAACTCCAACATTCCCCATACTCTGTTAAAACGCTCCCAACTTCCGACTAATTTGATTCGCCATTCTTTTTCTAACGGAGTTGGAGCACCCAAAATCTTCTCCGAAGCCCTTACAATTTGCTCTGAAGTAATAGGGGCTGAAGAAGCTAAAAAATAATTCAAGTTAATCTTTCTTCGAAGTAAATATGTACTATGCATGTTGGTTTCGAAGTTACCTGCAGGGCTTGAAGTATAGTTTATCTTGCGAAGACCGCCTTCCGAGTCATCTTCGAAGGCGATAGGCCAGTTGGCCATCAGCGGAGGAATTTGAAGTCCGATGAACTCTTCGGCTAAGTCCCGCATGCTCAACCTTTTGCTGATTTTCTGAAGCAAGTTGAGGCGAGCTTCGAGTTGGCCTTCGTCGGGTTGCACTAAGGCTTCTTTCCGGAATTGGATTTCCTTGAGGGGACCGGCCAGAGGACTACCCACTCCAACTTCGGCATAAAACCACCTCAGAACCCAATCGGTGTACCATCTAGCATTGATGGCCTTGGCGGGGAATTGCAGGGCATATTCATCACGAAGCCTAAAATTGATGCTTCCGAAGGAAACTACCACTTTCTCACCTCCGGAGCCTACGAAGGTCTTTGGCTGACAAGTCGCTCTATGCAGTGCAGCAAAGATTTCAGCCCTCCCCTCACAACCTTCGGCTCTCAGTGCCCACTCGAAGATAGCTAGCCTGGCTACAGCATTCGGAGACAGCTGGGGGAGGGTTACGTGAAACAAGTCAAGTACTTCGGCTAAAAAATCCACAGCCGGAAGGCCCAAGCCCGCTTCAAAAAAAGCTTCGAACACCACAACTTCTCCGGGTCTTGGTGATGGAATTGATTCTTTGCCCGGCTTCCGAATCATAACCCCATTACTAATATTTCCCCCCGCTGTGATTGCCAAAGACTCTTTCTTGCAGGTAGACCGCCCCAACTCAAAAGATTGATCCAAGTACTTGGTTGAGGGTGGGCACAGACCTTGGACATCGGGGATTTGGGGATTTTTTCCCCTTGCCGCCATGGAAGTTGTCGCCTGCATTGAAGGCGTCGCCGCCACTGTTGCCGCTGCCGCCGCCGCAGCCGCTTGTTGACGAGCCAAGGTCGAAGGAGGTGCAGAGCCTTTGGTCTTCGCCATCACAATTGCTGGATCGATCTGAGAAAGTGGAGATTAGGGTTTAAGAACTCGAAAGCTAGGGCTCAAGAACTCAAAGGGCTAAAAAGCTTTTGACTGAGAAGAAGCAGTGAAAAGGTAATCGGTAAAGTTTTGAGGTTCTTTATTTATAGCCTAAACTTTCCGTTTGTTACCGTTTGGGCTCTACCCTTTCGCATTCCCGCCTGTTATTTTCCTCCGAAAATAACGCCTCGTATAACTCCGTTAGAAACAGAAACTAACGGTTATATTTTCTAAGTTCAAAAAGACTTTCGAACTTCCTGAGTCAGTTCTAAGATAGTTCGAAAAGTAATTACCTTATGACTGATTCGAAGTTCATACCTTCATGTATTTCGGAGATAAAACAAAAATCAATAACCCCTATGATTGGTTATCTTTTCTTTTCGTATACTGCTCTCCTAACGTTACAGGTCGAACGGAGAAGCGTATTCGAGGGGCTACTGTTGGGGGAAAATATCTTATCTTCGGGGTTATTGTCAAAGCAGCATGAAGACAGCCAACCAGTTCGAAGATTGTCCGAAGGCCATCTTCGAAGGTGCTTGGAACCTGGTTCGAAGCCCGAAGGCAGGCATTGGTTCGAAGTATGTCTTCGAACCAAAGCCCTTCAGGATCTTTTCTGCCAGCTAAGATGGAAGACTTATCTTCTATCCTATTAGATTAGTCTTTTACCATTTT
The DNA here is from genome assembly GCA_019279435.1 of Zizania palustris. Taxonomy (NCBI): domain Eukaryota; kingdom Viridiplantae; phylum Streptophyta; class Magnoliopsida; order Poales; family Poaceae; genus Zizania; species Zizania palustris. The sequence continues at coordinate 36,449,673 of JAAALK010000085.1, read as the reverse complement.
AGCCCTATTAAGGAAATCAAATAGTTTCCTTAATGTCGGTTGTAATAGAGGGGTAAATAGGTCTTTTCCTTAATGTTTAGGCCTATAAATACCCCCCATTTCACCCTGTAATAGGGACCGATCACAAGTGATTCAATACACACTTTCGAACTATTCTAAGCTATTATCCTTTCGGAGGCTTAGAGCAGTTTGCTTCGCAAACACTTCGTTTGTTAGTTTCTTTTCTACAGAAACCTGTTAGCGTAATCTTTTACGCCAACATCGACCGAAGCATCATCGAGCATAGTCTGCTCGTCAACCCGAAGGCCAAGCCAGTACGCCAGGGGCTCCACAAGCTGTCAACAGAAAGAGCAAGCCTCGTCAAGACAGAGGTAGAAAAATTATTAAAGGCAGGCATCATCAGGGAGGTAGCCCACACTGAATGGTTGGCTAACCCGGTTTTTGTAAAAAAGAAAGACTCGAACAAGTGGCGCATGTGTATTGACTTCACTTCATTGAATAAAGCATGCCCGCGAGACCCCTACCCAATGCCCCGAATAGATCAACTGGTAGATTCCACAGCCGGCTCCGAATTATTAAGCTTCCTCGACGCTTATTCCGGGTACCATCAAGTATGGCTGAAGCGCGAAGACGAAGCCAAGACAAGCTTTATAACTCCTTCCAGAGTATTCTGTTATGTAAGAATGCCTTTTGGTTTACGGAATGTCGGAGCCACCTTTTCACGCTTAATAGCTAAGGCACTAGGTCATTAGATAGGTCGCAATGTCGAAGCCTATATGGACGATATTGTAATAAAAAGTGCTCAAAAGCACCGGCATAGTTTAGACCTAGCTGAAACATTTGAGAGCCTCCGAGCATGTGGAGTACGCCTCAACCCGGAAAAATGTATATTCGGAGCACAAGCAGGAAAGCTGCTAGGGTACTTAGTTTCGAGCAGGGGAACCGAAGCTAGCCCAACACAAATAAGCGCGCTACAAAGGATGGCTCCACCAGAGAATTTGAAGCAAGTGCAGAAGCTAGCAGGAAGGCTCACAACACTCAGCAGGTTCCTATCTAGGTCGGCAGAGCGGAGCCTCCCAATTTTCAAGGCGCTAAAGGGGTCCGAAAGTTTCAGCTGGACACCAGAGTGTCAGAAGAGCTTCGAGGAGATAAAAGCATACCTCAGCACACTGTCAACATTGACTGTTCCCCTTCCAGAAGAAACACTGCTCTTATATCTTGCAGCAACGGGTTCAGCAGTAAGCGCAGTGTTGATCCGGGAAAGTGAGATTAAAGGGAAGCTGGTGCAGAACCCAGTTTATTTTGTGTCAGAGGCATTATCCGGAGCTAAAGTCAGATACTCCGAGCTCGAGAAGTTTGCTTATGCCCAAGTAATGGCCTCGCGAAAGCTAAGGCATTATTTCTTGGCGCATAACTTGATCGTCCCTACATCATATCCTCTTGGAGATATGCTCCGAAACAAAGATTCTACAGGCAGGATTGGAAAATGGGCGGTCGAGCTGGCACCCTTCGGAATCTCCTTCACGGCAAGAACATCTATTAAATCTCAAGTTATAGCCGATTTCGTAGCAGAGTGGACTCCATCTGCTGTTTGGGTCCCAGAAGAGCCCTCCGAAGGCTTTTGGACAATATTTTCTGACGGAGCTTATCAAGCATCAAGTGCCAGAGCAGGGGCTGTTATCATATCACCATCAAGGCAGAAAGCCATGTATTCTGCGAGGCTTAACTTCAGAACCACTAATAACATCGCCGAGTATGAAGGAATCCTCCTAGGCCTCCGAAAGGCTAAAGCGCTCGGAGCCGCAAGAATAATGATCAAGACAGATTCCCAAGTCATCGCGGGGCATGTTGATAAGAGTTTTCAAGCAAAAAATCCACATCTAGCACAATACCTTGAAGAAATCCACAAGGCCGAAGCAGCATTCAAAGGATTCACAATTCGAAGTATCCCTCGGGCAGACAATCAACTTGCCGATATTCTTGCAAAGGCTGCAGCAGGGGCGGGGGACCTCCCGGAAGGTGCGTTCTATGAGGAGCTAGCGCAGCCAGCGGCTGTTCAAATAACCTCTGCGGAGGTATTATGCATCCCAATTACAGATTGGCGGGCTCCGATAATGAGCGTGTTGCAAGATAGCATGGACCCTCCCGAAGGCCCAGAAGCTCGAAGATTGCAAGCAAGAGCTCGAAATTACAAGCTTATTGGTGGAGTGTTATACAAAGCCGGAGTGTGTTCACCCCTACTTCGATGCATCTCGCAGCCCGAAGGTCAAGACATACTTCGAGGCATTCACGAAGGCTTGTGTGGAGGTCATTTAGCCCCTCGTGCGCTGGCAGGCAAGACGCTTCGGCAAGGGTTTTATTGGCCAACCATAGTAAGAGATGCAGAGGAGCTGGTTCGAACATGCCAAGGCTGCCAGTGGATGGGCAGACGGAGCCATCGTCCGCCAACTCAACTTCAAGTTATTGCCCCAGTATGGCCAATGGCCAGATGGGGTATGGACCTCATAGGCCCTTTCCCAATGGCAAAAGGCGGTTTGAAATTTGCGGTAGTGGCGATCGAGTATTTCTCAAAATGGGTTGAAGCGGAGCCATTAACAGATATCACCTCGAGGAACGTGCAAAAATTCTTCTGGCAGAATATTATATGCAGGTTCGGAGTTCCAAGAGAGTTGACGGTGGATAATGGAACCCAGTTCGAAGCTGACACCTTCCAAACATTTTGTGAAGAACTGGGCATTAAGCTATGCTTCGCAGCGGTCCGACATCCACAGTCCAACGGAGCCGTCGAGCGAGCTAACGGGAACATTCTCTCCGGGCTAAATCGCCGAATCGTAGGACTGGCCAAGGGGCTGTGGGTCGAAGAGCTCCCCAAAATCTTGTGGTCCATTCGAACCACTCAATCCAGGTCAACAGGTTTCACACCATTCAGATTGCTCTTCGGAGATGAGGCCATGACTCCTACGGAGCTCAGAGGTGGATTGATTCGTGTAATTCAACCTGGGGACGAAGATGACCGGAGCACTTCGCTGGATTTGTTAGAAGAAACAAGGCTTCGAGCTGTCGCCAACCTGACTAAGTACCAGGACCACACCAAAACGTGGTATGACCCGAAGGTTAAGCTAAATGAGTTAAAGCCTGGTCATCTAGTATTGCGAAGTGTAATAGCTCCGGGGAAGCTAGGAAACAAATGGGAAGGACCATATGTTATCTTACGCTCAGGACGCCCCGGATCGTTTAAATTAGCTAATTTAGAAGGGGAAGAGTTGAAGCATCCATGGCATGCGGAGCACCTTAAGCGTTATTATGCTTAGGGGCTCCTTGTAATCACTTGTAGAACTTTCGTTTCTATCAATAAAGTTAAGGGTTGAATTCTGTTTTGCTCTTCGAATATCCCTTACTCCTAATGGACGCATTGGGAGGATGGCGATGCTGGTAGAGCCAAGCATTTTTCTCAAGACCCAGGAGGCTGCCTTCGAACCATTGGTTCAGCGGCTCCGCCACCAACCTACGGATTCCAGGCTCCGGCTTGTTAGGATCCGTAGAAGAGTCTAAGGACTTTAAACAAAAAAAACAGACATTCGGCCTCTGGGTGCGAAGTATCTGTAAAAGAGCCGAAGGTGGCCAACCTACGGATTTCAAGCTCCGGCTTGTTAGGATCCGTAGACGAGTCTAAGGACTTTAAACAAAAAAACAGACCTTCGGCCTCCGGGTGCGAAGTATTTGTAAAAGAGCCGAAGGTGGCCAACCTACGGATTCCAGGCTCCAGCTTGTTAGGATCCGTAGAAGAGTCTAAGGACTTATAAAAAAATACAAGACTTCGGCCTTCGGGTGTGAAGTATCTGTAAAAGAGCCGAAGGTGTCCACCCTACGGATTCAAGGCTCCGGCTAGTTAGGATCCGTACAAGAATCTAAAGACTTAAAAAAAGAAGAAGCGAATAGATTTTTAGACCTCGGGCAAAAAGTATGGATTCCAGGCCGAAGATACTCCCAAAAGAACAAAGGATAAGTGTGGATTCGAAGCATTCAGTTGTTCGGAGCTTTGTTGTGCCTAGCGAACCCTTTACTATAGTAAAGGCTTCACCACCCACAAGGGGGGTCGGAGGATAGTTCACATTAAAACGTTATACTTTTACATGAAGAGAAATTTGTATCTAAGTCTAGGTAAAATCGAAGACCCCTTCGGCCCCTAGAGCTACCTCTGCGGCTACTTTGACCTTCGGAGCTCGAAGCCGCCGGAAGGGTCCTTTTAGTTCGGGTGCTTCTCTTCTTCTTCGAAGCTCGCAGTCTCTTCTGCTCCTCTTGAAGCTCGGCCCAGGTCAGGAGCCTTCCAGAGTCAGCCTCCGTAGGGTCTTCAGTCCGGTACTCCGAGTCGGACCAGTCAATAGGTTCGGAAGACGAAGATCCCTCCGCCCTCTCTTCCTCTTTAATATAAGTTAAGACGTCCCGGCAAACTTCAGGGGTAATCTCTCCTCCGTCTCCGCGAGGAACAGAAAAACGGGAGCGGCGGTAAGGCCTCGGGCCCTCGAGGTTTGCCCACTCCTTTCGGAGCTCAGAGGAAGGTTCCAGAAGTTCGAAGTCAGGGCTCGAAGGGCATGACAAAACCTAAAAAAGAGCAGAACACCCAAGACAAGTTCTTGTTTATGACTTTTTCATTAATAAAAAGAGGCTTTACAAGGCTTCATGTACATAGTAACCCTAAGTGGCTAGACCTGTGGGTCAGTCGGTGGAGCAGGAATCGAAGGGGCTGGCGAAGCAGGAAGTGGTGGCCTTGTATGCGCTTGCTTCTGCCGACATGCCTCGTCAATCCAAACTTTAGCCGCGACTTTGTGGTCAGTATTCCAGGTCGACCGGAAGGCTTCCCAGGCCGAAGCCACATCCGAAGATGGCCGCAGCAAGTCATCAGATGCGAAGCCTCCAGGGGTCGAACCCCCGACCGAGCCGAGGGGGATCTGAAGAGACTCAAGGTGACGAAGAACCCCAATACCGGCACATTGTCCGGAGATCTCTCCGTACCGGATGCCAGAGTTCTTCATCAATGATGAAGCTACTTGGATCCTCGTCAGCTTCCGGTCAAGGGGCTCGTGGGTCGCAACAGAAGAAGAAGGGCACATAGTGCTGAAGTACTCCAAAGTACCCTGAAGAGCCTCCAAGGTATGGTCCGCGATGCTCGAGTTTTTCTTCTCCTCTGCTTCCAGCCCTTCAGCAGTCGCAGAGACCTCGGCCACCCGGAGCATTAAAGAGCTCTTGAGGGCCATTGCCTGGCTAAGCGCCCCCTGGAGCTCCACCAATTGTGCGCTCGAAGTAGCAGCCTCTTGATGGAGTCTTTCAACTTCTGCCCGAAGGACGACACGCTCAGCCTCAACCTCTTGGGTAGACGAGCGAAGGGCGTCGCTGTCTTGCCGCGCTACCCGGAGGGCTTCGTCAGACGCCGCCCTAGCCCTCCGTTCCTCAAGGATCTCTTCCTCCAATCGAAGGGATCTCCCGGTGGAGTCGTTAAGGGCCGTCTGGAGGGTGGTAACCTTCCGTTTAAGTCGATTAACTTCGACCTTGTTGGAAGTCGCTGCCGCTCTAGCAAGAACGAATTGCTGCAAAAATAACAAGTAAGTACTGAAGTATTTATGATCACTAATGCGAAGCAGCTATGGTGTCTTTTCATACCTGAAGGGCAGCCCTTTCGAGGGCTGTGTTGAGTGACGAAGCCCTGGCCTCGCTCAAGACGGAGACCAACTCCGAGTTGACGATGTCCTGGCTTCTCTCGGCCAGAGGCTCCATGAGTTTCCGGAGACCACTTCGATGCTCCAAGAACGGAGTTAGCAGAGGAAGCCAAGACGAAGCTTGGAGATCGTTCGCTGCAGCTTCGTCCTCCGAGGTGCCGACGGAGGTTGCGGCTTGGCCACGAAGAAGGCCGAGGCTGGATATGCTCTTGCCTCGCCCTGGTACGAAGGAGGGCGAAGCAAGGGCACTCCGATCGTCGGTAGCCAACCCATCAACCAGAACCGCTGTGGCAGGGGCAACCTCAGGGGTCGAGGCCGCCACCACAGGGTTGACTTCCGTTGCCAAGCTCGTCCCGGCAGGCGCGTCATCCGCTCCAACGGACGCATTCTCCGCCGCCAAGTTCGGAGTCTCCGAAGGCACAGGAGGGCCTGCTTGAACAGCAGCCTCCGAAGACGCAGGAACTCCGGATGCCACCAAAGCTTCGACACCCGTGGAGGTACCTATTTCGATAACAAAATTAATAAGCATGTTTTCACAGATAGCATGCAGGTATTGGTTAAAAAACAAAGGAGCTTCGGAAAGTACCTCCGGGAACCTCGTGGGGTAGGATCGCAGGATCGTCCAGGACCTCATACATTCGAAGGATGTCGGCGAAGTCATCTCCTGAGGTCCTACCCCCAACATTTCCTGCCGGAGCCGCGACCTCCGCCATAACCACCTCCGGTACAGGCAAGTTGGGAGTAGTAGGGTCTGACTCCACTTGCACGACGTTGGGCACGGGGAGGACCGGCGGAGCTACGCTCGCTACCTCCCTAACGGAGGTGCTAGGGGGGACTTCCCCTAAGTCCTCGTCATCCAGGAGGAAGGCTTCGAAAGCCGCCGCTGTCTGGGTGTCGGAGTCCTCTACCTCTTCGGAGGCTGAGCTCTGACCACCTGGTGACGAAGCAGACGAAGCAGGCATCAGCTGCGAAGGGGGCTTCACCACCTTCTTCTTCCTGGGCGGCTGCTTGCCGGTCTCTTTGGATGGTTCGGTAGGGGCTTTCCTTTTGCGAGTAGCTGTTCCGGTCGGGGCGAAGTTGGGAAGATTTGGGGGCTCCATCCCGAGAGCTCCCCATACTCTGTTGGATCGCTCCCAGCTTCCCACCAGCTCTAGCCTTCTTTGCCTCTCGGCCACCGAAGGGGCTCCGAGAACTCGTTCGGTGGCCCGAACAATGTCCTCCGGAGCCAGTGCCAGAGGTGCCGCTGAAAAGAAAAGGTGCAAAATTATGAACACAATTGGTTCCTTCATCTAATATGATGCTGCAGGGAATAAGTCTTACCTAAGTTTCGGAGGTCCCCCTCCGAGGCCTGTGGGAGCACGATCGGCCAGTTGGCTCCAAGGGGAGGGATCCGAAGGGCGATGAATTCCTCGGCCAGATCGCGCATGCTCATGCGACGAGCCACCGAAGTGAGCAACCCTAGCCTCATCGAGAGCATGCTAGGGTTCGGAGAGATGTCCGCCTCCTTCCGAAACCAGATCTCTTGGAGAGGACCAGCGAGGGGAGATCCCTCTCCGACTTCGGCGTAGAACCACCAAAGTATCCAGTTTGTATACCACCTGTCATTTATGGCTTTTGCAGGGAAGTGAAGGGCATGCTCCCTCCGAAGCTGGAAGTTGACGCTGTCGAAGGCTATAGTCACCTTGGAGTCCCCCGGTCCATCTTGGGGTTTCGGCTGGCATATGGCTTCGTGGGTTGCGGCGAAAATCTTGGAGCGTCCTTCGCATCCCTCTGCCCGGAGTGCCCACTCGAAGATGGCTAAGCGCGCGATGGCGTTGGGGGATAGTTGAGGCAGAGTTATGTGGAACAAGTCCAATACCTCTGCCAAGAAGTCCACGGCTGGCAGTCCCAGACCTGCTTCGAAGAATGCTTCGAAGACCACCACCTCCCCGCTTCGCGGCCTTGGAGTTGATTCTGTTCTGGGGACCCGAGTCCTCAGTCCAGCGCCCAGCTTTCCATCCACTGCTTCTTCAATGGATTCGGCGGTGCTCACGGATTGGCCAATAATGAAGCTCTGGGCAATCTTCTTCTTGGAAGGCGGACGGAGCGCCCGAGGATTCTTGGGCCAAGCTCCGCTCGAGGTCCCCGCCATGGCCGCTGCTGCCGAGGCAGCCCACGCCTGCCTCTGCGCTAAGGTGTTGCCTGCTGCCGGAGTGGTGTGGCTAGTTCTCGCCATTGCGCTTGAGTGCTCAAGAGATTGGAAGATTGGGGGAAGGTGAATCGTGAATGATGGAAGTGGTAAAAAATCCCAGTTAATCCCTGTCTTCCCCTTTTATAACCGCACGGCCCGTGCTACTCTTCGATTGGTTTCACACTGCAGGTTCGGCTTCTGTCACCGACAAGTGGGTCCGGTAATTGGAACGGCGAGCAACTGCTGTAGAAATCGACCGTTACCTTTTTTGCAGAGTATAACGGCTACTTGCGCTGTAACGGCTACAAATTGACGGAGCTCCACGGCGTTTGCACTTCGAGACCGTTCCCTTCCCAGCGAGCATTCCCATTGCGTCGGGAACCCGAAGGGGGGGTTCGAATGCATTAAGCTCAAAGTTCTCGGCTAAGTTGCAATATGCTCAAATCTTCTTTAAGCCTTAAAAATAGAAAAGTTCCTTCCGTATACTGCCTTCTTCCTAAACAAGTTAATTGCAGAAAGGCATATTCGAGGGGCTACTGTTGGGGGAAATTACTCCATTTCCTGGGCTTAAAGATTAATCCTTCAAAGGCCGAGGAGGACTCCGAAGCTAGTGAGCGGTGGTTCGAAGTATAAGTCGTCGTACCGAAGGGTACTGCAGTGCGAAGCCCTGGAGAACCCTCCGAATGGAAGATGAAGGCTCCAAAGCCGAAGGACAAGATTGATGGGATGTCCGGCTTATCCATCTACCTTGTAATATTTTATCTTATATAACCTTGTTCCTGGTACCGAATAGTTTCCACTATGTCGGTTGTAATCTAGGGGTGAATAGGTCTTTTCCTTATGCTTTTTCACCTATAAATACCCCCCTTTGTACCTTGTAAAAGGGGGAGAACAGGTTGTTCATTACACTCATTCAGACTACTCGAGCTATTATCCAAATCGGAGGTTCGAGGTAGCCCTTAAAGCATAAACTCTTTGTTTGTTCGTTCTTGATTTCAGAGAACCTGTTGGTGTAACTTTTACGCCAACAATAATTGTAGGGCTTGATATTTGTCTAATGCAATATTATCCTATGAGTTATAGCGATAATTTATTAAAACTTGGGCTCAATGATGATCAACTGTTTCCACAGGGGTGGTCGATGACTTGCCTTGATCAGCAAATGGAGAAGGTGGACCCTTGGGATAAAACTCCAGATCTTCGACGTCGTAGTAGTCTTCTCGATACGGAAAAGTAAATAAAACATTCAATAAACAATCCAAAACAATCAACCATACCAACATACATGTTTATGTTGGATTAAGTAAAGGAGATGGGGTCTTAACTTTTAGGGATTTGTTACTTAAACATTTAAGATTAATTTTTAATGAGATTCCTTAATTTTATAGCTTGATATAATTATTTTTCCTAAGGGGGGGTTTTTATTTTCCCTTTTTAAAGTTTGAAGTAAAAAGGTATAGAATAACATTATTATTATTTTAATTGTAGTAAAAATACTGAACTTAAGTTATTAGGTCTCCTGAGGTTGTTATAAAAGTTTTTAGGATATTTCCATAAAGTGTTGACTTTTCATTAAATGAATTAATTAAATGTCCTAAAAGGGCTTTTGCAATATTATTTAGTAGAATAAAGTGGGCAAAGTGAACATGCTCTTTTTATTGCATTTAAAATAGTGGAATAAAGTCATTAAGTCCTCTGAATTTAATATATAATTTATTGAAGGTTGTTTTGAATTATTTAAATGGAATATTAAATAAATCCTAAAGGGGTCTTTTCTTTATTATTTACTAAGATTATTATGTGCCAAATAAATATATTGTTTTTATTGCATAAAAGTGTAGAGGATAAAAAGACAAATTTTCCAGGATTGAAATGGTGAAATTTGGAGTTAATTTGAGCCAAATATGAATTTTTAAAGCTTAAATAGATTTTCTGGAATTTCTAAAATCAATTTTCTGAATTAAACAGCTCTGGTTCACGGTGGACCGATCCCACCGTGCGCGGGGTCACTATTCCCGTGGACCCGATTGCTGTGGGCCGTCCGATCCGGATCCAAGGGCTGACGGTGGGGCGGGTGGCTTAAGTGAGATTGGAGGGCTTAGATTGCCTGATACCGGTCAACTCCGGTCAAAGCAATCCGGGCCCTCGATCTTGGGTTCTAATCGTGGCCGTTCCCCTCAGATCCGACGGTTACGGTTTGATCTGGCACGGTGGCGGCACGGGGGAAGCCGAGGGCTTCGTCCCCAGCGCCGGCCGAGCGACGGCGAGCGGCGCGCGGTGGCTGCGATGGCCCACGGTCCTGGGTGATCGCAAAAATGGACAGAGGGGAGTGAGGGGAGTGCATCTGTACCGGAGGTGGTGATGGCAGGACAGTGGCGGCGGGCAGCGGCGAGAAGAGGCGGAGGAGGCCTTCGGGTCCGACGACGGCGAGGCGCTCCGATGGTGGTCCGGCCGAACGGAGGTGGGGCCGGGTACGGGGAGGTGACGGGGGTCATGGTGGTGCCGTCGGTGAGGGCGGCAGAGGCAGGTGGCGCCGACGAGAGGCTGCCGGAGTGGAATCAGAGGAAAACGCCGAAAGGCGCGAATGGTGGCTCGGGACAGAGGGGGGCTTGGTGATTTCGGTGTGGAGGGTCGCGGTGAGTGCCGAGGGTTCTTAATGGGGGGTCATCGGTGAGGAATAGGCAAGGAATCGAAGGAAAACGAAGGGGTTTTTCATACGCTGGTGAGGTTTCCTTAGGGCTCGGTTACCTGCCAAAAATGGTGAAATCGCGATGGCTTTTGGGGGAAATAGATCACCGGTGTTCGGGGGAAAGAATTCCGGGCCCAATCTAGCGAATGGCGGCGGCCGGTGGCGGATATGGCAAGGGGGCCGACGGGAATGGAAGGGGAGATCCCCTTCCATTGGGGAAGATGAATCTGACAGGTGGGGGCCACCTGTCAGTGAGAGGTCATGAGAGAAAAGGGGCCAACATGTGGGGTCCTGGGGCAGAGAGAGAGGCGAGCGCGGTAGCGGCTGGCGGGTGGGGCCGGCTGGCACGAGCAGGCGGGGAGTGAGGGAAGGCGCGCCGACAGGCGGGTCCTGCCTATCGGTGGGCGTGGCCGGACTGGGCTCGGCCGAAAGGCCTTAGAGGGAGAAAACAGGATTGCGGCCCAACAACATTTAAAATGTATTTTTCTTTTAAAATAATTCCATAAATTGGTTTATTTGTTTAAGGCTTGAAGTACTGTTGGAAAAATTTTGTAAATATTCTCAAAAATATTTCTTGGCTTCTAGTTTATTCCATAAATTTCTCAAGTCCAAATTTTGACTATTTATCCATGTTTGGCTTTAATAGGGCTCTTTAAGGGTTTTCTTTTGATAATAAAATTCAGAAATTACTTTATTAATATATTTCTTTTATTTTATTTTATTTTAATTTTGGGGCTGTTACACTTCCCTCTGAGGACTTCGACCAGATACTCAGTGCTAGCAACTGGTACTAGGCTTCGTACTTCGAAGGTCAGAACGCACACTGAACACACTACGAAGAGGACTTCGACAAGGGAACAAAACGGGCTTCGATTTAAGCCAAGAACAGTGCTTCGCTAGTAATCAGAGAGGACTAGCTTCAGTGTACACAGAGCGAACTCACACTGAGAAAATCTCACTTCACACAAACAGACCTCTCACACACTTCTCCAGAAGAGATACAGTGCACAAACTCAACCTAGAAGAAGATGGTGCACAGAGAAATCAAAATGTGCAGTGCAAAGTAGGCATACAAGTTCAAACAATAAATGAAAACATAATCAAAGTTTCATTGCTTGAACAGGGAACACAAAATGAACTCACAGGATGAACACAGAGAGAAATGGCGGCTAGCACATGAGTTCTACAATGACTGCTCAAAGTGTTACTGTTGCCTAGCTAGCCTCCACTATTTATAAGAATTATTTAGCCATGTGAATAGACTACTTTACCCCTAGGGTTTACACTAGTTTTGTCTCATCAGAACAAGGGGGTACAGATGGTAGTCTACTTTATTTGGAGGCTTCTTTTGTCAGCTTCGCAGAGGAGACAACATTAGCTTTTGCAGAGCAGACACAGTCAGCTTTTGCAGTCTTGGAGTCTTCTGAATCCCTCCTTTGCCCGCGAGGGGTGTGGTAGCTTCGGTGAGAAGCCTTGAGCCTGACGGCCTTCGTTTCACCAAAGTCAGCCTTCGATACAGTGACGGTTTTGAGCCGAAGCCGTCAAAGCCCTTGAGCCTTCGCACCAACACCTCCGGAGTGGACCACCACGACTTCGCATCTTCTCCCAACTCGAGCTCCGTTAGTTTGTATACCGAAGCCATGCATGGCCGAAGTACATCAAGACAACCACACTCCGAAGCACCACCATCGGAGTACCACCCTTCAAAGTCTCTCCTTCGTCCAAGGGCTCCACATGAAGCATTCCATGAGCACTTCGTCGCAGTGTATCTCCTCGAGCACACTCCTCGACGAACCTCACCCAGACCATGCCTTCGATGCACCTTGACTTCTGAGACCTCCGTCGGGTATACCTTCGAGTGCCTCCCTCCGGAGCACAATTCGAACATCATGCCTCATTGCTAAGTACTTGGTTCACCTTACTTCGAAGTCAGTCCTTTCGGAGTACCCTTCGAAGTGCCTTGCCTCCGAGGACTTCGTCTCGGAGTACCTTCAGCCGAAGCCACGCTCCACACTCTCTGCCTTCGCTTGGCGCACCTTGACCCGAGGATCGAACTCGACCCCTCACAGCCTTTGTGACCGAGCTCCCCGCTCGCCTGGCATCAAGCCTTCCGCTTGACCCAGGTTCACTTGTTGTGAACCGCCCGTCGCCTCCGAAGTCACCTGCGCACCTCAGACAAACAGAGATTTGGATTAGATTCATAGCAAGTAAAATCAACTCCAAGTGTGGGTGTATCTCCACGCCTAACCATCTCGATACGTCAGAGTGTTACGAGAGAAGGATAGGATTAGTTTACCTCTCGTTCAATCTACAATCGGTGCATCACCACCCTTGTGCCCAAAGGTTATCCGGCGGGACTCGGGCTCTCGGAGTTGGGCTGCATCAGTTTGATCTCCGGCGAAGAGGTGAGTCCCGCCACCCCCAACTTCCATGCCAACTAGGTTAGTATCCTCACGACTGCATCGATTCAGTTCTATCTCTTGAGGAGAACGGTGAAACAACACGGTCACCGATTGTTCTTAGTGAATTTGGCTAAGTCTAAGGCCGCATCAGTTAGGTTTGATCTCTTAGATTGAAGTGATCTGGGTTTGATAGCTTGAGGCTTCATCGGTTAAGTCTGACATCTCTTGCTATTACCTTTTTCATGTCATATACTATTCATATAAATAAAGTTTGCCCGATTCGTTGATGTATTGTTCAGATCATCGTGACTAGCTACTGTCTCAGTTAGGGCCGATCTAGTTATTGTGATGATTTCGATGATATAGATTTGTTATCTTGCATGCTTTATTTATTTCTATCAGAGTACAAGCTGATAGGTTATCGTCTGTTGGTATTGGTCCCGTCGAGCAACGTCATCTCTGTATTGCCCTGCATCATCGTAGGACATTGCTCCATAGTGTGTCGTTCGGTGATATTCAGGAGGGATGACATCGGGTGCCCCCTTGGTGGCATGATGTCTATCGGGGGGTCTCTTTTGATGCCGTAAGTCACTTGCGGCATCCCCTGCCCTAGAATACTGAGATCAGGCGTCGAGAACAACGCTCGTGCATTCTTATCGGCCCACCCTAGTGTGCCCTAGGACGGACTATGTGAGGGTGCTGATGGTTGGGTCATCTTGTCGCATTCGTAGCCCAGCGAAGAGCTCGGCTCATATAGCCTCATCGGCCCTTGCGGCAGTGACGCCGACCGAGTGTGCTGTAGTAATCTCAATGGGTCATTGGGGAAGTACGCCAAACCTTGCAGAGCGTCGCAAACCACTATGACCCCGATGGCCTCCTTGATCAATCCTTGAATGGTCATGGCCACTGTCCCTGATTGGCTGACCAGCGACTGGTGGATTGCTTGGTCGACGCTTTCCTATAGACTGGCCTAGAAATTCTCCTTTGGCTGACCACCTTCTATGGTCAGCACTGGTGTTGGTAGTGGGGCCCTCTAAACGGGACCTAGTCGATTCATGTTGTAGGCTTGCAGGCAGGATTTCTGAAACTCCTCCACATTTTATGCACCTCCATCCATTGTTCATTGGACAGAGCATTCATGGTGACTGTGATGACGTTTCCCTCGCTGAGCTCGCCCGCCATGAAAAGGTTGTTGACGATGGTCCCACCAGGCGTGCCAAAAAGCATGTTGGCGTGCTTTTTGGTCACACACTAAAACACTCATGACCTGTGAGATTTGCTTAACTCTAGTGCAGGTCCTACGTCTTAGAAACGGGTTCAGAGCATGCCAATCAGTTTGACCCTACAACTGATAAGGGATATGAAAATACAAACGTTAGTAGCATAGACGATTGTCTCGCAAGCCGATGACTATGGCATGAAAGTTAAGGCCATGAAGCATCGTGCGATTGGCTAGACGACCGATAGCCCGGATTAACACAATTGAACAAGCATGCCATCGACCAATGGAGAAAAACAAGACGTACATATAGGCCGATGAGCACTCTTCGACGGTGAACATGATATGGAGATGAATTGAAGATAACCTATTAGCTTGTACTCTGATAGAAATAAATAAACCATGCCAGATAATAGATCTATATTATGGAAATCACCACAATAACTAGATCGGACCTAACCGAGACAGTAGCTAGTCACGATGAACTGAACAATATATCAATGAATTGGGCAAACTTTATTTAGATGAACAGTATACGACATGAAAAAGATACAATAGTAAGAGATGTCAGACGTAACTGATGAAGCCTCAAGCTATCAAACCCAGTCAAGCTATCAAACCCAGATCACCTCAATCTAAGAGATCAAACCCAACTGATGCAGCCTTAGACCTAGCCAAATACACTGAGAATAACCGATGACCGTACTATTTCACTGTTATCCTTAAGAGATCAGACTAAACCGATGTAGCCGTGAGGATACTAACCTAGTTGGCACAAAAGCCGGGGGTGGCGGGACTCACCTCCTCGTCGGAGATCAAACTGATGCAGCCTAGCTTCGAGAGCCTGAGTCCCGTCGGATAACCATGGGGCACATGGGTGGCAATGCGCTGATTGTATTTTGAATGAGAGTTAAACTAAACCTAACCTTGGGGATACATTTTTATAGTCCGTAGACTTGCCGTCTAAGTAACTTATCAGCCGATCTCGAATGAATCTATAACCTCTCTGTAACACCCTAAATTTTCAAAACAATAAAAATATTGTTTAAATCAATTTCCTGGATTTTATTATTCTGAAAATACCTTTAAATACCCTTTTGAACTACAACATAGGTGTAGAGGCCAAACCAGGAGCTGAAAAGTTTTGTGTAGGATCCTAAGACCAAAATATATTTTTGAGAATTTTTACAAATTTTTACCAAGCTTGGAAGTAGCCCTGAGATTTTAATCTAATTCCTGGAATTATTTTTATTCAGAAATATTTTAAAAGTAACGGGCCTCTTCCCTCGCTTTCTCTCTCTCTCCCGGCCGGCCCAGCCCACTCCACCCCGCGCGCTCAGACTAACACCCGGGCCCCGCTTGTCAGTGAGCCCTCCTCTCTTCGCGCGCACGCCCGACACCCTGGTCCCACCTGTCAACGCCAACCGTCCCCTCTCGCGCCCGAGCCCGGCCCCACCCGTCAGCCGCCTCCCTCACTCGCTCGCGCCCACAGGCATGTGACACCCGCCTGTCAGATCCTTCGTCTCCGTGAGATCCGTCCCCAAATCCCCTCTCACCGGCCGACGCAATAACGCACCTCGGATCCGTTGCCCCGACCCCCTCCCCTCAAATTGAGCCCGGCATTCAAACCCCCGCGCTCCGGTGACCGTTTCCCCCAATTCAAACCACCGCCAATTGCACCCCCTCTGCCCCCGCCGGTGACCCTATTTAAACCCCCTGGTACCCCGAATTTGACACCCACGCTCACACGATGCAAGAACGCACAGAACGCCCTCACTACGATTTTTAGCGCACCACCGCCGCCCCCACTCCAGCCGTCGCTAGCCGTCGCCGGAATCCTTCTCCGTCCCCGCCGACCACACCGCTGCGACCGCAAGGACGACCCCAACCTCGGCCACCCCTCCATCGCCAATGAACCTCGTCGAAACACCATCGCCGCTAAGGACCCGAACGCCATCGCCTCCTCCGCTCGTCGCCGGCCTCGCCCCGTCGACCATTCACCACCGCAAGGGAACCCTCATGATCCCCTAGTCACCCTCTTTCCGTTTTATGCCTTAGACACGACCGCCGTTGCTCGTCGTGGCCTCTGGCCCGCTCGCCGTCGCCGGAGAAGATGACCGGCACGGGTTGAATACCCGTGCCGTGTCGAATTTGATCCTGGCCGTGCGATCTGGATCTAACGGTACCGATTAAGTCCCATGTGCGGTTTAATCTGCGCCGTCGGATCTGAGCGAAGGGGTACGTTCTAATCCCGTGCGTTCGTTAATATTTAAAACCCGCGTTTAATCTCAGCCATCCATCGCGTACCGGTTCAACCTTTTAATCTCCGCCGTCCACGTTAACTTAAAACCCCCGCCTCGCCCCCGCGCGTTGGATCTGGATCCAACGGTCCAGATCGATCCGGCGCACGCGCACAGTGCGCAGGTTCACCGTGGGCCTGGCTCACCGTGGATCCGAGGCGTTTTAAATTTGAAAATAAATTCCAAAAATGCTTTTAAACTTGTAAAATCCATATCTGGCGCATTTGAACTCTAAAAATTGTCATTTCAACTCCAGAAATTTTATAATTTTATTCTCTACACTTTAGTTCAATAAAAACAGTATGTTACTTTAGACTTTTTCATGATTATTTAAATATGTATTCAAATGCCCTTAGGGTAAAAATGTAAATTCAAATATTTAAATTTCACTAAAGTTCATATTTATTCCTTTCTATTCATATACTGAAAACCACTAAGTTTTCTATGGACCTTTCAATTTAAATTCATTAGAGACCTTAAAAATAAGAATAATCACTTTTAAAACCTTTTTCAAAGGACAACACCTCATTTTAATTTCTTTTTAAAATTATTTATAAAATGAATTTCAGAACCTTAACAACTTGATTTATTTTTAATCAAACCAACTTAAACCTATGTGCTTATTATGTGATGTTATATTGTTTGATTGAATGTTGTGTTCATTTTATTTTACTTTATTTATATTGGAAAGAGTACGACGCCATCGAGGAGCCGGAATATTTCCCAGAAGTTCCTCCCTCACCCTTCGCTGCACAAGGCAAGTCACCAAACCAATCTTTTGAGCATATTGAACCCATGTTTTATTAAATTATCGCTAAAACATATAGGTTGTACATGCATTAGTCCAATGAAACCCTTACAATATATTTATTTAGGATCCCCCGACCTTGATGTGCAACCCAAGCCATGCTATCTCGCCTAAACCCCTTGTCACCATATGATTAATGTTATTAGCTAGTGTCTAATGTATTGACACGATCGCTATAGGATAAAAATGAGTCGTAGCAAAATGGTTCTACTATATGATCCCCGTTACTTCTTATCCTTGGAATTCTGTTGGTGATGAGTTATGATTGTGAGTGTATGCATGGTGGGTTCCGGGTGCAAGCTAGAGCATTGGTCGGTAGCACCCGGGGCACTATAAGGACCGGTATGAGGGATCAGTTGCAATACACATCCGTACTAACCACAAGTCTAGTGGGTAAGTCCTAACTAAGGTATGGAGTGTTCCAAACCGAGGCCACCATTTGGAGATGGGTCAAGCTGCACCTGCGGGTAGCTTTACCGACATGGCGCAAAAGGGGGTGCGACGTTAGCCGGGATGCGGCCCGGCGCGCCGGCGAAACCTAGAGCGTGTGGTTATCGCTTGGAGCATTTCATGTCGAGGTTTTGGCACGAGTTCCCGTGGTATGGGTCATCTCGTTTGGGATGAGTGTGTGCCTTGTGGGTACAGTAGTACATCTCTGATCAAAGTCTTAAATCTTTTCGAAAAGCCGAGCCCACAGTCAAGGGTGGGTTGCGTGACATCCCATAGTTAGATTACTTTGATTATGTACGTGCATGATGGTTTGACATGTAAGGACTGTTGTGCGAGGAGGTAAAACGTACTCCTCAAGTTAGATGATGTTATCGATGTTCATGTTTATTATTCCGCATGACTAAATTTGACTATATTAAACGCAATAACTGAAAAATGTACTTTTCCGCACTTTTAGCCATTATCCTTCCTTTGTTATTATTTTGCATTATTACTTGCATTTGCGGTGGCTTGTTGAGTACTCTTTGTACTCATACCCGTTGGACACACAATTCAGAGGATGCTTACCATGAGGATGGTCTGGAGTAGCGACCCAGTCAAGAAGAAAGATCCTGAAAAAGGCGTTCATCATGCAGTTTATTTTTATTATTTTAATTTCACTCTTATGTAATAATATGGTCTGCGTACCATGAATGCTTGTCGTATGTACGTTGTCGCATGATGAACCTCTTGTATTATTGTTTTTCTTTGGAAATTCAATAATGTTCCGATTTGCTAAATCGGGGCGCCACACTCTCCATCGGCCTCCTTCCGATCATGTAGTTGTTGCGGACGGGCTTCTTTGACTTTCTTTGACCGAATCTTTTTTGATCTTCTGTTGACCATGCAGCAACTCGTAGTGGGCTCCTGAGTTTTACCAAATCTTGGCATCAACAAACGGGTTTGTGCCGAAACTAACAAAGCCCTCAGATCACCAACACGTGTTACCAATCTGTGAACTCGACCG
>JAAALK010000085.1:36315046-36429915 GCA_019279435.1 Zizania palustris | reverse complement strand
TGCCACAGTATGTGCTAACTCTTCACCTTCTAAATTAGCTAATTTGAATGAACCAGGGCGCCCCGAGCGGACGATTAGATATGGACCTTCCCATTTATTGCCTAACTTCCCTGGTGCTATAATGCTTCGTAGAACAAGATGACCCGGCCTTAACTCGTTGAGCTTAACTTTCGGGTCATACCAAGTCTTCGTCTGCTGATGATACTTTGATAAATTAGCTACAGCTCGAAGCCTTGTCTCTTCTGACAAATCTAACGAAGCTTGTCTTTCTTCTTCAATGTCTGGTTCGGTGCTGCGAAATGATCCCCCTTTGAGCTCCGTTGGAGTCATAGCTTCATCTCCGAATAGCAGTCTGAACGGAGTAAAACCTGTGGACCTTGTTTGCGTAGTCCGAATAGACCACAGAATCTTCGGAAGCTCTTCGGTCCACAGTCCCTTTGATAATCCTACTATTCTTCGATTTAGCCCTGATAAGATATTTCCATTGGCTCGCTCAACTGCTCCATTTGACTGAGGATGTCTTACTGCAGCAAAACATAGTTGAATGCCTAGGTCTTCGCAAAACTTCCTGAAGGGTTCTGCGTCGAACTGTGTTCCATTATCAACTGTGAGATATCTAGGCACTCCGAACCGACAAATAATATTCTTCCAGAAGAATTTCTGTACATTATTCGAAGTGATAGCTGTTAAGGGTTCTGCTTCGACCCACTTAGAAAAATATTCGATAGCTACCACTGCGAACTTCAGATTTCCCTTTGCTAACGGAAAGGGACCAATTAGATCCATACCCCATCTGGCCATAGGCCATACCGGAGCAATGACTTGAAGAGCTGTTGGTGGGCGATGACTCCGTCGACCCATCCACTGGCATCCTTGACAAGTGCGGACCAAGCTCTCCGCATCAGCTATTATTGTGGGCCAATAAAGCCCCTGGCGAAGTGTTTTTCCTGCCAGAGCTCTAGGGGCTAAATGACTTCCACAAAGGCCTTCGTGAATTTCTCGGAGAATTTCTTGGCCTTCGGCTTGAGATATACATCGGAGTAGAGGGGAACATACTCCGGCCTTGTATAATATACCGTTGATTAACTGATAGTTTCTTGCTCTGAGCTTTAATCTTGACAATTGGGGTTCTTCAGGCAAATTTGTTCCTCCTTGCAAGAGTTCTATGATTGAATCTTTCCAATCTGCACTAGGAATGCAAAGAATCTCTGCAGAAGCAACTTGTGGCACCGAAGGTATATTGAGCTCCTCATAGAAAGCTTCGTCAGGCACATCCACAGCTCCGGCAGCAGCCTTCGCTAAAATGTCCGCTTGCACGTTTTCAGCTCTTGGTATACTCCGAATGGAAATACCCTTGAAATGTGCTTCGATCTTGCGAATTTCTTCCAAGTACTTTGCAAGTTGTGGATGTCGGACTTGAAAACTTTTGTCTACGTGCCCTGCTACTATCTGAGAATCTGTTTTTATAATTATCCTTGTAGCCCCTAGAGCACGTGCTTTCCGGAGTCCCAATAAAATTCCTTCGTACTCCGCTATATTATTGGTAGACTTAAAGTTGAGTCTTGCGGAGTACATTGCTCTTTGACCTGATGGTGAAATTAATACTGCCCCAACGCCTGCTCCGGATGCTTGGAAAGCCCCATCGGAGTAAATAGTCCAAACTCCGTCATCTGATTTCTCCGGAGTCAACTTCGCAGGTGGAGTCCACTCTGCTACGAAGTCTGCTAGGACTTGAGATTTGACAGCTGTCCTTGCTAGGAAAGATATGCCGAAGGGTGCTAGTTCTACTGCCCACTTTCCAATTCTTCCAGTGGAATCTTTGCTTCGGAGCATATCTCCTAAAGGATACGAAGTTGGTACAATTACATTGTGAGCTAAAAAATAATGTCTTAGCTTCCTCGAAGCCATTATCAGAGCATAAACGAACTTCTCAAGTTCGGAGTATCTTGTCTTCGCTCCTGACAATGCTTCGGATACAAAATAGACAGGATTTTGGACCAACTTCCCATTGATATCAGCTTCTCTGACAAGGACTGCGCTGACTGCTGAGCCTGTGGCTGCAAGATATAGAAGTAGGGTTTCGTCCGCAATAGGCACCGTAAGTGTAGCAAGATTGCTGAGATAATCTTTAATATCTTCGAAGCTTTTCTGACACTCCGGTGTCCATGCAAAATCTTCGGACCCTTTCAAAGCTTTAAAGATTGGCAAGCTCCTCTCCGCAGACCTTGATAAAAACCTGCTAAGTGCGGCTAGACGTCCGGTCAGCTTTTGCACTTGCTTTACATTCTCCGGAGGAGCCATCTTCTGCAGCGCAGTTATTTGAGTAGGGCTAGCTTCAATTCCCCTGCTTGAAACTAAGTACCCTAACAACTTTCCAGCCTTAGCTCCGAATATACATTTTTCGGGGTTAAGACGGATCCCACATGCCCGAAGGCTATTGAATGTTTCTGCTAAGTCTAGGCTATGCTGGTGCTTTAAAGCACTCTTTATTACAATATCATCCATATAGGCCTCCACATTGCGACCTAGTTGATGACCTAGAGCCTTAGCAACTAATCTTGAAAAAGTAGCCCCGGCATTTCTTAGGCCGAAGGGCATTCTTACATAGCAGAAGACTCCCGAAGGAGTTACAAAGCTCGTCTTGATTTCATCTTCGCGCTTCAACCATATTTGGTGATAACCGGAATACGCGTCGAGGAAGCTTAGTAACTCCGAACCTGCAGTGGAGTCAACTAGTTGATCAATTCGGGGCATGGGGTAGGGGTCACGTGGGCACGCTTTATTCAAAGATGTGAAATCAATGCACATGCGCCACTTTCCGGAGGACTTCTTCCTGACGAAGACTGGGTTGGCTAACCATTCTGTATGGGCCACTTCTCTGATAATCCCAGCCTTCAACAGTTTTTCAACTTCGTCCTTAGCTAGAGCAGCTCTCTCTGCGGACATCTTCCGGAGCCCTTGTCGAACAGGTCGGGCCTTCGGGTTTACAAGCAAACTGTGCTCAATAATATCCCGATCGACTCCGGTGATATCTTCGTCAGACCAAGCGAAGACATCCAAATTTTCTTCTACGACCTTTTCCAAGGAAGCTGCAACTTCGGGAGGTAAATCTTTACCAAATTGAAAGGTGTATTCTTTACCATCTTTGACAATGACCTTCGTTGCAATCTCTCCTTCGGGACTTGGTCTTGTAAAAGACTTCTTCGAAACTTCGGAGGAGGATGAAAAAATTTCTCCATTGTCTTGGACACTGTTTACTTGCCTCGGATCAAGAGGAGGACCATGACCATATTCTGCCCTCCGAGCTATGGCTTGATCTCCGAAGATTGTCAGAACTCCTGACTGTGTGGGCATCTTCATGCACAAGTAGTTGTGATGCGCCACAGCTCCGAACTGATTCAGCATGCCTCGCCCGAAGATGACATTATAAGCATACGGGGCATCCACCACATCAAAGATAACTTCTTCAGTTCGGGCTAGTAAACCTTCTCCGAAGGTTACTTCCAGGCCTATCTGGCCAAGTGCATCTAGCGGAGGTCCTGCGAAGCCTTGCAGAGGACGAGCCGCTGGGAGGAGATGCTTCCGGGAAATGCATAACTGATCGAAGGCTTGCACAAATATGATATCTGCCGAGCTACCTCCGTCAATTAGCACCCTTCGGACTTCTGTTCCTGCAATATCAGCAGTAATAACCAATGGATCTGCATGCGGGAACTTGATACCAGCTGCATCCTCCGCAGAGAAAGATATTGGAACATGAGACCACTCCGGCATTGCAGCTGCAGATGACGAAGTCCCAATGTGGCCTACTTCTCGAACGTACTCTCTTCGCTGTCTCTTGGACATGCTTCCGAGGGTACCTCCTCCGGAGATAGGGAGAACTACTCTCTTCCCTCTATCTTGCCCTTCTTCTTGCTTCGGAGGTGGCATAACATTGGCCACCGGAGGATGCCTTGCAGCATCAAAATTTTCTATCCGCGCCACAGCCTGGACCGGCTCCGAACGCACTGCTGCTGCTGGACTTCGGTCGGTACTACCTCGACCCGAAGTTCTCTCCAAGTATTCTCCCCGAAGGGTAAGAATAGCCTTGCAGGTGTCAGTTGCATGGCTTCGATTCTCTCCATGAATACAGCAAAAAAGGGTCTGGCCCTTGCCGGCCGTTTTCCCTGGTGGCCTCCAACCGCTGGACTTGTTCCCCGCAGGCTGTGGAGCTCTTGGTGCAAACTTCTGCGGGGGTGCAATGTTTAAGACTTCAGAGCGAGGGTGCTTTTGCCCTCTCCTTCTATCATGTTGCACTTCGGAGACTGGCTCTTGCGGCGGAGCCGAAGTCTTTACCTCTGCTTTAACTTCTGTCAACACTGTCGAAGTAGCAGTAGTCCTCCGAAGCCAACCTTCTTCCGACTTCGAGTACTCCTCGAAGTACGACATCAGCTGTGATACTGTGGTGATGCTTTTCCGATGCAGTTTATCTAGAAGGCCTTTATGACTGACGCCTTCCCGAGCCGCATCAACCACCGAAGATGTGGACAGCCCCCGAATTTGCGACTTCGTATGAGCGAAGCGCTTGAAGTACTGCCTCAATGTTTCTCCGGGGAGCTGTTTCACTTGGAAAAGGCTTCCTGTAGACATGGGGGGCACGAAGGTGCCCTGAAAGTTACTTATAAACTTCCTCTTCAACTGTGACCACGAAGCGATTGATCCTGGCTTTAAAGACCAGAACCATCTCAACGCCACTCCTTGAAGAGCCAACGGGAAGCACTTTGCCATAGTTTCTCTGTCTCCGCCACTAGCCTCAATTGCTAGGGCATAAGAACGCGCAAACTCACTGGGATCTTCGTCTCCGGTATACTTGCAAAGCTTCGAAGCTTTGAACTTCGGATCGAAGCGAACCTTCTGAAGCTCGGGATGCAACGGAGATTCACTGTCGTAAGAGGCGTTCTCCGGGGCTTCGGGATAATCAAGATCGTCGTCTTCATGCACTTCGGGGATAGCTGGGGTGGCTTGAGGACGAAGCCTGTTCGCAGCCTCTTGTCGCCACCTCGCTACCTCGGCTTGAAGATTGGCCATTTGAGTGGCCATGTCTCCAAGGCTATCTTCATCTCCTCCGGAAGGACCTTCCGGGTCTTGAGAACTGGTATGATCAGTTCGAATCGGAATGGAGGGTGGCAGAGTGGCTCCGGGCGGTCGGAGTATGGAAGGGGTTGGTGGAGAGGTTTCGTATCCTCGAGGGATAGAAGCCCCTTGCGGAGTTTGAGGTGGAGGGATGGTCGAAGACCCTTCGACTTCGACTGTGTCGAAGGGTATCTCTCCGGAGATCCGAGAGGACCTCCGAGTGGGATTGCGAGGTGCGCTCCGCTTAGGAGGCATGATGCAAGAAATTGGTAGAGAACGAAGTTTTTTGAACTAGGTTCCCCACGGACGGCGCCAACTGTTGGCGTAAAAGATTACGCTAACAGGTTTCTGTAGAAAAGAAACTAACAAACGAAGTGTTTGCGAAGCAAACTGTTCTAAGCCTCCGAAAGGATAATAGCTTAGAATAGTTCGAAAGTGTGTATTGAATCACTTGTAATCGGTCCCCATTACAGGATGAAATGGGGGGTATTTATAGGCCCAAACATTAAGGAAAAGACCTATTTACCCCTCTATTACAACCGACATTAAGGAAACTATTTGGTTTCCTTAATAGGGCTAAAATGGTAAAAGACTAATCTAATAAGAAAGAAGATAAGTCTTCCATCTTAGCTGGCAGAAAAGATCTTGAAAAGCTTTGGTTCAAGGACATACTTCGAACCAGTGTCTGTCTTCGGGCTTCGAACCGGGTTCCGAGCATCTTCGAAGAAAGTCTTCGGACAATCTTCGAACTAGTTAGCTGTCTTCATGCTGCTTTAGCAATAACCCCGAAGATGAGATATTTTCCCCCAACACTGTTGTTGTAGGAGAACTCTGCATATGGTAAGTTCTTGTCCCACATTCCGCCAAAGTCTAGAGCACAAGCTCTAAGCATATCCTCCAATATCTGGTTGACCCTTTCGGTCTGACCGTCGGTCTGTGGATGATAGGCGGTGCTAAAGTTCAGCCGGGTGCCGAGTTCCTCTTGAAGGTTCTTCCAAAACTTGGAGGTAAACTGACTCCCGCGGTCAGATACAATCTTCTTAGGAACTCCGTGAAGACACACGATCCGGGTCATATACAACTCAGCCAACTTGGCGACGGTGTACGTTGTCTTGACCGGGACGAAGTGAGCTACCTTGGTGAGTCGATCGACGATCACCCAGATGGAATCGTGACCAACTTGGGTCCTGGGCAGTCCCGTGATGAAGTCCATTCCTATCTCTTCCCACTTCCATTCAAGGACTTTGAGGGGTTGAAGCAGTCCGGCAGGTCTCTGATGCTCTGCCTTGACTCGCCGGCATGTGTCGCACTTGGCCACATACTCAGCTATTTCTCTCTTCATGCTGACCCACCAATACTTTTCTTTCAGGTCTTGGTACATCTTTGTACTCCCGGGATGGATGGAGTATAGAGTATCGTGGGCTTCTTGAAGGATGAGAGTCTTCAACTCAGGTAGGTTGGGTACGCATACTCGGTTTCCGAACCAGATGGTACCATGTTCGTCCTCGGAGAATCCGGGGGCTTTACCCTTCCTCATGTTTTGCTGGATCTCCAGGATGTCCGGGTCTTCCTTCTGCTTCTCACGGATCTGGTCTATTAAGACAGGCCGAGACTCCAAGGCAGCGAGGTACTCTCGAGTGGTGATCCCCAGGTTTAGCCTTTCCATCTCCTTGTAAAGTAAAGGAGCTTGGTCTTGAATCATGATGGCATTGCAGTACCCTTTTCGACTAAGGGCGTCTGCCACCACGTTTGCTTTGCCCGGATGATAATGGATGCCCAAGTCGTAATCCTTGATCAGTTCCAACCATCTCCTTTGCCTGAGATTCAGATCTGGTTGGGTGAATATGTACTTGAGGCTCTTGTGGTCGGTGAAGACCTCACACCGATTCCCCACAAGGTAATGTCTCCATATCTTCAAGGCATGAACCACGGCTGCTAGTTCCAGGTCGTGGGTTGGGTAGTTCAGCTCATGTGGTCTCAACTGTCGGGAGGCGTAGGATATCACTTTCCCTTCTTGCATTAAGACACACCCCAATCCTTGACGAGAGGCATCACAGTAGACGTGGAAGTCTTTCCGGATGTCTGGCAGAGTCAGAATGGGAGCTGACACTAGCTTCTTCTTGAGGGTCTAGAAGCTTTCTTCGCAGTCAGGGGTCCATTCAAACTTCACTTCCTTCTGCAGAAGTCTGGTCATAGGCTTGGCGATCTTGGAAAAATTCTCAATGAACCGGCGGTAGTATCCGGCCAATCCGAGAAAACTTCGGATCTCGGTCACGGTCGTTGGCTGTAGCCAGTTGGTTACAGCTTCAACGGTGGTTGGGTCCACTGCTATTCCTCCGGCAGATATAACATGGCCGAGGAACTTCACCTCAGACGACCAAAATTCGCATTTGCTGTATTTGGCGTACAGTTGCTGCTCCCTTAGCTTTCCGAGGGTCAGACGGAGGTGAGTCTCGTGTTCTTCCTTGGTCTTGGAGTAAACGAGGATATCGTCGATGAATACCATGATGAACTTGTCCAAGAACTCCATGAATACATTGTTCATCATGTTCATGAAAAAGGCCGGGGCATTCGTGAGTCCGAACGACATCACGGTGTACTCGTAGAGTCTATAGCGGGAGGTGAAAGCAGTCTTGGGTATATCTTCCTCCCTGATCCTCAACTGGTGATAACCTGACCTGAGGTCAATCTTGGAAAACACCGAGGATCCTTTCAGCTGATCGAATAGGTCGTCGATCCGAGGCAATGGGTATTTGTTCTTGATGGTCACGTCGTTCAGGGCTCTATAGTCCACGCACATCCTCTTGGTCTTGTCCTTCTTCATGGCAAATATAACCGGTGCACCCCAAGGTGAGGTACTCGGTCGGATGTAACCTTTCTGCTCTAGGTCTTCGATGTTGCTCTTGACTTCGGCTAGCTCATTGGCGGCCATTCGGTACGGGCGCTTGGAGATTGGAGTGGTCCCGGGGACAAGTTCGATTCTGAATTCGATGTCCCGCTTGGGAGGCATTCCG
This sequence comes from Zizania palustris, assembly GCA_019279435.1. NCBI lineage: Eukaryota > Viridiplantae > Streptophyta > Magnoliopsida > Poales > Poaceae > Zizania > Zizania palustris. The sequence goes on along the minus strand of JAAALK010000085.1, from coordinate 36,421,789 downwards.
GGCAGATCTTCGGGGAAAACATCTGCAAACTCCTTGACTATTGGCACCTCTTCAAGAGCTATTGAGCGAAGGGACGCTCCGAGTGGTTTGCGACTGGTCATCCGGAAGGTGACGGTTACGCCTTCAGGATTGGTCACCATGACGGACTTGTTGGCACAGTCGATCACTCCCTTGTGCTTCATCAACCAATCCATACCTAGTATAAGGTCGAGTCCGGTGCATTGGATGAGGACAGGCTCGGCCCGAAACAGCACTCCTTGGATGTCAAGTTGAACCTTAGGGCTGTAGAAGCGGGCTGAGGTCCTATTGCCGGGGGTGGCAATCACCATGGGAATGGGTAGAGGGAGCACGTCCAGTTTGTTTGTTTTCACAAAATTTTCCGAGATGAAGGAGTGGGTTGCTCCAGAGTCAAATAATATGACGGCCGGTACGGAATTCACAGTAAACGTACCGAGCACGACTTCAGGAGCCTCCTGAGCTTCCTCCGCGCTGATGTGGTTGACGCGGGCACGAACCGCTTGGTTGGGTGCTGCGCCTTGGTTCTGCTTGGGGTGAGGACACTGGTGCGAATAGTGCCCTTCCTTGCGGCAGTTGAAGCAGACGACCGGTCTTCCTTGGCGATCCCTCAAGATCGGGGCCTTGGCGGCCGGTGCCGGCCGAGCGGCCGGAGCTGGTGGAGCGGGGCGAGGATGCCCGGCGTTGGATCCACCGGCTGCGTGAGGTGGCCTGTAGGCGGGCCGAGGATGGTAGGCGGGCGCTGGTAGAAGGCCTGGCGGGGGAGGGTCGTGGCGAGATCCTCTTGGGGCGAGGGAGGGGCTCACGGATGGGCTTCTTCTTCCTTGGAAGAAGAGGAACCATCTCAGCGATGTCCTTCTGCAGCTGCATGATCTTGCGCTGCAACTCGCCGTTCTGCTGGATCAGGTTCTTCGTTTCTTCATGAAGAAACTCAACCGCCTCATGGTGCTCGTCGGCGTCGAGCACCGCCTCGGTGTGGAGATCATCCATGGCCTGCAAAAGACGCGACTGCCGGGCCATGACCGGATCACGCACAGAGTGAACTCCGAGGTAGATGCTATGGTGGGCTCCGGGAGTATGCTTCGGCACAAGCCGGAAGGATGAATTCTGAAGACGATCGTCGTAAATCATCCTCAGCTCCATAAGGGCCTGGAGGGCGACTCGTTGGCACGTGACGTCGAAAGTCGGGCCTCCAAGTGCGGTGGTGTAGGGCGGCAGATGTTCTCCGGAGCCGTGGACGGTGAGGGAGACGTCGCAAGGTCCGGCGAACTCATCGGGATACACTCCTTGGAATTCGGGTTCGAAGAGGAACCCGAGGAAGGTGAGCATCATGCGGAGCTCCCGGACGAAGCCCTCGTAGTGGCGGCAGTAACTGTGGACTTGGTAGACAGGCATCTACAAAACAACAAGTTGAATAAAAGTGAGGAGAGGAACAAAGTTTATGAAGTAGATTTTCGAGAAGTAATTTTCCTGTGGCTAATGGCTAGGCGGGTCTGTTTGGCTTCCTACAGTCGAGTCGGCTCTGATACCATCTTGTAGCGCCCCGATTTATCAAAATCGAGACATTATTGAATTTCCATAGAAAAACAATAATACAAGAGGTTCATCATGCGACAACGTACATACGATAATATCCATGGTACGCAGACCATATTTATTACAACATTGTTTTAGTAAAAACAATAATAAGATAATTTAAACAGCGGCATGACGAACGTCTTCTTCAAGATCTTTCTTCCCGACTGGGTTGCTACTCCAGACCGTCTTCAAGATAAGCATCCTCTGTGGGGTCCAACGGGTATGAGTACAAAAAGTACTCAACAAGCCACCGCAAATGCAAATAATAATGCAGGATAATAAACAAGGAAGGATAAAGGCTAACAATGCGGAATAAAGCAGTTGCAGTTATGGCATTTAGTGTAATCATATTTTAGTCATGCGGAAAGTAAATATGAACATCATCAACATCAACTAACTCGAGGAGTACGTTTTACCTCCTCGCACAACAGTCCTTACATGTCAATTCATCATGCACATACATATTCAAAGTAAGCTAACTGGGGGATGTCACGCAACCCGCCCTTGACCGTGGGCTCGGCTTTTCGAAAAGATTTAAGACTCTGATCAGAGATGTACTACTGTACCCACAAGGCACGCACTCATCTCAACAAGATGACCCATTTCACGGGAACTCGTGCCAAAACCTCAATATGAGATGTTCCAAGCGATAACCACCTGCTCTAGGTTTCGCCGGCGCGCCGGGCCGCATCCCGGCTAACGTCGCACCCCCTTTTGCACCACATTGGTACAAGTCACCCGCAGGTGCAACTTGACCCATCTCCAAATGGTGGCCTCGGTTTGGAACAACCCATACCTTAGTTAGGACTTACCCACTAGACTTGTGGTTAGTACGTAAGTGTATTGCAACGGATCCCTCAGACCGGTCCTTATAGTGCCCCGGGTGCGACTGACCAATGCCCTAGCTTGCACCCGGAACCCACCATGCATACACTCACAACCATGACTCATCACCAACAGAATTTCCAAGGATAAGAAGTAACGGGGATCATATAATAGAACCATTTCACTACGACTCATTTTTTTATCCTATAGCGGCCGTGTCAATACATTGGACACTAGCTAATATCATTGATCATATGGTGACAAGGAGGTTAGGCGAGATAGCATGGCTTGGGTTGCACATCAAGGTCGGGGGATCCTAAATAAATATAATGTAAGGGTTCATTTGACTAATGCATATATAACCTATGTGTTATAGCGATAGTCAATTCAAACATGGGTTCAATATGTTCAAAAGAATGGTTTGGTGACTTGCCTTGTTCAGCGAAAGGCGAGGAAGGGACTTCAGGGAAGTATTCCGGCTCCTCGACGGTGTCGTAGTCTTTTCAATAATAATAAAGTAGAATAAATACAACATTCGACATAAACAACGTAAATCACACAACAAGCATGTGGGTTTTAGTTGGTTTGATTTTAAAGAAAATCAGTTGTTAAGGTTCTAAAGTTTATTTCACAAATAATTTAAAATGAATCAAAATGAATTATTGTTTTTCAAGGAAGGGTTTTTCAAGTGTGAATAATACCACATTAAGTTTTCTAATTAATTTAATATGAATGATTCAGATAAAGCCCTGTGGTTCTAGTGTCTAAACAGAAAGGAACAAATATATAAATTTTCTGAAGTTTAAATATTTAAATTTACATTTTAATCCTAAGGGCATTTGAATACTTATTTAAATAAACATGAAAATGTCAAAGTAAACCTACTGTTTTTATTGCATAAATGTGTAGAGAATAATTTTATGAATTTTCTGAAATTGGAATGGTAATTTTTAGAGTTCAAATGCATTAGATATGAATTTTACAAGTTTAAAAGCATTTCTGGAATTTATTTTCAAATTTTAAACCCTTCGGGTCCACGGTGAGCCAGGCCCACGGTGAACCCGCGCACTGTGCGCGTGCGCCGGGTCGATCTGGACCGTCGGATCCAGATCCGACGTGCGAGGGCGAGGCGGGACGCGTAAGTGACTACGGACGGCCAGGATTAAAACGTTCGAAGGGGTACCACGTGGACGCACGAGATTAAACGCGGGGTTTTAAAACTAACGGACGCACGAGATCGCACCGTACCACTTCACTCAGATCCGACGGCGCCGATTAAATCGCACGAGGGATTAAATCCGGGCCGTTAGATCTGGATCGCACGGCGTGGATCGAATCCGACACGGCACGGGTACTCGGCCCGTGCCGGTCGTCTTCTCCGACGACGGCGAGCGGGCCAGCGGCCACGGCGAGCGACGGCGACCTAATCCAAGGCCTAAAATGGAACGAGGGTGCTACGGGGATCACGAGGGTACCTCGGCGGTGGTTCGGGGATGACGGGGCGTGGCCGGCGACGAGGTAGACGGCGAGGTGGTCTCGGGTCCCTGTCGACGACGGTGTTCCAGCGGGGTTCGACGTCGGTGGAGGGGTGGCCGAGGTCGGGGTCGTTCTTGAGGTCACGTTGATGGCGGAGGCACGGGTGGAGGTGGTCCAGTGCGACGGCGAGCGGTGGCCGGAGGCGAACCAGAGGGTGTGCGCTAAAAAGCGAATTGTGGGTGCTCTGTTCGTTCTCGAGGCGATTAAGCGTGGGGGTCGGACGCGGCTCAGGCTGGGGGCTTAAATAGGACACCGGAGAGGGCTCGCATGCAAGGAAAGCCGGGAGAGAGCGTTAAGTCGCCGGCGAGGGCTCGGCCATGCATGGAGCAGCGTTCCCGGGGGCTTAAACGCGTGCTTTTATGGGTTTAAATGGGCGGTGGGCCTCGGGGAGTTAATGGCCGGCGTCGGTTTAACGGGAGGGGGAGCCGGCGAGGGGATCCGAGGCGAAGTCTTCGCCGGCGGAATTAGGGGGGGGGGCCGGCGCGGGGTTGAAGACGATTCTGACGAGCGGGGGCCACAAGCCAGTGAGCGCGAGCGGGCGAGGGTGGTGCCTGACGGGTGGGGCCGGGTTGTCGGGTTCGCGCGCGAGGGGAGGGATTCGGCGCCGACAGGTGGGACCGGGTTGTCAGCCAGAGGCGAGCGGGGTAACGGGCTGGGCCGGCCGGGAGAGAGAGAAGGGAGGGTGGGGAGCCCATTACTGTTCTAATACATTTCTGAATAAAAATAATTCCAGAAAATAGATTAAAATATTAGGGCTACTTCCAAGGTTGATAAAAATTTATAAAAATTCCCAAAATTATATTTTGGTCTTAGGATCATACACAAAAAGTTTCACCTCCTAATTTGGTCATCTACTCTATGTTGTAGTTCAAAAGGGTATAAAAGGGAATAAAAGTATTTTCTGAAATAATAATTCCCAGAAATTGAATTTAATAATATTTTTATTGTTTTTGAAAATTTGGGGTGTTACACTTAGTGCCGAAGGACCAATGCAATGATTAAGAGCGAGTAGAAGCTTTGCGCCGATGAACCAAGTAAGTTCAAAATAAAACTATGGGTGATCCACATCTCTTATTCAAGAAATACAAGAGTTGATGAAGAGAATATCAAGTATGGGCTTCATATATTGAAGGATGTCGAGCGGCTTGGATATATGAAAGCATCCATACTTCATATGTTGATCAAAATCAAGCCAAAATTCAAAAGCGGACATTACTCGAGGTAAAGGTATATATGTTTTGGGACAAACATGTTCAACTAAGTGTGTGGAAGAGAATAGTTCCAACTAAGGTATAAATGACTTCAACCTTGTCCTCCCTCTGAAGTAAAGAAACAGAATTTTCAGTTGAAACGAATTTGGAAAAAATCTCCACTTTACTCCACATACATAACCTAAAAACAAGTCATTAGTGGCAGGTCATAACAATTATTAGTGACGGGTATCATATCTGTCACCCTTATCACGTCACTAATGACTTATCATTAGTGACGGGTATAGATGTTCACACGTCACTAAAGGTCACCTTTAGTGACGCACATACATCTATACCTGTTGGGGGAGATAATCCCTGGAGCCGGCGGGGTGGGCCCCCCCCAGCCGGAGGGCCCAGCCTTCGTGGCCGGAGGTCGGCTCCCCGAGGAGCGTGGCCGGAGGACGCCCTCCGGAGGAGCATGGCCGGAGGTCACCCCCGGAGGAGCACGGCCGGAGGTCGCCCCCGAAGGAGCAGGGCCGGAGGTCACCGTCCGGAGGAGAGTGGCCGGAGGTCGGCTTCCGGAGGAGAGTGGCCGGAGGTCGGCTTCCGGAGGAGCGCGGTCGGAGGTCACCCCCGGAGGAGCGTGGCCGGAGGTCGCCCTCCCGCGTAGGATACAAGGGCCCGCCCCCCGGAGGCTAGAGGTCCGGCGCTCTCGGCGGGCCCGGCAAGACGAGCCCAAAGGGAGTCTTGGCGGGAAAAGGACTAGTGGTCGTGCGAAAGGACAGGATCGCGATCTTCTGAGCCGTGTCGGGCGGCGCCGGAAGCATCTGACACGGCCGATACGCTGTGTCAGAGTCGAATCTTCTTGTCTGTACCATGTACTTCTTTGTCTGTACTACTGGTCAGGGTTGGTCGGGTGGCCATTGGCGGCCTGGAGGCGCTTGGTCCTCTGGGCGGGGCGCCCTATAAATACCCCCCCACTACAGTTGTAACGGGCACGCAGCCCAGAGCATTGAATACATTACTCTTGTTTTCCACTAAAACCTGCTGGTTCGATCCGTCGTCCCAACAGTTGGCGCCGTCCGTGGGGATCCTAGTCCGAAAAGCTAGTGTCCTCTACACCTATCCACCCAAAGCATGTCGAGCCGGAAGGGAGCAAGCACGGCCCCCCTGCGCAGGTCGACCCGAACCGCTGGGGGCGAGCCCGCCCCAACCGTCGACCCCAATCCTTCAGCTCCCATCACCACCACCATCGGAGCGGCGCCCCCAGCGGGCTCCACCCTGTTGCAAGAAGAGACGCCCGGAGCTCAAGGCACCGACGGCCTGCCCGAGCCGACCTCCGCCAACCTGGCCGGGTCGCCGGGCGGGCCGCCGGAGCAGCATCTCCCAGGTGGACCCCCGGTAGTAGGTGTCCCTTCAGACGGACTACGTCCGCTCGCGGGACCCCGAGACAACTTCCGGGGGAAGCGGGAGCCAGGCTGATGCCCTGGCTGCCGAGAACGCCAGGCTAAAGGCGGAGCTGGCTCTGTGGCGTCAGGAAGCGTACGCTCCGACCCCCGGCCCCCCCGACAGCCTTCCGCGCCGCGAGAGCTGCGGTCACGGACCTGAGCGACGACGAGAACCCCCCGGAGGAGGAGAACGCTTCATACGATGAGGACTCTCCCCTGCACCCGGACCTCCAGAGGGTGCGCTTCGGTTCGAACTTCCGCGCCGCCAAGCTCCCCAAGTACTCCGGGGACTCCGACCCCGGCGAGTTCTCTCGCTCTTACGCTCTGGCAATAGAAGCGTCCGGGGGGAGCCGGGACGCCATGGCCAAATGCTTCCCTCTGGCGCTCGAAGGGATCGCCCTTCGGTGGTTCTGGTCTCTCCGGCCAGGGACCATCCACTCGTGGGAACAGCTGAAAAAGAAGTTCGTAAACAACTTCCAGGGGACCTTCGTGGCCCCCATGTCCACCGGGAGCCTATTTCAAGTGAAGCAGCAACCCGGAGAGACACTGCGGCAGTACTCCCAGCGCTTTGCGCACACCAAGGCTCAGATCAAGGGGCTTTCCGCCTCTTCGGTCATTGACGCGGCCCGGGAAGGCGTCACCCACCCAGGACTCCTCGACAAGCTCCACCGGAAGCCCATCTCCTCGGTGGCGCAGCTCATGACGTACTTCGAAGAGTACGCTCGGTCCGAAGAGGGCCAGATACGCCGGCAGGCGATGGTAGTCCCCGTCCGGGCTCCGAACGCCCGAGCGTACTGAAGTGCCTCCGGAGCCCAGCCGAGGCCCGCGTCGCGCCCCTGACTTCCGGCGCCCGGAGCCCGCTCGCCCGGACCTCGTTCGTCAAGATTCTCGGCGGAACCGGAAGCATTTCCGGGGGGAAGTCCTTAATATCACCCCTCAAGCGCCCGCCAAGCACCTGCACATGCCCGGCGGAAGTCGCCAGGCCGGGCCCAAGGCTCCACCCCGGGCACCTGCCAGGGGAACCTTTTACTGCAGCGTCCATGGCGAGAACCGGAGCCACGACACCGACTCCTGCCGCACCATCCTCGCTCTTCGCAGCGATTACCTCGAGCGCCAGTCCGGTCGCGGTTCCTCCGACCGGGGGCACCCCGCTCCTCGGCCGGACCAGGTCCAGATAGTCGGGCGTCAGGAAGAGCCGGAGGCCGTGACCCCGGCCGAGGGATTCGGCGGGGTCCCGGCCCTCACACTCGAAGCCGGTCCGGATCGTGGCAAGCGCGTGGTCCTTCCCATATCCGGAGGAGGAGCCCTCGGAGCGCTGTCCAAGCGGCAGCGTCGGGATTACGTGCGGGAAGTTGGGCACATCGGCACGTCCAGCCTTTCAGTCCTCCCGGAGTGGTCCCACGTCCCCATCAGCTTCACCGCCGAAGATGCCGCCGGCGTCAAATTCCCTCACGCCGACCCACTCGTCATTTCGGCGGACATCGCCGGAGCCGAGGTGCGTCGCATTTTAGTCGACGGAGGAAGTTCCGCTGACATCATCTTCGTGCAGGCCTTCGACCAACTGTGCTTATCCCGCAAGCACCTGCTGCCAGCCTCGCGGCCACTCCAAGGCTTCTCAGGCCCTCCGCTCGACGCCTTGGGCCAGGTCTCCTTGGAAGTGGCGTTCGGCACCGCACCCCTCCAGCGTCGGGAGGAAATTCTGTTCGACGTCGTCGACGCCCCATACGCCTACAACGCCATCTTCGGCAGGGGGATGCTCAACCGCTTCGGCGCCATCGCTCACCACAACTACCTCTGCCTCAAGATGCCGACTCCCGGAGGGGTGTTGTCTGTGCTGGGTGACCAAGCTGCCGCCCGCCGGGTCGAGTACGGCCACGCGGCGCCACTGGAGCCACGGCAGGTCCACAGTGTCCGCAAAGGTCCCGGAGACGCCAACCTCCCTTCGGAGGCCAGCCCTGCGCAGAAAGGACGCCCCGTCAAACCTCTCCCAGAAGGCGAAGTCATCACCAAGACCCTGACTTGCGGGGGGCAGGAGTACCCGATCAAGTTCGGAGGGGGCCTGGAGCCAGAATTATCAGCACAGCTCGAGGCCATCGTCTGCAACAACCTCGACATCTTCGCCTGGTCGGACAACGACATTCCCGGCGTCGATCGGGCTGTCATTGAGCATTCACTGGCGGTCGATCCGAAGGCACGACCAGTCCGCCAGGGGCTTCGGAGGCTGTCCGCTGAGAGGGCTGAGCTCGCCAAGGCCGAGACCGACAAGTTGCTCCGCGCCGGGGTCATCAGGGAAGTAAGCCACACCGACTGGTTGTCCAATCCTGTGTTTGTCCAGAAGAAAACATCTGGCAAATGGCGCATGTGTATCGACTTTACTTCTTTAAATAAAGCTTGCCCCCGTGATCCCTACCCGCTGCCTCGTATTGATCAGCTAGTAGACTCCACAGCCGGAGCCGAGCTCCTCAGCTTCCTTGATGCCTATTCCGGTTATCATCAGATCTGGCTCAAGCCTGAAGACCAGGTGAAAACCAGCTTCGTCACCCCGGCCGGAGTGTTCTGTTACCTCCGGATGCCCTTCGGTCTCCGTAACGCCGGAGCAACCTTTTCAAGGTTGATCTCAAAGGCCCTCGGTCATCAGCTCGGGCGGAACGTGGAAGCTTACATGGACGACATCGTCATCAAGACTGCCTCCGCAGGTCAGCACGGGTCCGACATAGCCGAAACCTTCGACAGCCTCCGGCGGTGTGGGATACGGCTCAACCCTGACAAGTGCGTATTCGGAGCGCGCGCCGGGAAGCTGCTCGGGTACCTCGTCTCCAGCCGCGGCATCGAAGCAAGCCCAACGCAAGTTCAAGCATTGCAGGACATGGCACCACCTCAGAACCTGCGACAGGCGCAGAAGTTGGCCGGACGCTTGGCCGCCTTGGGGCGTTTTCTCGCCAAATCCGCAGAGCGAAGTTTGCCCATCTTCAAAGCGCTTCGAGGTTCCAAGCATTTCGAATGGACCCCCGAGTGTCAGGATTGTTTCCAGCAAATCAAGGATTATCTCTCCAGCCTCGTGGCCCTCGCCACACCACGGGCCGGCAGCACATTGCTGGTTTATCTCGCCGCCTCCGGCACCGCCGCAAGCGCGGCCTTGGTTCAGGAAGAAGAGCGCGGTGGGAAGCTAGTCCAGCGGCCCGTTTACTTCGTCTCCGAGGTTCTCGCCGGCGCCAAGGCCAGGTATTCCGAGTTAGAGAAGGTGGCTTATGCCCTCGTCATGACCTCCCGAAAGCTCCGGCACTACTTCTTGGCCCACGACATCATCATTCCAACAGCCTATCCGTTGGGCGACATGTTCAGGAACAAAGACGCCACTGGCCGCATCGGGAAGTGGGCGGTAGAGCTGGCCCCGTTCGGGATCTCCTTCGTTGCCCGGACGGCCATCAAATCCCAGATTCTCGCTGACTTCGTCGCAGAGTGGACGTGGGCTCGAGAGCCCGCAAGCGCTAGCACGGGCGAAGAGATTTGGACCATTTTTACGGATGGCGCTTACCAGGCCTCCGGGGCTGGGGCCGGAGCTGTCATCATTTCCCCTTCGGGTCAGCAGACCCTGTACTCCGCTCGGCTAAGTTTCAAGGCCACCAACAACGTCGCAGAATACGAAGGCGTCCTTTGGGACTTCGCAAGGCGCTCGCTTTGGGCGCCGCACGCGTGATCGTGAAGACCGACTCCCAAGTGGTCGCCGGGCACATCGACAAGTCTTTTCGAGCGAAGCACCCGGACCTTGCTTCCTACCTCGACTCCATCCGCAAGTCCGAAGCCTCCTTCAAAGGGAATCTCCGTCCAGAACATCCCGCGAAGCGACAACGCCCAAGCGGATGCCCTCGCTAAGGCCGGGGCCGGCGCCCAAGCCTTGCCGCCAGGGGCTTTCTTCGAGGAACTCGCCCAGCCTTCGGTAATTCATCGAAGCGAGGCGATCGAAACCGTCGCCCCGGAGGAGCCCCCGGCCCCAGTACTCTGCACGGCAAGCGTCGATTGGCGCGAACCCATCCTCCGCGCGCTCGCCGGTGGCGACGAAGTCCATCCCAGTCCGGAGCAGGTTCGCCTACAACTCCGCGCGCGATCATACGAGGTCATCAATGGCATCTTGTACAAGTCCGGAGTATGTTCCCCGCTGCTCCGCTGCGTCGCGCACTTCCGACGGTGTCGCCATGCTCCGAGAGATACATGAGGGGCTGTGCGGTAGTCACTTAGCGCCGCGGGCCCTCGCAGGCAAAGCTCTCCGGCAAGGCGTGTACTGGCCCACCATCATCGCCGACGCCGAGGAACTCGTCCGCACCTGCCAAGGTTGTCAGTGGATGGGCCGACGCAGTCACCGCCCCCCAGCAAGATTGCTACCTATCCCTCCTGTGTGGCCCTTGGCCCGCTGGGGCATGGACCTCGTCGGCCCGCTCCCCAGAGCGAAAGGAAGCCTACGCTTCGTCGTCGTCGCCGTCGAGTACTTCTCCAAGTGGGTCGAAGCGGAGCCCTCTCACCACCATCACATCCCGAAGTGTCCAGAAGTTTTTCTGGCAACATATCGTGTGCCGGTTCGGAGTACCCAAGCAGCTCACATTGGACAACGGAACGCAGTTTGATGCCGGCAGCTTCCGGGCATTCTGCGACGAGCTGGGAGTTCAGCTTTGCTTCGCGGCCGTGCGGCACCCCCAGTCTAACGGAGCAGTGGAGCGAGCCAACGGGCACATTCTGTCCGGCCTTCATAAGCGTATTGTCGGGTTGGCCCGAGGCACGTGGCCCGACGAACTACCCAAGGTCTTATGGTCCATCCGGACGACCGTTTCCCGGGCAACGGGCTTCACCCCGTTCCGCCTTATGTTCGGCGACGAAGCGATGACGCCAACGGAGCTCCGCGCCGGTTCGCTGCGCGTCGTAGCACCCGAAGTTGAAGATGAGCGCGCCGTCTCCCTCGACCTAGCGGAAGAAACGCGGTTGCGCGCCGTCGCTAACCTGTCCCATTATCAGAAGGAGACCAAGGGGTGGTATGACACCAAGGTCAAGCGCAACGAGTTCCAACCAGGGCATCTCGTCCTTCGCACCGTGGTCGCTCCCCCCAAGTTGGGCAACAAATGGGACGGGCCGTACATCGTTACGAAGTCCGGACGGCCGGGGTCCTACCGCCTCGCTACACTGGAAGGCGAAGAGCTGAAGCATTCGTGGCACGCTGGGGACCTGAAGCGTTACTTTCCGTAACACTACCAATGTACTTTATTTACGGCTATCGCCGCCCGGTTGTATCCCCCATTGAGAAATAAAATTTTCAGCCAACTATTGACCGACACAACTCGCGGCGCACCCTCATGTTCGGGCTCCGAGCTCCGGCTCGACGCGCCCTCGCATTCGGGTTCCGAGCTATGCCTCGACGCGCCCGCACATTCGGGCTCCGAGCTCCGGCTCGACGCGCCCTCGCATTCGGGTTCCGAGCTATGCCTCGACGCGCCCTCACACTCGGGCTCCGAGCTCCGGCTCGACGCGCCCTCATGTTCGGGTTCCGAGCTCCGGCTCGACGCGCCCTCGCATTCGGGTTCCGAGCTATGCCTCGACGCACCCTCACACTCGGGTTCCGAGCTCCGACTCGACGCACCCTTCCGTTCGGGTTCTGAGCCATGCCTCGACGCACCCTCACATTCGGGTTCCGAGCTATGCCTCGACGCACCCTCACATTCGGGTTCCGAGCTATGCCTCGACGCGCCCTCATGTTCGGGCTCCGAGCTCCGGCTCGACGCGCCCTCGCATCCGGGTTACGAGCTATGCCTCGACGTACCCTCACATGCGGGCTCCGAGCTCCGGCTCGACGCGCCCTCGCATTCGGGTTCCGAGCTATGCCTCGACGCACCCTCACACTCGGGTTCCGAGCTCCGGCTCGACGCGCCCTCGCATTCGGGTTCCGAGCTATGCCTCGACGCACCCTCACACTCGGGTTCCGAGCTCCGCCTCGACACACCCTCGCATTCGGGCTCCGAGCCCCGGCTGGCCACGCACCGTCCGCTTTCCCTCTCCTAAGCTACTTAGCGCCCAGCTAGTAAACCAGCTGCCCGCCAACCGGGGGGGGGGGAGAAAGAGGGAGAGAAAGCGAGGCGCAAGCTGCAACAAGCCCATAAGTGTACAATGTTCATTACAGGGGAAGTCAAGAAAAGTTCTCGTCCAGGCCAAGAAGGAACCGTGGGCCCCTTCGGGTAGGCGGACCGGAAGTCGTGCTCGCCCCTCGACCGGACCTTTCCTTCCTTTTCCTGCGCTCTTCTTCCTTCTTTTGGGCGCGGAAAGTTCTCTGGTCCTCCTGGAGCTGAGCCCAGCTGCGTAGGCCGCCCCCCTCCGGGGGCGCTCCCCCTAAGTCGGCTTCTGTATCGGACCAGTTAACCGGTTCGGAGGACGAAGACGGCGAGTGAGCCCCCCTCTCTTCGTCCTTCACATGCTTCAGAACCCCCTGAAGGACGTCGGAGTCCACACATCCGTCATGGCCGCGGGGAAGAACGAAGCGCGCGGGCCGGTTCGCCCGCACAGCTTCGAGGATGGCCCAACGATGCCGAAGGGCGTCGTCCGGTTCGAGTACCTCGACATCAAGATCGCGACCGCAAACACCCTGAGTAAGTCCCGAAAAGTAGTCTTTATTAATATGACTAAGTTCCCTAAGCTATTACAGGATAAGGCTAAAACCGACCCCTAGAGCTACACCTGCGGGTCCGGCAAACGAGCCGGGGCTGAAGGGTTCGAAGGGGCTGGAGGGTTGCGCGCACGGAGTGCCTCCTCCAGCCAAGCCTGGATCGCCGCAGGGCCTTCGGTTTGCCAAGTCGCCTTGAGCGCCCTCCAAGCTTGAGTCAAGGCAATGCTTGGCGTCCGAAGGTGGTCCCCCGTGAAGGCGACCGGATGCGGGCTCGAAGGCGAAGGAAGCGGAAGCCCGGACGCCTCGAGGTGCCGGAGGATTCCGTACGCTGCCACCCGAGCGGACACCTCGCCGTACTGATCCATGGCAAGCTGTATCTGCCGGACGGCGGATCGGACGAACTTCACTCGGCGGACCAGGGGCTCCCGGGCGATGTCGAACGTGCCGCAGCCAGTGCCGTAGCGCGCCAACATCTTCCGCAACGACTCGGCAGCCTCGGCCGCCGTCTTCCCGGCTTCGGCGAGTTCCTCGGCAGCCTTCCCGTTCCGCGAATTGAGGCCGGCCTCGACCTCCTCCAGATGAGTCACCCGGGCTCCGAGGACTTCAACCTTGCGCTCCGCCTCCGAGGCCCGAGCTTGGAGCCGGGAGACCTCTTCTTCGAGCTGTTCCGCTTCCGAAGCCCGGGCCCGAAGCACCTCCGCCTCAGCAGCTTTGGTTCGGAGGGCGCCGACCTCCGCCTCCAGCTCTTCGGCACGGGCGGCCTTGGCCCGGAGTCCCTCCAGCTCCGCGACGCGGGCCCTGAGCGAGTCCGCCTCCGCTGCTTGGGCCTCGAGCGCCGCCACCTTCGACGCCTGGGATCGAAGGGCCTCGACTTCCAGCGAGCGCTCGCGGGCCAACCTCTCCGCGGCCGCCACTCGGGACGCGAGCCTTGCGGCATACGCCTCGTGATGCTCGCGCTCAAGAAGCAGAGCGGACATTTGCCCCTGCGCCAGCGCCACCACCTGCATGCGGAAGAGTAGTCAGAAGAGCCGCGACGAGGGCATCAAGGATGTCCAAAGGAAATACCTGGCCCGCGGCCGTCTCGATGGCCCTCCCGAGATCCAGGCTGTCCGATCGCCCGAGCTCGCCTATCACCGGGGCGTCGCGTAGCCGCAGGTAGTAGTCGTGGATCGGAGCCACCCTCGAGGCGAAGTCCTCTCCGACCGACAGGAAGGGGCGCAGAAGCGGCACGGAGCCGCGCGCAGTTCGTAGGTCGGTGGGGGGCTGATGCCGGATTTCGGCGCCCCCGACAGGCTCCCGAGGAGCCCCCTCGGCGCTCCGAGACTCTGCCTCGTCCGGCGGATTCAAGTCCCCCTTCGCAGTAACAGGGGCTCCAGACCTTGCGTCCGGAGCATCTACCGGGTGACGGTCGACTGGCTCCATGCCTCCGGCCGAAATGCCTGCGCGAGTAACAGAGGTTAAATACGGGGAAGCTCCTTGCGCATGGGGAGGCGTGACGAAGTTACCGTACCCGCGCCCGCAGTTTCGTTGACGCGGTCCGGGGTTGGAAGTGGCCCGACGGGCTCGGGCGGAAGAAGAGGTTGTCGATAGAGTTCGGCGGAGAGCCCGCTACCGCCGCGGCCAATTCCGCCTCCTTGTCGGCGCTCCCTTCAACGCCGGCGAGTGGGTCAGCTAGGCCCCCGAGGCCCAGGCTATCCGTAGCCCTGCTCTCGACGGAGCCCGCGGAGCCGCCCGCCGAAACGGGTATCGGAGAAGAGGCGGTCCCCGGGCGGGGCGTCACTCCGGCGATGCCCGACTCTTGGTTGGCGTCCGGCGTAGGTCCCGTTGGGCCCGGACGAAGGAGAGCGTCTTCGCGCCCTTCGGTGCTCGGCGGGATCAGGGGAGCCGGAGCCGGAACCTCCCGGAGATCTCCCGACTCCGACTGGACCCCCTCGCTGGAGCCCCCTCCCTCCGAGCGAGAAGCCGAAGAAGGTCCCGGCGACGCGCGCTTCGGCCCCTTCACGATCCTCTTCCTCTTCGAACGGCTCGGAGAAGCGCCGGCGTCCGCATCGACCGCCTTCCTCTTCGAGACGTCCCGGAGGATCTCCCCCTCCGGTAGAGGCGGGGGCGTGAGCTCGAGCGCCCCCCATACTCTGTTGGAGCGCTCCCAGGAGCCCACCAGCTCCAACCGGCGGGCCCGCTCGGCTGCCGTGGGGACCCCTAGGATCCTTTCCGCCAGGCGGGCGATCTCTTCGGGCGTTCGAGCGACGAGCGACCCTGCACCTTCTCGTCAGGGCCGAGGTATCCCTCAAGGGTGCAAAAGTGAGACTAAAGGCGAAAGGAAGCTAAGACTTACCAAGTTGGCGAGAGAGCTCCGTCGGCACCGACGCGTCCCGGCTGCTCCGAAGCAAGGCGGGCCACTCCTCCTTCAGCGGGGGGATCTCGAGGGCCACGAACTCTTCCGCCAGGTCCCGCATGCTCATCCGGCGGGCGACGATCTGGAGAAGTTGTACCCTCGACGAGATGGCCCCGGAGTTGACTTCGACCCGCGCCTCTCTCCGGAACCAAATGTGGCGCGGTATTCCGGCCAAGCCGGAGGTGAGTCCTACGCGAACGTAGAACCACCGGTTCACCCATTTCGAGTACCACCTTTCGTTGGTGGCCTTCGCCGGGAAGGAGTCCGCGTACCTCCTCCGGAGCTGGAAGTTGATGCTCCCGAAGGCCAGCACCCGGCCGTCCTTTTTCTTCGGTTGGCAGAGGGCTTCGTGCATCTCAGCGAAGACCTCCGCCCTCCCTTCGCAGCCTTCGGCGCGCATGGCCCACTCGAAGATGGCGAGGCGGGCCACGGCGTTTGGAGACAGCTGCGGGAGCTCCAGGTGGAATGCTTCCAGGACCCCGGCAAGAAGCTCCGAGGCAGGGAACCCCAGGCCCGCGTCGAAGAAGGCCTCGAAGACGACGACTTCGCCTTCCCGCGGCCGTGGGGTCGTCTCTCGCCCCGGCCTCCTCGCCGGCGTCTCTGGGCCGACGCGATTCCTGGTCGCCTGCTCGATCGAAGCTTCAGTACAGGCGGACGCCCCGAGCTCCAGCGTTTGTTCTCGGAATCGCTCGGAAGCGGGGCGGAGCTCGCGCGCGCCGCGCACCTCTGGCGCGTCAGTCGCCGCCGCCGCCGCCGCGGCCGTCATTTGGCGCTGCAGGAAGCGCGGGTCCATCGTCATTTTGGCAGCCGGCTTCCCCGACATTTTTGGAGAGAAGATGGGAGGAGCGTGAGGCTCAGAGGGCGGCTGGGCAGTGGACTAAGCGGTTGCGGTTTGGCGCGTGGGGGTGAAGGAAGAAGAAGCCGTGAAGGGCAAAGGCATATATATATCTTTCGGAAAGGATGGCGGTTCGACTTCTGTTTCGGTCAGCGCACGAACGCGGCGGTCCAACTTCCGTTTCGGTTAGCGCACGAACGTGGCGGTTTGCGTGACGCCGCATTCAAAGCTGGGTGGCGCATCGGGGCGCGAGGGCGATCTCCTGGCGATTCGCCTCTTCGGTGTCGCCGGGCGGCGCATTAACTGCTCTCGGCCCGCTCGCCCGGCTCCTCGGGGCTGAAACCCCCGCAGTCAAAGTGCGCCAGTCTCCGGCCGGTTCGGTCGACCCCCTCCTCGGCGTCTCGGGAGTGGCCGAAAGCCCGAGGCAGGGTCTAATTCCCCGGTCTCTCGGCTCCCCGTCTCAGGGCCCTTCGGCGCCCCGGCGGATGCGGCGCCCTGCAGCGAGGTACGCACTCTTGTGAATTAACGGGATTATCTTGTGCGCTTCCACCCCCTCTTATTGCAGGACTACGAGCGGGAAGAAGCGAGGGGCTACTGTTGGGGGAGATAATCCCTGGAGCCGGCGGGGTGGGCCCCCCCCAGCCGGAGGGCCCAGCCTTCGTGGCCGGAGGTCGGCTCCCCGAGGAGCGTGGCCGGAGGACGCCCTCCGGAGGAGCATGGCCGGAGGTCACCCCCGGAGGAGCACGGCCGGAGGTCGCCCCCGAAGGAGCAGGGCCGGAGGTCACCGTCCGGAGGAGAGTGGCCGGAGGTCGGCTTCCGGAGGAGAGTGGCCGGAGGTCGGCTTCCGGAGGAGCGCGGTCGGAGGTCACCCCCGGAGGAGCGTGGCCGGAGGTCGCCCTCCCGCGTAGGATACAAGGGCCCGCCCCCCGGAGGCTAGAGGTCCGGCGCTCTCGGCGGGCCCGGCAAGACGAGCCCAAAGGGAGTCTTGGCGGGAAAAGGACTAGTGGTCGTGCGAAAGGACAGGATCGCGATCTTCTGAGCCGTGTCGGGCGGCGCCGGAAGCATCTGACACGGCCGATACGCTGTGTCAGAGTCGAATCTTCTTGTCTGTACCATGTACTTCTTTGTCTGTACTACTGGTCAGGGTTGGTCGGGTGGCCATTGGCGGCCTGGAGGCGCTTGGTCCTCTGGGCGGGGCGCCCTATAAATACCCCCCCACTACAGTTGTAACGGGCACGCAGCCCAGAGCATTGAATACATTACTCTTGTTTTCCACTAAAACCTGCTGGTTCGATCCGTCGTCCCAACAATACCCGTCACTAAAGGTGGACCATTAGTGACGAGTATAGATGTTCATGTGTCACTAAAGGTCAATTTTTTCATTCCAGGTCTGTTCTATACAGTTTCGTTTAGTTTCTTTCAGTTCAAATGAGTTGACGATTAGATCTGTGGTAGTCATGGAGGGACTCTTTTCGTCGCGTCATTTTTGTCATCGTTCCGATGTGATTTCCATGTGTGGTCATCATCGATGAGGCCTCTACCCTTAGCCACAATAGAGGAGGAGAGACGATGATGATGAAAAGAAGAAGAATAGATCTGAGGTGATTATGGAGGGGCTCTTTCCATCATTTTCGTCATTGTCCCGATATGCTTTCCATGTGGTCATCGTTGGTGAGGCCGCCTCTACCTTGAGCCAAAAAAGAGGAGGAGATGAAGAGGTGATAATAATGGAGGAGGTCAAGCAGTAGGATTTGGTGAATCAATAGTAATAACTATGTACCTTTTGTTGAAGCAGCTCAATACCGATGGGCTCATGGTCGGGTGGAGCATGAAGTAACACCGACGTCGTCAAGTAGATTTTATAGTACGCTGGCCACCATCAATTGATCTCGAGATGAGAATGGTAAAGATCACGTAGAGAGAGAAAGGGAGGGAAGTTATAGAATGGTTGAGAGTAAAGACTAAAGAGAGGAGATAGTGCTTTATAATAGTGTGTGTATGTTTTCGGGTTAGTATTCTTTTGCCCGCCCAAAATTTCAAAATTTTTCGTATGCATCGGTATTTAGTGATGGGTGTAGATATTCATGCGTCACTAAAGGTAGGTCATTAGTGATGGGTCTCAACGTTACCCATCACTAATGATCAATTTAGAATTTAGCAACTCATTAGTGATGTACATCATTGAGACCCGTCACTAAAGGTAGGTCTTTAGTGACAGTTGTAAACACACCCGTCACTAAAGGTATATTAGTGACACGTGTCTTTTATTCGTCACTAAAGCTACGTTACTAAAGGCCATTTGTGTGGTAGTGATAGGATTAAAGATGAATTATGTTGTATTTCTTTAAATTTGAGTTTAGGACTGTCGTACTATTAAGTGGGATACGTTGAAGTTTGTCCCAAAATATTGTGCTCAAAATGTTTTTTCTAGAGTGCTGCCGCGAAACATCGGAAGTTCCAATTTGAGCTCTCGGTATAAAATTCAATTTATGGTCGGAACTTCCAATTTACCATCAAACTTTCAATTTGAACTCACTGTCTGTATTTTATTTTTTCGCCGGAACTTCTGATTTGAATTCTTGGTTTCAAAATTCCTTTTTGATCGGAACTTCCGAGGCGGGCGGGCAAAATGCCGAAACGGTCAGATTTTGGGTGCGGGGTATAAATGCCCGCTTAGCCATATTGTTGGACTGGAAACGGCGACCAGAAGGGGGTGAATGGGAGATTTTAAAATTTCAAACTAAAAATAGTCTTCTGTTTTAATTTTGTCTTATGCGGAACAGGCTTCGAACACACCCTTCAAGTTCCGGTTCGGAGGTATTTCACAGCTCCGAAACCAGGCTTTGCAAGGAGCAAAAGTTCGAAGTCAAGAAGACTTCGCTCCTCCCACAACTCCAAAAAATCAACTCAGCTAAGTCAGTGCAGGCTCCGCACACTGGGTGCCTTCTAGCAGATTTCGCACTACACCCTTCGCAAGAGATGACTTCCCTCTAAGGACTTCGATCAGATACTCAGTGCTAGCAACTGATACTAGGATTCGTACTTCAAAGGTCAGAACACACACTGAACACATTGCGAAGAGGACTTCTACAAGGGAAGAAAACGAGCTTCGATTGAAGCCAAGAACAGTGCTTCGCTAGTAATCAGAGAGGACTAGCCTCAGTGTACACAGAGCGAACTCACACTGAGAAAATCTCACTTCACATGAACAGACCTCTCACACACTTCTCCAGAAGAGATACAGTGCACAAACTCAACCTAGAAGAAGATGGTGCACAGAGAAATCAAAACGTGTAGTGCAAAGTAGGCATACAAGTTCAAACAATAAATGAAAACATAATCAAAGTTTCATTGCTTGAACAGGGAACACAAAATGAACTCACGGGATGAACACATAGAGAAATGGCGGCTAGCACATGAGTTCTACAATGACTGCTCAAAGTGTTACTGTTGCCTAGCTAGCCTCCACTATTTATAGGCACTATTTAGCCATGTGAATAGACTACTTTACCCCTAGGGTTTACATTGGTTTTGTCTCATCAGAACAAGGGGGTACAGATGGTAGTCTACTTTATTTGGAGGCTTCTTTTGTCAGCTTCACAGATGAGACATCATCAACTTTTGCAGAGCAGACACGGTCAACTTTTGCAGTCTTGGAGTCTTTTGAAGCCCCCCTTTGCACGCGAGGGGTGCGGTAGCTTCGGTGAGAAGCCTTGAGCCTGACGTCCTTCGCTTCACCGAAATCAGCCTTCGATACAGTGACGGTTTTGAGCCGAAGCCTTCAAAGCCCTTGAGCCTTCGCACTAACACCTCCAGAGTAGACCACCACGGCTTCGCAACTTCTCCCAGCTCGAACTCCTTCAGTCCGTATACCGAAGCCATGCATGGCCGAAGTACCTCAAGACAACCACACTTCGATGCCCCACCTTCGGAGTACCACCCTTCAAAGTTCCTCCTTCGTCCAAGGCCTCCACATGAAGCATTCCATGAGCACTTCATTGCAGTGTCTCTCCCCGAGCACACTCCTCGACGAACCTCACCCAGACCATGCCTTCGATGCACCTTTGAGAAACCAAGGGATGGTTTCAGAGTCTATGATGAGTGATTGACAGATTTTGCCCTCTGATTCGAAGGGGTCCCTCCGAAGGTGTTCGGAGGTTGGTCCCTCCGAAGGGGTTCGGAGGTGGTTTCACCGAAGGATTCGGTGGGTCTGTTGGCTGCAACTGTTGCAGCGGAGGGTGCCTGTCAGAGGGGTACGACAGTACAAAATGACTTGGCTGTACCGAAGGGTTCGGTACTTTGGGCGGTACACCGGAGTGTGTATCGGAAGTTACTTACCCGGAGAGGTCTCCGAAGTACTGGATATACTTGTCTGCTTGTTTGTGGTGCGCATGTGACTTCGGGGGCGACGGACGGTTCGTAGCAAGTGAACCTGGGTCAAGCGGGAGGCTTGATGCCAGGGGAGCAGGGGGCTCCATCACCAAGGCTGTGAAGGGGTCGAGGTGCGCCAGGAGAAGGCAGTAAGTGTGGAGCCTGGCTCTGGGTGAAGGTACTCCGAGACGAAGTCCTCAGAGGCGAGGCAATTCGATGGGTACTCCGAATGGAGTGACTTCGGAGTATGGTGGACCAAGTCCTCAGCAATGAGGCAAGGCGTTCGAAGTGTGCTCCGGAGGGAAGCACTCGAATATATACCCGACGAAGGTCTCAGAAGTCGAGGTGCATCGAAGGCATGGTCCGGGTGAGGATCATCGAGGAGTGTGCTCGGGGAGAGACACTGCGACAAAGTGCTCATGGAATGCTTCATGCGGAGGCCTTGGACGAAGGAGGGACTTCTAAGGGTGGTACTCCAAAGGTGGGGCTTCGGAGTGAGGCTGGCTTCGGAGGAGTGAAGCTGACTTCAGAGCAAGGCTGACTCCGGAGCGAGGCAGGCTCCGGAGCGATGCTGACTTGAGGTACTTTGGCCATGCATGGCTTCGGTACACGGACTGACAGAATTCGAGCTGGGAGAAGCTGCGAAGCCGTGGTGGTCCACTCCGAAGGTATTGGTGCAAAGGCCCAAGGGCTTTGACGGCTTCGGCTCAAAACCGTCACTGTATCGAAGGCTGACTTCGGTGAAGCAAAGGCCGTTAGGCTCAAGGCTTCTCACCGAAGCTTCCGCACCCCTCGCGTGCGAAGGGGGCTTCAGAAGGGTCCAAAACTGCAAAGGCTGACAGCGTCTGCTCTGCAAAAGCTGGTACTGTCCCCTCTGCGAAGCTGACAAAAGAAGCCTCCAAATAAAGTAGACTACCAGTTGTACCCCCTGTTCTGATGAGACAAAACCGGTGTAAACCCTAGTGGTAAAGTAGTTTATTCACAGGGCTGAATAGTGCCTATAAATAGTGGAGGCTGGCTAGGTCACCTCAACACTTTGAGCAGTCATTTTTGAGCTCATGTGCTAGCCGCCACATACCTTGTATTCATCCTGTGAGTTCAATTTTTGTGTTCCCTGTGCAAGCATTGAAGCTTTGATTCTGTGTTCATTTACTGCTTGAGCTTGTATGCGTACTTCTCTTCATGCTTCGATCTCTTTTGTCTCACTTCTTTTGAGTTGAGTTTGTGCACTGAATCTTTTCTGGAGAAGTGTGGGAGAAGCCTGTTCGAGCTAAGTGTGTATGAGCGAAGTGTGTTTTTCAGTGTCTGTTCGCTTTGTGTAAACTGGAGGCTAGACCTCTCTGATTACTAGCGAAGCACTGTCTCTGTGCTGAATCAAAGCCCGTTTTTCTTCCCTTGTCGAATCCCTTGGCGAAGTGTGTTCAGTGTGCGTTTAGACCTTCGAAGTACGAAGCCCAGCACTAGTTGCTGTCGCTAAGTATTTGGTCGAAGTCCGTAGAGGAAAGTTTGCTCTTACGAAGTCTGTAGTGCGAAGCCTGCTCGAAGACACCCAGTGTGCGGAGCCTGCACTGACTTAGCAAAGCGGATCAAAGTCCTCAGAGGGAAGGCCTCTCTTGCGAAGGGTGTAGTGCGAAGCCTGCACGAAGGCACCCTGTGTGCGAAGGCTGCACTAACTTAGCAGAAGCTGAATTTTCGGAGTTGTGGGTGGAGCGAAGTCTTCTTGGCTTCAAACTTTTGCTCCTTGCGAAGCCTTTTTTCGGAGCTGTAAAATACCTCCGAACTAAAACTTCGAAGGCTATGTTCGAAGCCTGTTCCGCAGAAGACAGAAGTAAAACAGAAGGCTATTTTTAGTCTGAAATTTTAAAAGCTACCATTCACCCCCCCTCTGGTCGCCGGTTCCGGTCCAACAACCTTGACTTCTGAGACCTCCGTTGGGTATACCTTCGAGTGCCTCTCTCCGGAGCACACTTCGAACATCATGCCTCATTGTTGAGGACTTGGTCCACCTTACTTCGAAGTCACTCCTTTCGGAGTACCCTTCGAAGTGCCTCGCCTCCGAGGACTTCGTCTCGGAGTACCTTCAGCTAGAGCCACGCTCCACACTCTCTGCCTTCGCTTGGCACACCTTGACCCGAGGACCCACCTCGACCCCTCATAGACTTTGTGACCGAGCTCCCCGCTCGCCCGGCATCAAGCCTCCCGCTTGATCCAGGTTCACTTGCTGCGAACCGTCCGTCGCCTCCGAAGTCACCTGCGCACCTCAAACAAATAGAGATTTGGATTAGATTCACAGCAAGTAAAATCAACTCCAAGTGTGGGTGTATCTCCACGCCAAACCATCTCGATACGTCAGAGTGTTACGAGAGAAGGATAGGATTAGTTTACCTCTCGTTCAATCTACAATTGGTGCATCGCCACCCTTGTGCCCCAAGGTTATCCGGCGAGACTCGGGCTCTCAGAGTTGGGCTGCATCAGTTTGATCTCCGACGAAGAGGTGAGTCCCGCCACCCCAACTTCCAGGCCAACTAGGTTAGTATCCTCACGGCTGCATCGATTCAGTTCTATCTATTGAGGAGAACGGTGAAATAGCACGGTCACCGATTGTTCTTAGTGTATTTGGCTAAGTCTAAGGCTGCATCAGTTAGGTTTGATCTCTTAGATTGAAGTGATCTGGGTTTGATAGCTTGAGGCTTCATCGGTTAAGTCCAACATCTCTTGGTGTTGTATCTTTTTCATGTCATATACTATTCATATAAATAAAGTTTGCTCGATTCGTTGATATATTGTTCAGATCATCATGACTAGCTACTGTCTCAGTTAGGGCCGATCTAGTTATTGTGATGATTTCCATGATATATATATTATCTGGCATGCTTTATTTATTTCTATTAGAGTACAAGCTGATAGGTTATCGTATGTTGGTACTGGTCCAGTCAAGCAACGTCATCTCTGTATTGTCCTGCATCACCATAGGACATTGCTCCATAGTGCGCCATTCGGTGATATTCAGGAGGGATGATATCGGGTGCCCCCTTGGTGGCATGATGTCTGCCGGGGGGTCTCTTTTGACGCCGTAAGTCACTTGCAGCATCCCCTGCCCTAGAATACTGAGATCAGGCGTCGAGAACGACGTTCATGCATTCTTATCGGCCCATCCTAGTGTGCCCTAGGACGGACTATTTGACGGTGCTGATGGCTGGGTCATCTTGTCGCATTCGTAGCCCAGCGAAGAGCTTAGCTCATATAGCCTCATCGGCCCTTGCAGTAGTGATGCCGGCCGAGTGTGCTGTAGTAATCTCAATGGGTCATTGGGGAGGTGCGCCGAACCTTACGGTGCATCGCAAACCACTATGACCCCGATGGCCTCCTTGATCAATCCTTGAATGGTCATGGCCACTGTCCCTAATTGGCTGACCAGTGACTGGCGGATTTCTTGGTCGACGGTGTCCTGTAGACTGGCCTAGAAATTCTCCTTTGGCTGACCACCCTCTATGGTCAGTGTAACACCCCAAATTTTCAAAGTAATAAAAATATTATTTAATCCAATCTCCTGAAATTTATTATTTTGGAAATACCTTTAATACCCTCCTTTACCATTTTGAACTACAACATAGAGGAAATGGCCAAACCAAGAGCTGAAACTTTTATGTAGGATCCTAAGGCCAAGATATATTTTTGAGAATTTTTACAAATTTTTACCAACCTTGGAAGTAGCCCTATTATTTTAAACCAATTTCTGTAATTATTTTTATTCAGAAAAGAATTCGGAATAGTAACGGGCCTCTTCCTCCCTTTCCCTCTCTCCCGACCGGCCCAGCCTGTTACCCTCACCCGCCTCGGACTGACAGCCCAACCCCACCCATCAGTGACCCCCTCCCCTCTCGCGTGCGCGCCCGATGCCCCGGCCCCACCAGTCGGCGCCAACCGTCCCCTCTCGCGCCCGAGCCCGGCCCCACCCGTCAGCCGCCAACCTCACTCGCTCGCGCTCGCTGGCCAGTGGCCCCCAACTGTCGGATCTGTCTTCCCCGCGAGATCCGCCCCCAAATCCCCCCCCCTCGCCGGCCGAAACCCTAACCCCACCTCTGATTCGCTCTCGCCGGCCCCCTCTCCTTAATTACTCGTCGGCATTGATTCCCCACGTTTTCCCGACTATTTCCCCCATTATTTCACCGCGTCATCGCCCCCGGATCGAGCGCGCGCATGCATGGCAAGAGCTCGTCGGCACTGAAGAGAGCCTTTACTCTCGGCCTCCCCCGATTACGCCCCCTCTGCCCCCGCCGACGACCCTATATAAACCCCCTGGCCATCCGCAATGCACCCCTACGCCCTATCAATGCGAGAACAAACCATAGCGCCCCAATTCGACTTTTTACTCTCCACCGCCTCCCGCACTCCAGCCGTCGCTCGCCATCGCCGGAGTACCCCTCCGTCCTCGCCGACCGCACCGCTGCGACCGCAAGGACCTCACCGACCCCGGCCACCACTCCGTCGCCGACGAACCCCGCCAGATCGCCGTCGCCGCCAAGGACCCGAACGCCTTCACCGCCTCCGCTCGTCGCCAGCCTTGCTCCGTCGACCGTTCGTCAAGCCGAGCCCACGGTCAAGAGCGGGTTGCGTGACATCCCACAGTTAGTTTACTTTGAATATGTATGTGCACGATGGTTTGACATGTAAGGACTGTTGTGCGAGGAGGTAAAACGTACTCCTCGAGTTAGATGATATTATTGTTGTTCATGTTTACTTTCCGCATGATAAAACTTGACTACATTAACTGCAATAACTGAAAATGTACTTTTCCGCACTTTTAGCCAATTATCCTTTCTTTGTTATTACCTTGCATTATTACCTGCATTTGCGGTGGCTTGTTGAGTACTTTTTGTACTCATATCCGTTGAACACCACAGAGGATGGCTACTATGAAGACGGTCTGGAGTAGCGACCCAGTCAAGCAAAGATCCTGAAGAAGGCATTCGTCATGCTGTTTACTTTTATTATTATTTTTATTTAACTCTGATGTAATAAATATGGTCTGCGTACCATGAATACTGTCGTATGTACGATTGTCGCATGATGAACCTCTTGTATTATTGTTTTTCTTATGAAATTTAATAATGTCTCAATTTTGATAAATCGGGGCGTCACAGTCAGCATTGGTGTTGGGAGTGGGGCCCTCTGAACGGGACCTAGTCGATTCATGTTGTAGGCTTGCAGGCAGGATTTCTGAAACTCCTCCACATTTTCTGCATGTCCATCCATTGTTCATCGGACAGAGCATTCATGGTGACTGTGATGACGTTGCCCTCGCTGAGCTCGCCCGCCATGAAAAGGTTGTTGACGATGGTCCCACCGGACGTGCCAAAAAGCATGTTTGCGTGCTTTTTGGTCACACACTGAAACACTCGCAACCTGTGAGATTTGCTTAACTCTAGTGCAGGTCCTACGTCTTAGAAAAGGGTTCAGAGCATGCCAATCAGTTTGACTCTACAACTGATAAAGGATATGAAAATACAAACATTAGTAGCATAGACGATTGTCTCGCAAGCCGATGACTATGGCATGAAAGTTAAGGCCATGAAGCATCGTGCGATTGGCTAGACGACCGATAGCCCGGATTAACACAATTGAACAAGCATGCCATCAACCAATGGAGAAAAACAAGACGTACATATAGGCTGCTGAGCACTCTTTGACGGTGAACATGATATGAAGATGAATTAAAGATAACCTATTAGCTTGTACTCTGATAGAAATAAATAAACCATGCCAGATAATAGATCTATATTATGGAAATCACCACAATAACTAGATCAGACCTAACCGAGATAGTAGCTAGTCACGATGATCTGAACAATATATCAATGAATTGGGCAAACTTTATTTAGATGAACAGTATACGACATGAAAAAGATACAATAGTAAGAGATGTCAGACGTAACTGATGAAGCCTCAAGCTATCAAACCCAGTCAAGCTATCAAACCCAGATCACCTCAATCTAAGAGATCAAACCCAACTGATGCAGCCTTAGACCTAGCCAAATACACTGAGAATAACCGACGACCGTACTATTTCACTGTTATCCTTAAGAGATCAGACTGAACCGATGTAGCCGTGAGTATACTAACCTAGTTGGCACAGAAGCCGGGGGTGGCGGGACTCACCTCCTCGTCGGAGATCAAACTGATGCAGCCCAGCTTTGAGAGCCTGATTCCCGTCGGATAACCTTAGGTCACATCGGTGGCGCTGCACCGATTGTAGATTGAATGAGAGTTAAACTAAACCTAACCTTGTGGATACATTTTTATAGTCCGTAGACTTACCGTCCAAGTAACTTATCAGTCGATCTCGAATGAATTTATAACCTCTCCATCGGCCTCCTTCCGATCATGTAGTTGTTGCGGACGGGCTTGTTTGACTTTCTTTGACCGAATCTTCTTTGACCTTCTGTTGATCATGCGACAACTCGTAGTGGGCTCCTGAGTTTTACCAAATCTTGGCATCAACAAACGGGTTTGTGCCGAAACTAACAAAGCCCTCTAGATCACCAACACGTGTTACCAATCTGTGAACTCGACCGCCAGTAAGTCGCTCCCGCCCTCGATCCCTCGAGCCGCCTTGACACCTGCACTAACCTCCCTTTCACTGACAAGAGGATAACAATAACGAGAGGATAACAATGACAGACTCAATCGGCCTAGTCTCAAGGGCCCAATCTAGATTGTTATAAGAATATAACCAAAAACATCCAAAGTTATTTTTCTTTGGGAACTCTGTATCCAATTCTTTTTAATGGGTGATTTTATTGGTCTTAGGATGGTTAAGGAGATAATAAGAGGTGCCATAATTTTAATGTTAATTTTAGCACTTTTGGCAGCTAATGCTAAAATTTCTATTTTTTAATACACAGCAGAACAATCAGGAGCTAGGAGTACATAACATTAGTAGTAATCAGTAATCACAAAAGCAGAACTAGCTCTGAAAAGTTCCAAAATAGACAAGCAGGAGCTAGGAGTACATAACATTAAGAATTAAATAATTCAAAGAACAAAAGCTCTTTCTTCCCTCTTTACTCCTACTGTCCTACAACCATCTTTTCATTAATTTTAGCAGCACACAGGCAATTCTTCCACCTCGGGGACAGCATGCTTCTCAGTAACTTCAGCTTCCTGTATGTTCTTTGATTGCTGCAATACATAGATAATTGTTAAGACCATGTAAATGGAAATTTTCTAATTTTGGAATGTCAACATACCGCTGATGGACAGTCAAAACTCACAAGACAAAAGCTCA
Organism: Zizania palustris; assembly: GCA_019279435.1. Classification (NCBI taxonomy): domain Eukaryota; kingdom Viridiplantae; phylum Streptophyta; class Magnoliopsida; order Poales; family Poaceae; genus Zizania; species Zizania palustris. Next base: position 36,393,665 of record JAAALK010000085.1, on the reverse strand, counting down.
ACCCTTTTGTCTCAACTCAACTAGTCACGAACATATAATTTCTTGGCATACTAAGTTAAAATTGACGTGTAAAGTAAGGACCTAGAATATGTTACTTGCAATGATAAATAAACACAAGTTACACGCAGGATATGTAGTGTACCCTCAAATATCTACTCTCCCTAAAAGAATCAATTCTAGGTGATGGTGTGTTCTCCGTCCCCACCACCGAACACACAGGCCATTGGATCTAGCATTAGCAACTGAGATGCGATGGGAAGGAGTTCATCTCTGCGGACGAGTGATAAAACATTGCCTTAGGATATATTTACCCACCATGCCATCCATATAAAATTACGATGCAAGCACAACTATCCCCACCTTGCCAAATTTAAGAATCAAATTTTATGGTAATATGCCATTATGTCCAAGTGGTAACAATATAAGATATGATCAAGCTTATCATAGCAACGCTTAAGCATCGCCATGGTGGTAAGCTGGTTCAAGGATCCCATCGCCTTAGCTCCTCGCCTTAGCTGTGCTAAGGTGCAGGTGCAAGCTCAGCAAAGGTGGCGGCATGGGCATGGGGTCAACCATGACACAAGCATGGGCACAAGGTTAGCAATGGATCATGCGCAGGCATGAAATCGGCGACGTTAGCAGTGTGCTCAGCATAGTCAGTGACAGTGCAGTGTAGGCGCAAGCTAGGGTTAGATTTAAAATATTTAGAGTGAGCAAGCTAGAGAAGTTGTGGGAGTGTGAAAGGTCAACATATGAGCTGGTCTGGTGCTTTAAATGGGCTTTTAGTCTAGACTTTAGTATGCAATGTCTTGTTATGGCCCTTTTCCCATTTTTCTTATTTTTGACTATGCATAAGGTGTCCCTTGCCTTACACCTTATTTTTTAGGCTATAAGGCAGGGATCAGTCGCCTCACCTTATTACCTTAATAACTATGGATATGTTAAAGTTAATTAGAATTTGTTGCAACGCACAGGCAATCGGCTAGTATATATGCAGGAAATTATCTGGCGCAGCACACTTCAAAGTTTGTAAAATACTAAAATTTAAAGCAATTCAACAAGAGAAATTAAACTTGAGTTGGTTTAAGATGGGCAGCACTGTCCACAATAATCCATTGAAGATTATCACACCGGGACCGGGAGTAAAAAGCAACAAAGGAAGAATTATGTATTCCCTGTAGAGTGTTGTGCATCCTTAAATCTGGCTTTCTAGATCTTACTCTACAGTCATCAGTTCTTCACTATCACTCTCTATTCTTGCTCGGATTACTGCCAGCTAGACATCCTCACTGTGGTGATGTGGTCCGTCCTAAGCTTGAAACGCTCATGGTCATGAGAAATGATGTTAAAATATAGATTCAGCAGAATCGACATACTGGATGTATGCAATAAACAGTACCATCTAAAAGGAACTTTGCTGAACTCTCTTAAGATGGGTATGCATATGTTGACCCATTTTGTTGTTTAATGCTACAATCTAAGCATGAACTTGTCCACCAATGGCCATTGCTTTGTTTTAAGATACATCAAGTTTTCTCCTAGTGGAGTAGAGTACTGAAGCATGGTGATGTATGTGTTACCTTCACATACAAGCTAGGCTAGCTAAAAATTAATGAGCAATTCACTTAAAGTTTTGTTTTGTGATTCTTACCTGAATCATAGGCAATTCAAAGCAAACATACTTCCAGTAATCAACTAACTTGTGGTCTGCAGGCATCACCTCCTTTGCCTTGCCCGCACAAAAGATTGCATATGCATCAGCTGCGTACCAGCAATACAAGCCAACCTTTTTATGACTAATCCAGGAAAAGAAATATCACTCTATGTATACAACAGAAGAGTTAAGGGACACCCACTCACTTGCCAACACCACAAAGCTCAGTTACATAGGTCCATTCTTTTTCAATATATGCCTTAGAGAATTTCTGGATTCTGCCTGCCTTTACACGGTGCAAACCAAGAGGTGCCAGATAATTGACCATTTTTTCAGGATCAGCATTGAATGCAGTTTGTGCATCAGGATAACGTCTGAAGAACCCCTTCACTTTCTTCCTGACCTACATTATTAGATAAGAGAGCATTTGAATTCCTTCAAATTTATCTTTTGAAGTATCAGATGGCTCTCCTTTTAAACTAACGCAAAAGCCAATTCAGATTCAGTGATAGACTAAAATAACACAAGATATGGAATTTATAAGCTTTATTGTGCAGCAGCCAGCAGTATAACCAACAAAATAAAATGGAAGTTAATCCTTGTATAAATTAAAAAATGCATTTCATAACTCAGGCTTGGTTGTGATTTGGAATTACATGTTATGACAAATGAACACAGTTATAACACTCTTTTGTTGTCGAACGAATAGTCTACAAAGTACGAACAGAAATAACCAATAAATAAGATTATTCATTAGTGGCTAACAGAGAACACAGGTAAGTTTAATTTTGCTTTTGGCAGTACATGAATGCTACACCAATCGAACAAATTACGTTTTACGATTGTAGTTTAAAGGGCATTGAATTCCTTCAAAATTATCTTTTGAAGTAACAGGTGACTAATTTAGATTCCGTGCTACCCTGAAACAACACAAGATATGGAATTTATAAGCTTTATTGCGCACTGGTATAAACAACAGAACAAAATAGAAGCTGCTCCTTGTATAAATTACAAAATACATTTCATAACTCAAACTAGGCTGTGTTTGGAACTATTTGCGTCATGGGAGTAGAGGCTAGCAGCTAGGGATGGTGAAAGATCTTAGTCCTTGAGTTGAGTTGTATTGAGTTTTGGTGATTAATGACAACGGATGTTGGGACTAACCATTTTCATGAGTTTGTGTGTTAGATTAAGTTCCGACGTCAAGCAAATAGGTTGATTACTCATATGTGAGAATCAGGTGGATGGTTGATAAGAAGCTATTAATCATGAAGAAAAATTGAACTATATCTTTTATTATTGAAGATAGAAGGAACATATTAAAGATGTTGGATAAGAAGTAGTTTTCTATAACAATATGGTGAAGGTCAAGTGATACTTGGCTACGAAGGATCATGCAAAGGTGAAGGGCAAGTCGAGGCTTAGTGCCGAAGGACCAATGCGATGATGAAGAGCGAATAGAAGCTTTGCGCCGATGAACCAAATAAGTTCAAAATAAAACTATGGGTGATCCACATCTCTTATTCAAGAAATACAAGAGTTGATGAAGAGAATATCAAGTATGGGCTTCATATATTGAAGGATGTGGAGCGGCTTGGATATATGAAAGCATCCATACTTCATATGTTGATCAAAATCAAGCCAAAATTCAAAAGCGGACATTACTCGAGGTAAAGGTATATATGTTTTGGGACAAACATGTTCAACTAAGTGTGTGCAGGAGAATAGTCCCAACTAAGGTATAAATGACTTCAACCTTGTCCTTCCTCTGAAGTAAAGAAACAACATTTTCAGTTGAAACAAATTTGGAAAAAATCTCTACATTACTCCACATACATAACCTAAAAACAAGTCATTAGTGGCGGGTCATAACAGTTATTAGTGACGGGTATCATATCTGTCACCCTTATCGCGTCACTAATGACTTATCATTAGTGACGGGTATAGATGTTCACACGTCACTAAAGGTCACATTTAGTGATGCACATACATCTATACCCGTCACTAAAGGTGGACCATTAGTGATGGGTATAGATGTTCATGTGTCATTAAAGGTCAATTTTTTCATTCCAGATCTGTTCTATACAGTTTCGTTTAGTTTCTTTCAGTTCAAATGAGTTGATGATTAGATCTGTGGTAGTCATGGAGGGACTCTTTTCGTCGCATCGTTTTTGTCATCGTTCCGATGTGATTTCCATGTGTGGTCATCATCGATGAGGCCTCTACCCTTAGCCACAATAGAGGAGGAGAGACGATGATGATGAAAAGAAGAAGAATAGATCTGAGGTGATTATGGAGGGGCTCTTTCCATCATTTTCGTCGTTGTCCCGATATGCTTTCCATATGGTCATCTTTGGTGAGGCCGCCTCTACCTTGAGCCAAAAAAGAGGAGGAGATGAAGAGGTGATAATAATGGAGGAGATCAAGTAGTAGGATTTGGTGAATCAATAGTAATAACTATGTACCCTTTGTTGAAGCAGCTCAATATCGATGGGCTCATGGTCGGGTGGAGCATGAAGTAACACCGACGTCGTCAAGTAGATTTTATAGTACGCTGGCCACCATCAATTGAGCTCGAGATGAGAATGGTAAAGATCACGTAGAGAGAGCAAGGGAGGAAAGTTATAGAATGGTTGAGAGTAAAGACTAAAGAGAGGAGATAGTTCTTTATAATAGTGTGTATGTTTTCGGGTTAGTATTCTTTTGCCGGCTCAAAATTTCAAAAATTTTCGTATGCATCGGTCTTTAGTGATGTGTCTAGATATTCACGCGTCACTAAAGGTAGGTCATTAGTGATGGGTCTCAACGTTACCCGTCACTAATGATCAATTTAGAATTTAGCAACTCATTAGTGACGTACATCATTGAAACCCGTCACTAAAGGTAGGTCTTTAGTGACAGTTGTAAACACACCCATCACTAAAGGTATATTAGTGACACGTGTCTTTTATTCGTCACTAAAGCTACGTCACTAAAGGCCATTTGTGTGGTAGTGATAGGATTAAAGATGAATTATGTTGTATTTCTTTAAATTTGAGTTTAGGATCGTCGTACTATTAAGTGGGATACGTTGAAGTTTGTCCCAAAATATTGTGCTCAAAATGTTTTTCTAGAGTGTTGCCGCGAAACATTAGAAGTTCCAATTTGAGCTCTCGGTCTAAAATTCAATTTATGGTCGGAACTTCCAATTTACCATCAGAACTTTCAATTTTAACTCTCTATCTGGAATTTATTTTTTCATTGGAACTTCTATTTGAATTCTTGGTTTCAAAATTCCTTTTTGATCGGAACTTCCGCGGCGGGCAGCCAAAATGCCCAAACGGTCAGATTTTGGGTGCGGGGTATAAATACCCGCTTAGCCATATTGTTGGACCGGAAACAGCGACCAGAGGGGGGGGGGCGGTGAATGGGAGCTTTTAAAATTTTAGACTAAAAATAGCCTTCTGTTTTAATTTTGTCTTCTGCGGAACAGGCTTCGAACACACCCTTCAAGTTCCGGTTCGGAGGTATTTCACAACTCCGAAACCAGGCTTCGCAAGGAGCAAATGTTCGAAGTAAAGAAGACTTCGCTCCTCCCACAACTCCGAAAAATCAACTCCGCTAAGTCAGAAAGTGCTCCTCTTTTTTTCGATATTTTTAACTCTTTTTTTGAACTATTTTTTTGAACTTGTTTTTTTGACACTTCTTTTTTACTAGGAGCACAAACAAGACAAGCCAAGAAGATGTGATACAATTTTGCTACAACGAAGTGCTATGTAGATAAATAAAAAATGAGCTGAAAAATCTGCGCAAGAAACTTCGGGGCTGGAAAACTCGATCTTTCCGGTCGAATTTGGAAAAACTAAAATCGGCGAACCTAGCTAGCTAGGAAAACTTAGATCTATCTTTTTCTGTATATTTCGAAAATGTATTTATTTGCCTTATTCGGAGTCCGTATGCAAAATATATGACTGTTTTATGAGAGGCGGTATAAATCAGGGTTTTGAGGTTCTAGTTCGAACGCGAATTGCAAATCAAAGGGGATTTATGGGTGGTGGCTAGTATAAGGGATTTAGAAAAAGGGATCACAATACTAACCAGCAACTGGACTTGACCAAGGACACAAACTCAATACTACGGACTCTGAAACCAAAACATGCAAAGGCTAGGGATGGTCTTGGATTGGGGAAAACCTACGACTACAAATTTTTTGTTGGCTTTTTCGTGGACTATGGGATGAATATGAAATCAATCTAATCTAAGATACACGAACCTGACGGTAAACCAAGCTCTGATACCACTTGATGGAGGAGGGGGTGCCCGATCTTCCGTCAGGTGGGGGATAAACAAAGATTTGTGGAGAACTCGACGTTGATGATCCGGCTTCCGATCAACGAGATCGGCCCTTGCAATCGCTACACCACTGCTCCATTGGTTATCAACCAAGCACAACCTGATTGACCTTGCCAAGAAGGCTAATCCTTTCCTGTTGTTGGGGGAAAATGCTTCACTTTCAGGACTTAGAGATTAACAGTTCAAAAAGACTTATTAAGCTTCGGAGCTGATGGGTTCATACTCGAAGGTGGAGGAGTCGTTAAGCCGAAGGATGCTTCGATCTGGGATCCAAAGGAGCCCTCCGCAAGATATGAGGCTTCGGAGCCAAACGACAAGATTGATAAGACGTTTCGCTTATCCACTTGCCTCGGGTAGATTTTACCATTTTAACTCTGTTCAGTGTACCGAATAGTTTCCACTATGTTGGTTGTAATCAAGAGGTAAATAGGTATTTTCCTTAGACATTTTTTTCCTATAAATACCCCCTCCTTACCCTGTAATGGGTATCAAATACTCAGCTATTCTAATACACACATTCGGACTACTTAAGCTATTATCCATTCGGAGGCTTGAGATAGTCCTTGATCACGAACTCACTGTTTGTCTGTTCTTGATCTCAGAGAACCTGTTAGCGTAATCTTTTACGCCAACAGTTGACGCCGTCCATGGGGAACCAAGTTCTAGAAGCTTGTTCTCTACTACTGACTGCACTTCGAAGAGTACTTACGGAGGGAGCCTCGGAGTTCTAAGATTCCGCGCACCCTTCGGTAAGGGGCTTCCTAGTGCAGTTCGAAGGCCTTCCCTCGCCGTCCCAGACCCATCGAAGTCCTCGGTCTTCGGATCTCTCCATTACTAGCTATGCCTCCAAAGTGAAGCGAAGCCTCGGGTCCTCTTCGAAGGTTCCCTCGGACCAACGGAGCCAGACCATCAGCTGTTCCAACAATTCCCGAGGGTGCCGCTGGGCGTCGAGTGCCTAGAGGCCCTCGAGCTCCTCCTACGGTGCTCCAAACTGATTATGTCAGTTCCCAAGACCCGGAGCTACCCTCCAACGAAGACGAAGACCTTCCTAGAACCGAAGCTACTCAGTTAGCAAGGCTTCAGGAGGAAGTGTCTAGATGGATGCAAGAGGACGCTGATCGCCTCCACTCCCAAGCCTCCACCGAGACTCCAGAAGGGCCCCAAGACGGTGGTGCTCGTAATCTTCCCGAAGCTATCCAAGTCCCGGAGGAGACTGAGAACACATCTTTTGATGATGAGTCTCCGCTACATTAGGACTTGCAAAGAGTGCCCTTCGATCCCAGGTTCAAAACCTCGAAGTTGCACAAGTACTCCGGCGGGTCAGACCCTGGAGAGTTTGCTCGTTCATACGCCCTAGCGATAGAAGCAGGCGGAGAGTTGCGCAACACTATGGCAAAGTGTTTCCCCCTCGCTCTCGAAGGTGTGGCGCTCCGATGGTTCTGGTCCTTGAGGCCAGGATCGATCAGATCTTGGGAGCAGTTGAAGAGGAAGTTTGTAAGCAACTTCCAGGGTACCTTTGTGGCTCCGATGTCAACAGGGAGCTTGTTCTCGGTGAAGCAGCGAGCGGGAGAAACACTTCAGGAATACTTCACGTGCTTCGCCCACACCAAGTCATAGATCAAGGGCCTGTCTACCTCTTCGGTAGTCGACGCCACCCGCGAAGGGGTGCTAAACCCAGATCTCCTCAGCAAGCTCCATCGGAAGCCTGTGACATCTGTGGCACAGCTGATGGCATACTTCGAACAGTATGCCAAGGCAAAGGAGGGCTGCCTTTGGCGAGCCGTGGCACCTGCAGCAGCCCTCCGAGAAGTGAAGACGGAGCCCGAAGTCTCAGCTTCGCTGCAACCCCCTCAAGACAATCACTTAGGCGACCATAGGCGAGGAAAGAAACATTTTCGTTCGGAGGTGCTAAGCATCGCGCCCTCCATTTCGAAGGCACCTGCAAGTTATCAGTAGGTGCAAGGCTTCAAGGCTGGAGCGCCGAAGCCTCAAGAAAGAGTACCTGGCAGGCGCTAGAGCTTTTTTCTGCTGTGTGCATGGCGACAATAGAAGCCATGACATGAAGGACTGCAAGGCGGTGTTAGCCCTTCAGGGCGACTACCTAGGGCAAAGTACCGGGCGAGGTACTTCAGATTGAGCCCCACCAGCGGCACGGTCGGAGCCTGTGCAAATCGTGGCCCGAGCCGGTGTCCCCGAAGCCCCCATGCGACTTCCGGTGGCCAATATTATGCCACCACCAAAGCAGGAAGACCCACAAGACCGCGGCAAGTGAGTGGTCCTGCCCATCTCCAGAGGGGGGACCCTTGGAAGCATGTCTAAGAGGCAATGACGTGAATACGTCCGCGAAGTAGGGCACATTGGGACTTCGAGTTCCACGGAGGGAATGCCAAAATGGTCCCATGTGCCCATCTCTTTTACTGCCAGTGATGCCGCGGGGATGAAGTTCCTTGTAACACCCCAAATTTCCAAAACAATAAAAATATTATTAAATTCAATTTCTTGAAATATATATTTCTGAAATACTTTTAATACTCCTTTATACCCTTTTTAACTGCAACATATAGTAGATGGCCAAACCAGGAGGTGAAACTTTTTGTATATGATCCTAAGACCAAGATATATTTTTGAGAATTTTTATAAATTTTTACCAAACATGGAAGTAGCCATATTATTTTAAATCAATTTCTGGAATTATTTTTAATCAGAAATGCTTAGAAACAGTAATGGGCCGCCTCCCCTCCCTTCTCTCTCTCCCGGCCGGCCCAGCCCACTCCCACCCGCGCGCTTGGACTGACAACCAGGCCCCGCCTGTCAGCGACCCCTCCTCTCTTCACGCGCGCGCCCGACGCCTCGGCCCCACCCGTCAGCCCCCTCTCTCGCGCGCTCGCACCCGCTGACCACCTTGGCCCACCTGTCGGACCCGTCTTCCCCGCGGGATCCGCCCCCAAATCCCCCCTCGCCGGCCGAAGCCCTAATCCCGCCTCGGATCCGCCCCCGCCGGCCCCCTCCCTTAAATTCGTCGCCGGCAATGAATTCCCCTCAGCGCGCCGACCGTTTTCCCCTATTAATCTCGCCCGATTCGCGTCCAGGTGCGTTGAACCGCATTCAAACCGAGCTCGCCGGCGTCAAATCACATTTATCTCCGGCCACCGCCAATCATGCCCCCTCTGCCCCTGCCGACGACCCTATTTAAACCCCCTGGCCGTCCGCGTTATACCCCTACGCCCAATCGCTGCGAGAACAAACAGAGCTCCTGCATTCCACATTTTAGCGCACCACCGCCGCCCATCCTCCAGCCGCCGCTCGCCGTCGCCGGAGCCCCTCTCCGTCCACGCTGACCGCACCGTCGTGACCGCCGGAACCTCACCGACCTCGTCCACCACTCCGTCGACGACGAACCCCGCCGGATCGCCGTCGCCGCCAAGGACCCGAACACCTCCACCGCCTCCGCTCGTCGCCGGCCTCACTCCGTCGACCGCTCGCCGCCGCAAGGGTACCCTCGTGATCCTCGTGAACCACTCTTTCCGTTTTAGGCCTTAGACCCGACCGCCGTCGCCCGTCGTGGCCACTGGCCCGCTTGCCGTCGTCGGAGAAGATGACTGGCACGGGTCGAGTACCCGTGCTGTGTCGGATTCGATCCACGCCGTGCGATCCAGATCTAACGGCCCGGATTTAATCCCTCGTGCGATTTAATCGACGCCGTTGGATATGAGCGAAGCGGTATGGTGCGATCTCGTGCGTTCATCTGTATTTAAAACACGTGATCAATCTGGAGCGTCCATCGCGTACCGGTTCGATGTTTTAATCCTGGCCGTCCACGTCGACTTACGCGCCCCGCCTCGTCCTCGCGCGTCGGATCTAGATCCGACGGTCCAGATCGACCCGGCGCACGCGCACAGTGCACGGGTTCACCGTGGGCCTGGCTCACCGTGGACCCGAGGGATTTAAAATTTGAAAATAAATTCCAGAAATGCTTTTAAACTTGTAAAATTCATATCTGGTGCATTTGAACTCTGAAAATTACCATTCCAATTTCAGAAAATTCATAAAATTATTCTCTACATGTTTATGCAATAAAAACAGTAGGTTTACTTTGACTTTTTCATGTTTATTCAAATGAATATCCAAATGCCTTTAGGATTAAAATATAAATTCAAATGTTTAAACTTCAGAAAAATTTAGATTTATTTCCATTCTGTCCATTCACTGAAAACCATCAAACTAACATGAACTTTTCATTTCACACTTATTTGAGAATTTAATATGGCAATAATCACATTTAAACATTCTTTTCAAAGAAAGGACAACTCTTTAATTCCTTTAAAATTTAGTTATAAAATAAACCACAGAACCTTAACCATTGAATTTATTTTATTTATAATCAAACCAACTTTAACTTATGTGCTTATAATGTAATGTTATATTTTTTGATTAAATGTTGTGTTATTTTTATTTTACTTTACTATATCAAAAGACTACGACGTCGCCGAGGAGCCAGAGTACTTCCCCGAAGTCCCTCCCTCTCTTTTTGCTGAACAAGGCAAGTCACCAAACCAATCTTTTGAGCATATTGAACCCATGTTTGATTAAACTATCGCTAAAACACATAGGTTATATATGCATTAGTAAAATGAACCCTTACAATATATTTATTTAGGATCCCCCGACCTTGATGTGCGACCCAAGCCATGCTCTCTAGCCTAAACTCCTTGTCACCATATGATAAATGTTATTAGCTAGTGTCCAATGTATCGACACGATCGCTATAGGGTAAAAATGAGTCGTAGTACTTGGTTCTACTATATGATCCCCATGGTTTCTTATCTATGGAATTCTGTCGGTGTTGGAGTTATGGTTGTGAGTGAATGCATGGTGGGTTCCGGGTGCAAGCTAGGGCATTGGTCGGTAGCACCCGGGGCACTATAAGGACCGGTCTGAGGGATCCGTTGCAATACACTTACGTACTAACCACAAGTCTAGTGGGTAAGTCCTAACCAAGGTATGGATTGTTCCAAACCGAGGCCACCATTTGGAGATGGGTCAAGTTGCACCTGCGGGTGACTTGTACCAATGTGGCGCAAAAGGGGGTGCGACGTTAGCCGGGATGCGGCCCGGCGCGCCGGCGAAACCTAGAGCGGGTGGTTATCGCTTGGAACATTTTATGCTAAGGTTTTGGCATGAGTTCCCGTGGTATGGGTCATCTCGTTTGGGATGAGTGCGTGCCTTGTGGGTACATTAGTACATCTCTGGTCAGAGTCTTAAATCTTTTCGAAAAGCCGAGCCCACGGTCAAGGGCGGGTTGCGTGACATCCCCCAGTTAGTTTACTTTGAATATGTATGTGCATGATGGATTGACATGTAAGGACTGTTGTGCGAGGAGGTAAAACGTACTCCTCGAGTTAGTTGATGTTGATGCTCATGTTTACTTTTCCGTACGAATAAATTTGACTACACTAAATGCAATAATCATAAATGTACTTTTTCGCACTTTGAGCCATTATCTTTCCTTGTTTATTATCCTGCATTACTACTTGCATTTGCGGTGGCTTGTTGAGTACTTTTTGTACTCATACCCGTTGGACCCCACAGAGGATGCCTACTACGAGGATGGTCTGGAGTAGCGACCCAGTCAAGAAGAAAGATCCTGAAGAAGGCGTTCGTCATGCAATTTTAATTACTTTTTGCTATTTTATTAAACTCTGATGTAATAAATATGGTCTGCGTACCATGAATACCGTCTTATGTACGATTGTCGCATGATGAACCTCTTGGATTATTGTTTTTCTTTGGAAATTCAATAATGTCTCGATTTGGATAAATCGGGGCGTCACAAGATGGTATCAGAGCCGGCTTGACTGTAGGAAGCCAAACAGACCCACCTAGCCATTAGCCACAGGAAATTATTTCTCGAAAACCTACTTTATAAACTTTGTTCCTCTCCTCACTTTATTCAACTTGCTGTTTTGTAGATGCCAGTCTACCAAGTCCACAGCTACTGCCGTCACTACGAGGGCTTCGTCCGGGAGCTCCGTATGATGCTCACCTTCCTCGGGTTCCTCTTCGAACCCGAATTTCAAGGAGTGTACCCCGACGAGTTCGCCGGGCCTTGCGACGTCTCCCTCACCGTCCACGGCTCCGGAGAGCATCTGCCGCCCTACACCACCGCACTTGGAGGCCCGACTTTCGACGTCGCGTGCCAACGAGTCGCCCTCCAGGCCCTCATGGAGCTGAGGATGATCTACGATGATCGTCTTCAGAACTCGTCCTTCCGGCTTGTGCCGAAGCGTACTCCCGGCGCCCACCGTAGCATCTACCTTGGAGTTCACTCCGTGCGTGATCCGGTCATGGCTCGGCAGTCGCGTCTTCTACAAGCTATGGACGATCTCCATACCGAGGCGGTGCTCGATGCCGATGAGCACCATGAGGCGGTTGAGTTCCTTCGTGAAGAGACGAAGAACTTGATCCAACAGAACGGCGAGTTGCAGTGCAAGATCATGCAGCTGCAGAAGGACATTGCGGAGATGGTTCCTCTTCTTCCGAGGAAGAAGAAGCCCATCCGTGAGCCCCTCCCTCGCCCCAAGAGGATCCCGCCACGACCCTCTCCCGCCAGAGCCTCCACCAGCGCCCCTACACCACGCCCCGGCCTCGTCTCCGACTCCATCATCGAGAACTTTCTCGAGCCCACCATCCCTTCGGAGCCGCGTACTCGTGGTTCCGAGAGCACGGAGACCGCCTCCGGTGGCGAGTAGGCGTTAGGAGTCACTTATTTGAAATAAAAAGCATGATTTTGTATGTGGTGCTACCCACGACGAGTGTGTTGTGGGTAGAATAAAAACTTGATTGTAATGAACAATTTCTACCACTCCATTTATGTGCTTGGAATCTTATGGTATTTTCGATTATATTATTGTTTCGTCATCCTTTGCCTTATCATTATGTATATTCAGAAGATGGCCGACCACCAGAACACCGGCTCCAACAACGGAGTAGGAGGAAGTCGTGATGCGCCCGAGGGTGTTGTGCCCAACTGGGGTGCAACGGGCCCGCGTCAGTTTGGGTCGCCTTCCGCCAACCACACCACTTTGGCGGAGATGATGGCGAATCAGAACCAACTGATCACCGCCCTCCTCACTCAGATGCAGAACCAACAGGCTCAGTTGGACCGTCTGCAGAACGGGGAACCCGCCCCTCGCGCACCAGCACCCGCGCCCGCTCCGCAGCTCTCAGAGTTCCTGCGCGTGCGCCCGCCCATCTTCTCAAGCACTACCAACCCGATGGAGGCCGGAGATTGGCTTCACACCATCAGAAAGAAGCTCGACCTCCTCCCCTGCACCGACCGGGAGCGAGTGGCCTTCGCCACTCACCAGCTCCAGGGTCCCGCCGCCGAATGGTGGGACAACTACCATGAGTCCCAGCCAGAGGACCACGTGGTGACTTGGGCAGAGTTCACCATCGCCTTTCGTGCCGCCCATGTCCCCGCCGGTGTCATCGCGGTGAAGCAGCAGGAGTTCCGCGACCTGCAGCAAGGCAACAGGACCGTCATGGAGTACCTCCATGAGTTCAACCGCCTCGCCCGCTACGCACCGGAAGAAGTGCGCACCGACGCCCTTCGCCAAGCCAAGTTCCTCCGGGGACTTAAGGATGAGCTGTCCATCCAGCTCGTCGCCACCGACTACGCCGACTTCCAATGGCTAGTCAACAAAGCGCTCATCCAAGAGACTGAGCAGAACAAGCTGGACCTCAAGAAGAGGAAGATGATCGCCTTCAAGCATCAGCAGGCGAACTCGCAGAGGCCCCGCTTCGTCCCTTCGCCACCAGCGCCCGCCTACCATCCTCGGCCCGCCTACAGGCCACCTCACGCCGCCGGTGGATCCAACGCCGGGCATCCTCGCCCCGCTCCACCAGCTCCGGCCGCTCAGCCGACGTCAGCCACCAAGGCCCCGATCTTGAAGGATCGTCAAGGGAGGCCGATCGTCTGCTTCAACTGCCGCAAGGAAGGGCACTACTCGCACCAGTGTCCCCACCCCAAGCAGTCCCAAGGCGCGGCACCCAACTAGGCAGTGCGAGCCCGCGTAAACCACATCAACGCGAAGGAAGCTCAGGAGGCACCTGAAGTCGTACTCGGTACGTTTACTGTGAATTCCGTACCGGACATAATATTATTTGACTCTGGAGCGACACACTCCTTCGTCTCGGATGGTTTTGTGAAAACAAACGAACTGGCGTGCTTCCTCTGCCCCTGCCCATGATGATTGCCACTCCCGGCAATAGGGCCTTAGCCTGCTTATACAGCCCTAAGGTTCGAATCGACATCCTAGGAGTATTGTTCTGGGCGGAGCCAGTCCTCATAAAGTGCGCTGGACTCGATCTCATACTAGGGATGGATTGGTTAATGAAGCACAAAGGTGTGATCGACTGTGCCAACAAGTCCGTCATGGTGACCAACCCGGAAGGCGAGGTCGTCACCTTCCGAATGACCAGTCGCAAACCACTCGGAGCATCCCTTTGCTCGATAGCTCTTGAAGAGGTACCTATAGTCAAGGAGTTTGCGGATGTCTTCCCTGAAGATTTACCCGGAATGCCTCCCAAGCGGGACATCGAATTCAGAATCGAACTTGTCCCCGGGACCACTCCAATCTCCAAGCGCCCGTACCGGATGGCCGCTAATGAACTAGCTGAAGTCAAGAGCAACATTGAAGACCTAGAGCAAAAAGGGTATATTCGACCGAGTACCTCACCCTGGGGTGCACCGGTCATATTTGCCATGAAGAAGGACAAGACCAAGAGGATGTGCGTGGACTATAGAGCCTTGAACGACGTAACCATCAAGAACAAATACCCATTGCCTCGGATCGACGACCTGTTCGATCAGCTGAAAGGATCCTCGGTGTTTTCCAAGATTGACCTCAGGTCAGGTTATCACCAATTGAGGATTAGGGAAGAAGACATACCCAAGACTGCCTTCACCTCCCGCTATGGACTCTACGAGTACACAGTGATGTCGTTCGGACTCACGAATGCCCCGGCCTTTTTCATGAACATGATGAACAATGTATTCATGGAGTTCTTGGACAAGTTCATCGTGGTATTCATCGACGATATCCTCGTTTACTCCAAGACCAAGGAAGAACACGAGACTCACCTCCGTCTGACCCTCGGAAAGCTAAGGGAGCAGCAACTGTACGCCAAATACAGCAAATGTGAATTCTGGTCGTCAGAGGTGAAGTTCCTCGGCCATGTCATATCTATCGGAGGAATAGCAGTGGACCCAACCACCGTTGAAGCCGTAACCAACTGGCTGCAGCCCACGACCGTGATCGAGATCCGGAGTTTTCTCGGATTGGCCGGATACTACCGCCGGTTCATCGAGAATTTTTCCAAGATCGCCAAGCCTATGACCAGACTACTTCAGAAGGAAGTGAAGTTTGAATGGACCCCAGATTGTGAGGAAAGCTTCCAGACCCTCAAGAAGAAGCTCGTGTCAGCCCCGATCTTAACTCCGCCGGACATCCAGAAGGACTTCCACGTCTACTGCGATGCTTCCCGCCAAGGTTTGGGATGTGTCTTGATGCAAGATGGGAAGGTGATATCCTACGCCTCCCGACAGCTGAGACCGCATGAGCTGAACTACCCGACCCACGATCTGGAGTTAGCAGCCGTGGTTCATGCCTTGAAGATATGGAGACACTACCTTGTGGGGAATCGGTGTGAGGTCTTCACCGACCACAAGAGCCTCAAGTACATATTCACCCAACCAGATCTGAATCTCAGGCAAAGGAGATGGTTGGAACTGATCAAGGATTATGACTTGGGCATCCATTATCATCCGGGCAAAGCGAATGTGGTGGTAGACGCCCTTAGTCGAAAAGGGTACTGCAATGCCATCATGGTTCAGGACCAAGCTCCCTTACTTTACAAGGAGATGGAAAGGCTAAACCTAGGGATCACTACCAGAGCATACCTCGCGGCCTTGGAGTCTAGGCCTATCTTGATAGACCAGATCCGAGAGAAGCAGAAGGAAGACCCGGACATCCTGGAGATCCAGCAGAACATGAGGAAGGGTAAAGCCCCCGGATTTTCCGAGGACGAGCATGGTACCATCTGGTTCGAAACCGGATATGCGTACCCAACCTACCTGAATTAAAGACCCTCATCCTTCAAGAAGCCCACGATACGTTATACTCCATCCATCCCGGGAGTACAAAGATGTATCAAGATCTGAAGGAGAAATATTGGTGGGTCAGCATGAAGAGAGAAATAGCGGAGTATGTGGCCAAGTGCGACACATGCTGGCGAGTCAAGGCAGAGCATCAGAGGCCTGCCGGACTCCTTCAACCTCTCAAGGTCCCTGAATGGAAGTGGGAAGAGATAGGAATGGACTTCATCACAGGACTGCCCAGGACCCAAGCTGGTCATGATTCTATCTGGGTGATCGTCGACCGACTCACCAAGGTAGCTCACTTCGTTCTGGTCAAGACAACTTACACCGTCGCCAAGCTGGCTGAGTTGTATATGACCCGGATCGTGTGCCTTCACGGAGTTCCTAAGAAGATTGTATCTGACCGTGGGAGTCAGTTTACCTCCAAGTTTTGGAAGAACCTTCAAAAGGAACTCGGCACCCGGCTGAACTTTAGCACCGCCTATCATCCACAGACTGATGGTCAAACCGAAAGAGTCAACCAGATATTGGAGGATATGCTTAGAGCTTGTGCTCTAGACTTTGGCGGAATGTGGGACAAGAATTTACCCTATGCAGAGTTCTCCTACAACAACAACTATCAAGCCAGCCTGCAAATGTCCCCGTTCGAAGCACTCTATGGACGTAAGTGCAGAACGTCGTTGCTCTGGGATCAAACCGGGGAGTCGCAACTGTTTGGGACTGATTTATTAAGAGAGGCTGAAGAGAAGGTTAAAATTATAAGAGACCAATTGAAGGTAGCCCAATCCCGTCAGAAGAGCTATGCCGACAACCGTCGAAGAGACCTAGCCTTTGAGGAGAGCGATCATGTCTATCTCCGAGTCACTCCCCTCCGTGGCACTCAAAGGTTCAACATGAAAGGCAAACTAGCACCCCGCTACGTCGGACCTTTTCAGATCCTCCGACGACAAGGAGAAGTGGCATATCAACTCGAACTACCTCCATCCTTGGCAGGAGTTCATGATGTGTTCCATGTCTCTCAGCTGAAGAAGTGCCTCCGTGTACCCACCGAGCAAGCCGACCTTCAGCAGCTCAATGTCCAAGAAGACTTGACCTACATAGAGAGACCCATCAAGATCTTGGAAACCAAAGAAAGAGTAACCAGGAGTCGTGTAGTTCGTTTCTGCAAGGTTCAATGGAACAACCATCCCGCCGAAGAAGCCACTTGGGAAAAGGAAGACGAACTAAAAGCCCAATACCCCGAGCTATTCGAGTAACGTTCCAATCTCGAGGACGAGATTCTTGTAAGGGGGATAGGTTTGTAACACCCCAAATTTCCAAAACAATAAAAATATTATTAAATTCAATTTCTTGAAATATATATTTCTGAAAATACTTTTAATACTCCTTTATACCATTTTTAACTGCAACATATAGTAGATGGCCAAACCAGGAGGTGAAACTTTTTGTATATGATCCTAAGACCAAGATATATTTTTGAGAATTTTTATAAATTTTTACCAAACATGGAAGTAGCCCTATTATTTTAAATCAATTTCTGGAATTATTTTTAATCAGAAATGCTTAGAAACAGTAATGGGCCGCCTCCCCTCCCTTCTCTCTCTCCCGGCTGGCCCAGCCCACTCCCACCCGCGCGCTTGGACTGACAACCAGGCCCCGCCTGTCAGCGACCCCTCCTCTCTTCACGCGCGCGCCCGACACCTCGGCCCCACCCGTCAGCCCCGTCTCTCGCGCGCTCGCACCCGCTGACCACCTTGGCCCACCTGTCGGACCCGTCTTCCCCGCGGGATCCGCCCCCAAATCCCCCCCTCGCCGGCCGAAGCCCTAATCCCGCCTCGGATCCGCCCCCACCAGCCCCCTCCCTTAAATTCGTCGCCGGCAATGAATTCCCCTCAGTGCGCCGACCGTTTTCCCCTATTAATCTCGCCCGATTCGCGTCCAGGTGTGTTGAACCGCATTCAAACCGAGCTCGCCGGCGTCAAATCGCATTTATCTCCGGCCGCCGCCAATCACGCCCCCTCTGCCCCCGCCGACGACCCTATTTAAACCCCTTGGCCGTCCGCGTTATACCCCTACCCCCAATCGCTGCGAGAAGAAACAGAGCTCCTGCATTCCACATTTTAGCGCACCACCACCGCCCATCCTCCAGCCGCCGCTCGCCGTCGCCGGAGCCCCTCTCCGTCCACGCCGACCGCACCATCGTGACCGCCGGAACCTCACCGACCTCGTCCACCACTCCGTCGACGACGAACCCCGCCGGATCGCCGTCGCCGCCAAGGACCCGAACGCCTCCACCGCCTCCGCTCGTCGCTGGCCTCACTCCGTCGACCGCTCGCCGCCGCAAGGGTACCCTCGTGATCCTCGTGAACCCCTCTTTTCGTTTTAGGCCTTAGACCCGACCGCCGTCGCCCGCCGTGGCCACTAGCCCGCTCGCCGTTGTCGGAGAAGACGACCGGCACGGGTCGAGTACCCGTGCCGTGTCGGATTCGATCCACGCCGTGCGATCCAGATCTAACGGCACGGATTTAATCCCTCGTGCGATTAAATCGACGCCGTTGGATCTGAGTGAAGCGGTACGGTGCGATCTCGTGCGTTCATCTGTATTTAAAACACGTGATCAATCTGGAGCGTCCATCGCGTACCGGTTCGATGTTTTAATCCTGGCCGTCCACGTCGACTTACGCGCCCCGCCTCGCCCTCGCGCGTCGGATCTGGATCCGACGGTCCAGATCGACCCGGCGCACGCGCACAGTGCGCGGGTTCACCGTGGGCCTGGCTCACCGTGGACCCGAGGGATTTAAAATTTGAAATTAAATTCCAGAAATGCTTTTAAACTTGTAAAATTCATATCTGGTGCATTTGAACTCTGAAAATTACCATTCCAATTTCAGAAAATTCATAAAATTATTCTCTACATGTTTATGCAATAAAAACAGTAGGTTTACTTTGACTTTTTCATGTTTATTCAAATGAATATCCAAATGCCTTTAGGATTAAAATATAAATTCAAATGTTTAAACTTCAGAAAAATTTAGATTTATTTCCATTCTGTCCATTCACTGAAAACCATCAAACTAACATGAACTTTCATTTCACACTTATTTGAGAATTTAATATGGCAATAATCACATTTAAACATTCTTTTCAAAGAAAGGACAACTCTTTAATTCCTTTAAAATTTATTTATAAAATAAACCACAGAACCTTAACCATTGAATTTATTTTATTTATAATCAAATCAACTTTAACTTATGTGCTTATAATGTAATGTTATATTGTTTGATTGAATGTTGTGTTCTTTTTATTTTACTTTACTATATCAAAAGACTACGACGTCGCCGAGGAGCCGGAGTACTTCCCCGAAGTCCCTCCCTCTCCTTTTGCTGAACAAGGCAAGTCACCAAACCAATCTTTTGAGCATATTGAACCCATGTTTGATTAAACTATCGCTAAAACACATAGGTTATATATGCATTAGTCAAATGAACCCTTACAATATATTTATTTAGGATCCCCCGACCTTGATGTGCGACCCAAGCCATGCTCTCTAGCCTAAACTCCTTGTCACCATATGATAAATGTTATTAGCTAGTGTCCAATGTATCGACACGATCGCTATAGGGTAAAAACGAGTCGTAGTACTTGGTTCTACTATATGATCCCCATGGTTTCTTATCTATGGAATTCTGTCGGTGTTGGAGTTATGGTTGTGAGTGAATGCATGGTGGGTTTCGGGTGCAAGCTAGGGCATTGGTCGGTAGCACCCGGGGCACTATAAGGACCGGTCTGAGGGATCCGTTGCAATACACTTACGTACTAACCACAAGTCTAGTGGGTAAGTCCTAACCAAGGTATGGATTGTTCCAAACCGAGGCCACCATTTGGAGATGGGTCAAGTTGCACCTGCGGGTGACTTGTACCAATGTGGCGCAAAAGGGGGTGCAACGTTAGCCGGGATGCGGCCCGGCGCGCCGGCGAAACCTAGAGCGGGTGGTTATCGCTTGGAACATTTCATGCTAAGGTTTTGGCACGAGTTCCCGTGGTATGGGTCATCTCGTTTGGGATGAGTGCGTGCCTTGTGGGTACAGTAGTACATCTCTGATCAGAGTCTTAAATCTTTTCGAAAATCCGAGCCCACGGTCAAGGGCGGGTTGCATGACATCCCCCAGTTAGTTTACTTTGAATATGTATGTGCATGATGGATTGACATGTAAGGACTGTTGTGCGAGGAGGTAAAACGTACTCCTCGAGTTAGTTGATGTTGATGCTCATGTTTACTTTTCCGTACGAATAAATTTTACTACACTAAATGCAATAATCATAAATGTACTTTTTCGCACTTTGAGCCATTATCTTTCCTTGTTTATTATCCTGCATTACTACTTGCATTTGCGGTGGCTTGTTGAGTACTTTTTGTACTCATACCCGTTGGACCCCACAGAGGATGCCTACTACGAGGATGGTCTGGAGTAGCGACCCAGTCAAGAAGAAATATCCTGAAGAAGGCGTTCGTCATGCAATTTTAATTACTTTTTGCTATTTTTATTAAACTCTGATGTAATAAATATGGTCTGCGTACCATGAATACCGTCTTATGTATGATTGTCGCATGATGAACCTCTTGGATTATTGTTTTTCTTTGGAAATTCAATAATGTCTCGATTTGGATAAATCGGGGCGTCACATTCCCCCATGCTGACCCCTTGGTCATTTCCACAGATATAGCAGGGGTGGAAGTCCGAAGGATCCTGGTGAACGGCGGGAGCTCCGCAGACATAATTTTTGTCCAGGCCTTCGATCAAATGTGCATACCTCGGAAACATCTACTTCCAGCGGCCCGACCACTTCAAGGTTTCTCAGGACCGCCTCTTGATGCCCTCGGCCAGATAGGCCTCGAGGTTGCTTTCGGAGAGGGGCCTTTGTCTAGGGTGGAAGAGGTGATCTTCGACGTCGTCGATGTCCCCTATGCTTACAACGCAATCTTCGGGTGAGGGATGCTGAACCAATTCGGAGCTATAGCGCATCACAACTATCTCTGTCTCAAAATGCCCACGCAAGGTGGAGTTCTTACTGTTTCAGGAGACCAAGCTATAGCCCGGAGAATGGAGTATGGACACGGCAAACCATTAGACCCCCGGCAAGTACATAGTGTGGCGGAGAAACCGAAGAGGTTCCGGAGGGTTCGAATTCTTCGAAGGGGCTCTCCCTTAAACCAAGCCCGGAAGGTGACGTCATGACGAAGATAATTTCAAAAGATGGCAAAGAATACCCAATACAGTTTGGCAAGGGGCTATCCCCAAGGATAGCTGCCTCATTGGAAGAAGTCGTTAATGAAAATCTGGACGTCTTTGCTTGGACTGACGAAGACATCACCGGGGTTGATCGGAGTATCATCGAGAACAGCCTGCTCGTCAACCCGAAGGCTAGGCCAGTATGCCACGGGCTCCGCAAGCTGTCTGCAGAAAGGGCAAGCCTCGCCAAGACCGAAGTAGAAAAATTGTTAAGGGCTGGCATCATCAGGGAGGTAGCCCATACCGAATGGTTGGCGAACCCTGTTTTTGTAAGGAAGAAGGACTCGAACAAGTGGCGCATGTGTATTGACTTTACTTCATTAAATAAAGCATGCCCGCGAGACCCCTACCCGATGCCCCGAATAGACCAGCTAGTGGATTCCACAACTGGCTCCGAATTGCTAAGCTTCCTCGATGCTTACTCCGGGTATCATCAAGTCTGGCTAAAGCGTGAAGACGAAGCCAAGACAAGTTTCATAACTCCTTCCGGGGTATTTTGTTATGTAAGAATGCCTTTTGGCTTGCGGAATGCTGGAGCCACATTTTCACGTTTAATAGCTAAGGCTCTAGGTCACCAAATAGGCCGAAATGTTGAAGCCTATATGGATGACATTGTAATAAAAAGTGCTCAAAAGCACCAGCATAGTCTAGACCTAGCTGAAACGTTTTAGAGCCTCCGAGCATGTGGAGTATGCCTCAACCCTAAAAAATGTATATTCGGAGCGCAAGCAGGAAAACTTCTAGGGTACTTAGTTTCGAGCAGGAGAATCGAAGCTATCCCAAGGCAGATAAGTGCACTACAAAGAATGGCTCCACCAGGGAATTTGAAGCAAGTCCAGAAGCTAGCAGGAAGACTCGTAGCTCTTAGTAGATTCCTGGCCAGGACAGCAGAACGAAGCCTCCCAATTTTCAAAGCCCTAAAGGGGTCCGAAAGCTTCAATTGGACGCCAGAGTGCTAGAAGAGCTTCGATGATATAAAAGCATACCTCGGAAGCCTGTCAATGCTTACTGTGCCCCTCCCAGAGGAAACACTCCTCCTTTATCTTGCAGCAACAGGCTCCGTAGTAAGTGCAGTACTGGTCAGGGAAGTTGAGCTTAAGGGAAAGCTAGTGCAGAACCCAGTTTATTTTGTTTCAGAAGCTTTGTCCGGAGCTAAGATAAGATACTCCGAGTTCGAGAAATTTGCTTATGCCCTGGTAATGGCCTCGCGGAAGCTAAGGCATTACTTTCTAGCGCATAACTTAATCGTTCCTACCTCGTACCCTCTTGGTGATATGCTCCGAAGCAAAGATTCTACGGGTAGGATCGGAAAATGGGCTGTCGAGCTAGCCCCCTTCGGAATCTCATTCACGGCAAGAACAACTATCAAATCCCAAATCATAGCCGACTTCGTAGCAGAGTAGACTCCATCTGCAGTTTGGACTACGGAGGAGCCCTCCGAAGGTTTATGGACGATATTTTCTAACGGAGCTTATCAAGCATCTGGTGTCGGAGCAGGAGCAGTAATTATATCACCGTCAGGGCAAAAGGCCATGTATTCTGCGAGGCTCAACTTTAATACCACCAATAACATCGCAGAATACGAAGGGGTCCTGCTAGGCCTCCGAAAGGCAAAGGCACTTGGAGCAGCAAGGATAATAATTAAAACAGATTCCCAAGTCGTCGCGGGGCATGTTGACAAGAGCTTTCAAGCAAAGAACCCGCATCTAGCGCAATACCTTGAAGAAATCCGCAAGACTGAAGCAGCATTCAAAGGATTTTCTGTTCGAAGTATCCCTCGAGCAGATAATCAACTTGCAGATATTCTAGCAAAAGCTGCAGCCGAAGCATTGGACCTCCCGGAGGGTGCTTTCTACGAAGAACTAGTCAAGCCTGCAGTAAATCAATTACCCTCCGCAGAAGTATTTTGCATTACAACTACAGATTTGCGGGCTCTAATAATGAATATCTTGCAAGGTGGCGCAGATTTTTCAGAGGGTCCGGATGCCCGAAGATTGCAAGCAAGAGCTCGGAGTTACAATCTTGTCAACGGAATATTGTACAAAGCCGGAGTGTGTTCCCCTCTACTCCGATGCATCTCCCAACCCTAAGGCCAAGACATACTTCGGGACATTCACGAAGGTTTGTGGGGAATCCACCTGGCCCCTCGTGCTCTAGCAGGCAAGACACTTCGGCAGGGGCTCTAATGGCCGACAATTGTAAGAGATGCGGTGGAGTTGGTTCGAAACTGCCAAGGATGCCAATGGATGGGAAGATGAAGCCACCGTCCGCTAGTTCAACTTCAAGTTATTACCCGGGTATGGCCAATGGCTCGGTGGGGAATGGACCTCATAGGCCCTTTTCCAATGGCAAAAGGCAGGTTGAAGTTTGCGGTGGTAGCAATCGAATATTTTTCAAAGTGGGTCGAAGCAGAACCATTGACTGCTATCACTTCAAGGAATGTGCAAAAGTTTTTCTGGCAAAATATTATATGCAGGTTCGGAGTGCCCAAGGAGCTAACCGTGGATAATGGAACCCACTTCGAAGCTGACACATTCAAAGAATTTTGTGAAGAACTAGGCATTAAGTTATGCTTCGCAGCAGTGCGCCATCCACAGTCCAACAGAGCTGTCGAGCGAGCCAACAGGAACATTCTCTCCGGTATGAATCGACGGATTGTCGGGTTGGACAAGGGGCTGTGGGTCGAGGATCTTCCCAAGATTTTGTGGTCCATTCGAACCACTCAAGCCAGGTCCAAAGGCTTTACCCTATTTAGACTACTATTCGGAGATGAGGCCATGACTCCTACGGGCAACAGCCTGTGAACCATGGGTTCAAGGGCTTCGCTGCCAGCCTACGGATTCTAGGCTCTAGCTTGTTAGGATTCGTAGAAGAGTCTAAGGACTTTAAAAGAACAGATTTGCGGCCTCTGGGTTCGAAGTATCTGTAAAAGAGCCGAAGGTGGCCAGCCTACGGATTCTAGGCCTACGCTTGTTAGGATCCGTAGAAGAGTCTAAGGACTTTAAAAGAACAGATTTCCAGCCTCCGGGTTCGAAGTATCTGTAAAAGAGCCGAAGGTGGCCACCCTACGGATTCCAGGCCTAGGCTTGTTAGGATCCATAGAAGAGTCCAATGACTCTAAAGATAAACAGATTTCTGGCCTACGGGTTCGAAGCATCTGTAAAAGAGTCGAAGGCGACCGAGCAATAAGGTATCAAGGCTCCGGCCAATGAGACACTTTTAAAGTCCTAAGCGACTAGTATAAGAGCCTGCAAAGGTAGATTCAGATCCGAAACTTACAAAATCACAATATGAAACTATGTTCGAAGAACTCTACGAAAAGGTAAAATATGGATATTAAGTGTCGTGCGAAGCATCGGTTTGTTCTGCGCGTCATTGTGTCCGACGAACCTTTTTGCAATGCGTAAGGTCCCCCACCCACAAGGATGGGTAGGAGAGTAAAGAACAAACAAGATGCTTCTGGTGCAATTCACATTAATTCATCATACTTTTACATTAAGAGAAATTTTGGTCCAAGCCTAAGAAAAATCGGAAACCCTGTCGGCCTGTAGAGCTACCTCTCCGACTACTCTGTCCTTCGGAGCTCGAAGCCACTGAGATTGTCCTTTTTGTTTGAGTGCTTCTCTTCTTCTTCGAGGCTCGCAGTTTCTTCTGCTCCTCTTGAAGCTCGGCCCAAGTCAGAAGTCTTTCGGAGTTAGCCTCCGCAGGTTCTTCGGCCTGGTACTCCGAATCAGACCAATCCATATGTTCAGAGGATGAAGATGCCTTCTCTTTTTCCTCTTCCTTGATATAAGCTAAGACTTCTTGCAAAACCTCGAGGGTTACCTCCCCTTTATCTCCACGAGGAACAGAGAAGCGAGAATGGCGGTAAGGCCTTAAGCTCTCGAGGCTTGCCCACTCCTTTTGGAGCCCTTCGTTAAAGTCCAGTATTTCGAAGTCAGGTTCCGAAGGGCATGACAGAACCTAAAAGAACAAAACACCCAAACAAGCTCTTCGTTTATAAACTTTTCATTAATGCAAGGGGCTTTACAAGATTTCTTATACATAATTGTCTTATGAGCTAGACCCGCGGGTTGGTTGGTGGAGCAGGAGGTGCCGGAGGTGGCAAGGTTGGAAGCGGTGGCCTTGTCTGTGCTTGCTTCTGCCGACGAGCCTCGTCGATCCAAGCTTTAGTTGCAGCCTTGTGGTCCATCTTCCAGGTTGACCAGAAAACTTCCCAGGCCGAAGCTACATTCGGCGAAGGATGCAACAAGTCCTCAGAGGCAAAGCTTCCAGTTGTCGATGAGGAGCCATGCTGAATAGCGTGGGCCTCATGGCTCCAGATGTGATGAGTCATTGTCAACGATAGTCAAAGAGGACTGAAAAGAGAGAGAAGACCTGCTGCGTCTGGGCCGCGTGTGACTCAGGTACACGGGCAGCGAGCGACTGTCGGGCAGAGGGGCCGCGAAGTCGGGCTGGCCCAATCCGGGTACATGGGCTAGGAGCAGCAGAGGATTCACTGGACTGTTGACCGGGATTGACTCAGGTACACGGGCGGCGAGTGATTGCCGGGCTGAGGGAGCCGCGGAATCGGGCCGGCCCAATCCGGGTACCCGGTGCGAAGACGGTGGACGCTTTGTCAGTTTCGGCGCAAAACTGATGACCGCTGATCTCGGATCTGACCGTTCTGAGGCGAAGCCGTAGCTGCTACGAAAGCTCCGCATCAGGACAAGTTACCTTTATTTAGGTTTTTACCATTTTGCCTTTAGGCCCACAGTCTGTCAGTTGAGTCTGTAAAAAAAACCCTAAGGGCATTTCGGTCTTTTCCATTTTTATTCAGCGTCTGTAAAAAACCCTAGGGGTATTTCTGCATTTTACCCTTTTATTGGGCTGCCTATAAATAGGCCCCAATCCCTAGGGTTAGGGTTAACTCATTCAATGCAAAAAATCTGAGTTCTGAAATTTTATCCCCTTTTTCTTCTCCACATGCGTCGTCGCGATTTTCTCTAATCTGAACCCAGCCGCTGCCAGCACAGTGTTCATCTTCGGTTTTTCTTATTTCCCTTCCTGCTGGTTTTCTTCTTCTCTCGAAAACCGGATCTCGGTTTTGTTTTTTTCCCACAAGCATTTTGGTGCGTGCTGTTCTGGGGTCATGGTGGCGGGGATAACTTGGCTGGTGCTGTGTGGCGGCGGTGCTCAGTTGCGCTGCGCAGAACACGCGTAAGCAGCGCTTAGCGCTAAGCGGCGCACGGGCGCACGCAGCCGAAGCTGCTGAGCGCCGCAAGCACACACGCGTGGCTGCTTTCCTGTGGCTCTCGGTGCATGGCGCTTGAAGCTGCTGACGGCGTGGAGTTCTAGTGCACACATCCTGTTCGGCGTAAGTTCCAAGGCGCACACTGTGTTTGATTTCCTATTTGCATGCAGTTTTTCTATTTTTATTCCTGTTAACTTTCCCCTGTTCGGAAATGTGCATGATTAGTGTATTAATTATGGCTAGCACTATTTGATTGTTGAGATTAGTTTATCCTTGTAAACCGTGTCTAAGCATTTTGTTTTACTTGTTGTTGGCCGGACTAATTTTGTACACTTATCCCTTTGAAGCACAGTAATACATGTTGTTCCTTCATCATTTAAGTGCACCTATTTTATTTTTTGCTTCTAGAATATTTTGTGCTGGATTAATTTTCTAGAAGTCGATTAATGCACTAGAATTAGTTACTGTTAAATTTGTTTTATTAGTGCATTTTGAATCTGATGCTTAATCTGTGAGTAGTTTTTTTTAATCTGCCTTTAAGCACTTTGATGGTGTCTTTTCGATTAGGACACCGGTCGTTTTTTAGGCTAGATTATTTTAAGAACCTGTGAACTGTTTTGTTTCCGCTGATTGTTTGCTGAGGCGCGTTGGGTGTTGGGAGAAGGCCATTAATTCACAAGAATTTTTAAGGCGCCCATTCACCCCCCCCTCTGGTCGCTACTTTCGGTCCTACAAGTGGTATCAGAGCCTGGTTAGGGTTTTTCCATACCTTAACCGGTTCTAAACCCCAGTAGTGATCATGACATCTCCTGGCAAGGTCCCGTCCTTGGAAGCTTATGGCTATAATTATTGGAAGACTCGCATGCGAGCCTATCTCATGAGCCAAAGCTCGGACATCTGGGATATTTGCGTTCACGCTACGTTTGTCATATTGCTAGTTGCTGAGCGTGATTCTCCTGGTATCATCGCCCAGCATGTGAACAATAGCAAAGCGGTGAACATCTTGTTTTCTGGTTTGGGTCCCACTGAGTTTGAGCGTGTGAGCCATCTCTCCACTGCGAGAGAGATCTGGGCTACCCTCCAGGCACACCATGAGGGGACAGCTCAGGTCAAGGCTCGGCTCTATCAGACCTACCGGCGTGAGTACGAGAACTTCACACAAAAGCCGGGTGAATCTGTTGAAGCATTGTTTGGTCGTTTTCAGTCGATCATAAACAAGCTTCGGGACAACAAAGCTGAGGGTGTTCAGTTGGTCTCAGATCATGAACAGGCGCTCAAGGTTCTTCATACCTTGGACCCAAAGATCTGGGAGATCAAGGTATCCTCTATCATTGAGAGCACTTCTTATGATACCTTGACCATTTCTGATTTGTTTAGCAAGCTGAAGGCCACCGAGGTTGATACCAAGTTGAGATCAAATCTCACTGGCTCTGGATCAAAGTCTCTGGCCCTTGCTACACCTTCTGTTGATCCCTCTTCTGTGAGTTGTGTTGGGTTCTCTTTGATGTCTATCACTGAGGATCAGCTTGAGTCGTTGGGAGATGATGATTTGTGTCTTTTTAACAACCGGGTGCGTCGTGTCTATGATAAGAGGATGTTCAAAAGACACGGCACAAAGACCGGATGCTTTGAGTGTGGTGATCCAGGACACTTCATCGCCGACTGCCCCAAGCGCAATGGCCACAAGAAGGGCACCGGTGGTGGCTTCCACGACTCCGGCAAGCACGACAGCTCCTCCTTCAACAAGGGCAAGCCAAAGACCAGATTCTTCAGAAAGGCCCTGAAGGACTACCAGCGAGAGAACAAGAAGCGCGACAAGGCCTTCTTTGCTGAGATGGAGAAGAGCTACTCCAAGCGGTCCACATCTTCTTCCTCTTCATCGAGCTCAAGCGATGAGGAGATCATCATCAGGAAGGGGAAGGACAAGGACGATCCAGCGGGCCTTTGCTTCATGGCCTTCGGTGACAGACCGAAGAGCCGCTCACATCAGCGTCGAAGATCCCGCAAGAGCTTCTGCTCAATGGCTCTTGGGGATAAGGAAGAGAAGAGCTCCTCCGATGACTCCGACGACGACGACAACAAAAAGGTATCGTCCTATGAACGCGAAATCGTTGATTTACTTGAAAGCAATCGTCAGGAGTTAAAGTATCGGGAAAAACTGCTTAGAGGGGCTAAGAAGAGGATAGATGAGTTAGAGAGTGAGCTTGCCGTGGCCAACGGCAGAATTGAGAGTCTATCCTCTTCCCCTTGCTTGGGTGATAGCAGTGAGTGCCCAAAGTGTGAGGTGCTTCTGTGTGACCTGTCGACTCTGAAGTCCAGGTACACAGAAAGGGTTGATGAGAGGGACGCTTTGGCCACTGAGCTTGAAAGCGCTCAGCTGGAGCTGAAAGATGCTCAAGCCACTGTCATCGTTCCCTGTGCTGATTGCCCATCTCACCTTGCTAGTTTAGCTGAGCTGAAAGCCAAGGGCGATAAGCATATGGGTGATTTGGAGAGAATGAGAGTTGAGCTTGCGCAGACTAGGCTAGAGCTTGAGACACTGTCAGTTGCACCCACTGTCTGTGAGAACTGCCTGTCTCTTAGACTTGAGTTGATTAAGCTGAAAGCCGAGAAGTCTGTCCAGGTAGATAGTGAGTGTGAGACCTGCTTGTCTCAGGTGGAGGTACTAGCATCCTTGAGAGAGGAGCTAGCTGATTCTCAGAATGAGAACTTTTACCTCCGTTCTATCCTGAGTTGGATCAGTGCCAGAGAGCCTCAGCTCGGCATGATGATCCAGCAGTTCAAGAGGCAGGATGGGTTTGGGGTAGGTTACACCTATACCAAGGCTGACTTTGAGAGTGCCATTAGCCGGGCAGTGGAGTGGAGTAAAATGACTCCTGAGCAGAGATATCCCAAGACCCATTCCACTGAGTCTTCCCAGGCTTGTCAGCCAAAGGATGGAGTGATCCATGAACCACCCAAAGCTCCACCCAAGAAACCCATCTGGGTTCCAAAGCCCAAACTTCTCCACACTTCTCTAGACTCTCTTCCTGGACCCTCTCAACCCAAGAAGCTGACACCAAACACCACTAAGCCCAAGAATCCCAAGCCTCAACCACATCCCAAGAAGCCCACCTATCATTGTGAGTACTGTCAGAGAGACGGGCATCTTGCGGAGTTTTGCTTCAGGAGGAAGTGGGTTGAGAGAGCAGAGCGTGCTCGTGGTGGTCAGGAGCAGTTCTACCAGCAGGGTGGTAGACTGCGTGTTCCTCGACGCGGGGAGAGGCTGGAGGCCAGGCCGCGTCGTGTAGGTGGTGGTAGAGGAGACGGCTTTCATGCCCGTGCTCCAGATGGTGGTGCTCGTTCCGGTAGAGCTCCAGGCCGTTTTGGCTACGGACCTGGACCTCGTAGCCGAGGTCTTAGGCAGAACCGAGGACCGCGCTTTGAGCCGCGTTTTGGTCCAAACTTTTCTGATGATTTTTGCTTTCCGTCTTTTGAGCAGATGGCTCGACACTGGTTTAGCTCGTTTGCTAAACCCGGTGCCCGACCATTTGCTCCCACTTACAACCATTGATTGTGCAGGATCAGGGACTGGAGGACGTTTGGATTATGGACTCAGGATGCTCTCGCCACATGACGGGACATCGCAGATGGTTCTCCAGTCTCACTCCCCCGAGCTCCAAAGAGTACATCACCTTCGGGAACAGTGGTCAAGGGAAAGTAAGTGGCATTGGCTCAATTCGCATTTCAGACCATTTTTCTTTGAAGAACGTTGCTTTGGTTGGAAACTTGAACTTCAATTTGATTTCTGTTTCGCAACTTCTTGAGGATGGTTTGGAGGTGCGTTTTAAGAAGGGCAATTCTTCTGTGTTTGATTCTAGAGGGTCTTTGATTTGCCAGATCTTACCTTTCGGTAAAGTTTTTCGGATTGACTTCTCTAGTTCTTTTGGCCCTTCTCGCTGTTTGATTGCTGGATCCTCCTCTGAGCTCTGGAAGTGGCATAGGAGGTTAGGTCATTTGAGTTTTGACCTGCTAGTCAGGTTGAGCTCTATGGACCTCATCCGAGGATTGCCCAAGCTTAAGATGGAGAAGGATCTAGTTTGCCATCCCTGTCGTCATGGGAAAATGGTTGCCGCTTCTCACTCACCTGTGACTCAGGTGATGACTTCGTATCCGGGCGAGCTTTTACACATGGACACTGTTGGTCCAGCTCGAGTACGTTTAGTCGGTGGGAAGTGGTATGCTCTTGTGATTGTTGACGACTTTTCTCGATTCTCGTGGGTTTTCTTCTTAGAGTCTAAGGATGAAACTTTTCATTTTGTTCATGACCTGATTTTGAAGCTGAAGAATGAGAACAATGGTCGGATGCGAGCAATTCGCTCCGACAATGGCTCTGAGTTCAAGAACTCTCAGTTCGTCAGCTTCTGTAGTGATCAGGGTCTTGACCATCAGTTTTCTGCTCCTTACACTCCCCCACAGAATGGCGTTGTGGAACGAAAGAACCGCACGCTAGTCGAGATGGCCAGGACGATGCTCGATGAGCACAGGACTCCTAGGCGCTTTTGGGCTGAAGCCATGAACACGGCTTGCTATCTGGCCAACCGCATTTTTCTTAGAGCTTACCTTGGTAAGACATCATA
The DNA here is from genome assembly GCA_019279435.1 of Zizania palustris. Lineage (NCBI taxonomy): Eukaryota > Viridiplantae > Streptophyta > Magnoliopsida > Poales > Poaceae > Zizania > Zizania palustris. The sequence continues at coordinate 36,362,377 of JAAALK010000085.1, read as the reverse complement.
TGAGTTGCGGTTTGGCAGATAGCCCAAGGTGAATCACTTGCGAGCATTTGGCTGCAAGTGCTTTGTGCTCAAGAAGGGAGGGCATTTGGACAAGTTTGAGTCTCGTTGCTGGGATGGTGTTTTTCTTGGTTACGCTTTGCATTCTCGAGGCTTTCGTGTTTGGAACCTCGACTCCCAGCAGCTTGTCGAGACTTGCGAGGTTTCTTTTGATGAGTCCTTGCCTTCTTTAACTCCTTCTTTTGAGCTTTCTGGTGATGGTGAGCTCGGAGAGTCCATCTTCGAGGAAGATGAGGATACTCCAGCTGCTGATGAGGGTGGGCCTTCTGCACCTCCTGCAGAGCCCACACCTTCTGAGACTTCGACTGAGGACGAGGGCGGACCTCTGATCACTTCTTCCACTTCGATCGAGCCCCCTCAGTCGAGTCCAGAGGTGCCAGCTGCTGACTCCGGTGAGGTGACTTCAGATCACCAGGGATCCCGAGCAGTTCAGCGTGATCACCCCTCAGAGCTCATCATCGGTGATGTGTCTTCAAGAACTTTGCGTTCGTCTGTTGACTCTCTTGCTGTGTTGGCTGAATCTGCTTTTGTTGCATCTTTTGAGCCCAGAGACATTTCTCATGCTCTTTCTGACTCGAACTGGATTAATGCCATGCAAGAAGAGCTTGAGAATTTTGTCCGCAATCGGGTTTGGACATTGGTTGAGTTGCCACCCGGATGCAACCCCATAGGCACCAAGTGGGTGTTCAAGAACAAGCAAGGTGAAGATGGGGTTGTGGTGCGCAACAAAGCTCGACTAGTTGCCCAGGGTTTTTGCCAGAAGGAAGGTATTGATTTTGAAGAAACCTTCGCCCCTGTTGCCCGTCTTGAGTCCATTCGCATTCTTTTAGCTTTTGCCGCTTCGAAGGGTTTTAAGCTTTTTCAAATGGATGTCAAGAGTGCTTTTCTGAACGGGTACATAGAGGAGGAGGTTTATGTTAAGCAGCCCCCCGGTTTTGAGAACCCCAAGTTTCCTCGACATGTTTTTAAGCTACAGAAAGCTTTATACGGGTTAAAGCAAGCCCCCAGGGCTTGGTATGACCGGTTAAAGTAGTTTTTGTTGGGGAAGGGTTTTGTGATGGGTTCTGTGGATAAGACTCTCTTCTTGCTCAGAGATGCTTCAGAATTTTTAGTCGCTCAGATATACGTGGACGATATTATCTTTGGCGGTACTACTAATGATCTTGTGTCCAAGTTTTCTGAGCAGATGCACAGTGAGTTCGAGATGAGCCTCATGGGTGAACTCAAGTACTTTCTAGGGCTCCAGATCAAGCAAACCAAGGACGGCACCTTCATCCACCAGGGTAAGTACACTCGGGACATGTTGAAGAAATTCGACTTTGGTGGAGAGCTGAAGCCTCAGATGACCCCAATGGGTACATCTGGGGGCCTGGACAAGGACGAGAGCGGCGTCAAGGTCAACGAGAGAGAGTTTCGAGGGATGATCGGTTCGCTGCTGTACTTGACGGCGACGAGGCCAGACATACAGTTCGCCGTGGGACTGTGCGCGCGCTTCCAGTCTTCACCACGCGCGTCTCATCGGCAAGCTGTCAAGCGCATCTTCAGGTATCTCACTTATGCGCCTGATCTTGGTCTCTACTATTCAGCATCATCTTCTCTTGATTTATCTGGCTTTTCGGACGCTGACTTTGGTGGGTGCCGGTTGGATCGCAAGTCGACTTCCGGTACTTGCCAGTTTCTTGGTTCGTCTCTTGTCTCTTGGTCTTCTCGAAAGCAATCTGGAGTTGCTCTTTCGACCACAGAGGTTGAGTATGTAGCTGCTGCTAGCTGCTGCTCACAGTTGGTTTGGATGATTTCCACTCTGAGAGATTTTGGGTTGTTCTTTCCTACCAGAGTTCCCTTGTTTTGCGACAGCACTAGTGCAATTAGTGTAGGGAAAAACCCATGTCTTCATTCAAAAACCAAACACATTGATGTGCGCTTTCACTTTTTGCGGGATCAATATGAGAAAGGTGTCATTGACCTTGTTCATGTTGATACCCATCATCAGTTGGCTGACATTTTCACCAAACCCCTAGATCAGTCTACATTTGAGCGTTTACGAGGGGATTTGGGTGTTGTGTATCCTTTTTAGGATATTTTGAGTCAGTTCATTTCTTTCTTCTTTACTCTTTTCTTGAGCCTTTTTGTGTGTGTTCATATCATACATATTCACATATCACACTTTTGAGCCTGCTTCTGTTATATGATTGAACTGCTTTACTTATTCTAGCCGGTACATGCTTTTGATTACTTGTCGATGATCATGCTTTGTTTCTGTTCATTTGATATGTCTGATATCTGTCATATGCATGGCTTTTATGCTTTCAAACTTGAAAATGATCACCATTGCTTCTGGTAACTAGCATGTGTAGGCTGAGTGCTTTTGCTATCTGTTACATGCCTTGTAGCTAGTTCATCACATAGATGCAGATATGCAACTTGGACATCTTTATGCTTTAACATGGAAAATATGCTATAAAAATGATAAAAAATCAAAAACTGAATGAAAATTCCATGCCTTTTTAAGCTTGAGTTGAAAAGATCCAAGTGGGTTTGCTTTGTCGCATTGCATTGTTCTGGACTGCTTACCATAGCACTTTGGTATGAACTAGGACAGTGTAGTGTATGCCAAGACCAATGTCTTAAGCTTCCGATGGTCCAGTTTTGGCCTAGGCTTGACTTGGTCGGTTAGCATAAGGTTTGACATGCAAATAACCCTTGGCACAAATGAAAAAGGAAAATGAAAAAGCCTGAAAATTAAAAAGACAACAAGTTTGCTGAAGCACTTTGTTTTGGACAATGCTTATCTTGGTAGATATCAGTTAGCTTCTGCATCTCATGTCTTACCTCGCTTGTTAACTGGAAAATGTGGTGATGCCTTTGTTTGCAAAAACTGAAAAATGCGTGCTAATGACTTTCTTTGGATATCATCTGTTGCACTGATCATGCCATGTGTCTTAGACAGTATGTCTTTTGCTATACTTGTTAGATGTTGTAATTGCAGTCAATCATATCTGAGAAGCATGCTTTCTACACTCCACCTGCACCCCAGTTGCATTCATTGCATATTTGAGGGGGAGTTGCATTTCAGGGGGAGTCAGTGTCGTTTTTCGAGTGCTTGATGAGTTCACTTGTCAACAAGGGGGAGAAATTTTGGTATAAGAGTTTCAGGGGGAGTTTTTGTCCCATTTGTCCTTACTCTTTTGATATCCTTGTTGATGTTTCTGAGACTGCACTCATTTTGAGTTTTTACCTTTGGTTAACCATAATGACTGTCTCTTGCTTTTGTTCGGTTTTTGGTCATTAGGGTTAAACTTTTACTTTGTTTTCTTCTTCTTTGTTTTCTTGTGCTTTGTTTTCGTGTTTCCACAGTTGTTTGCAGGTACTGAAGAGCAGATGAAGAGAAGTGTTGACAATGCACTCATCAAGGGGGAGATTGAGGAGCCATGCTGAATAGCGTGGGCCTCATGGCTCCAGATGTGATGAGTCATTGTCAACGATAGTCAAAGAGGACTGAAAAGAGAGAGAAGACCTGCTGCGTCTGGGCCGCGTGTGACTCAGGTACACGGGCAGCGAGCGACTATCGGGCAGAGGGGCCGCGAAGTCGGGCTGGCCCAATCCGGGTACATGGGCTAGGAGCAGCAGAGGATCCACTGGACTGTTGACCGGGATTGACTCAGGTACACGGGCGGCGAGTGATTGCCGGGCTGAGGGAGCCGCGGAATCGGGCCGGCCCAATCCGGGTACCCGGTGCGAAGACGGTGGACGCTTTGTCAGTTTCGGCGCAAAACTGACGACCGCTGATCTCGGATCTGACCGTTCTGAGGCGAAGCCGTAGCTGCTACGAAAGCTCCGCATCAGGACAAGTTACCTTTATTTAGGTTTTTACCATTTTGCCTTTAGGCCCACAGTCTGTCAGTTGAGTCTGTAAAAAAACCCTAAGGGCATTTCGGTCTTTTCCATTTTTATTCAGCGTCTGTAAAAAACCCTAGGGGTATTTCTGCATTTTACCCTTTTATTGGGCTGCCTATAAATAGGCCCCAATCCCTAGGGTTAGGGTTAACTCATTCAATGCAAAAAATCTGAGTTCTGAAATTTTATCCCCTTTTTCTTCTCCACATGCGTCGTCGCGATTTTCTCTAATCTGAACCCAGCCGCTGCCAGCACAGTGTTCATCTTCGGTTTTTCTTATTTCCCTTCCTGCTGGTTTTCTTCTTCTCTCGAAAACCGGATCTCGGTTTTGTTTTTTTCCCACAAGCATTTTGGTGCGTGCTGTTCTGGGGTCATGGTGGCGGGGATAACTTGGCTGGTGCTGTGTGGCGGCGGTGCTCAGTTGCGCTGCGCAGAACACGCGTAAGCAGCGCTTAGCGCTAAGCGGCGCACGGGCGCACGCAGCCGAAGCTGCTGAGCGCCGCAAGCACACACGCGTGGCTGCTTTCCTGTGGCTCTCGGTGCATGGCGCTTGAAGCTGCTGACGGCGTGGAGTTCTAGTGCACACATCCTGTTCGGCGTAAGTTCCAAGGCGCACACTGTGTTTGATTTCCTATTTGCATGCAGTTTTTCTATTTTTTATTCCTGTTAACTTTCCCCTGTTCGGAAATGTGCATGATTAGTGTATTAATTATGGCTAGCACTATTTGATTGTTGAGATTAGTTTATCCTTGTAAACCGTGTCTAAGCATTTTGTTTTACTTGTTGTTGGCCGGACTAATTTTGTACACTTATCCCTTTGAAGCACAGTAATACATGTTGTTCCTTCATCATTTAAGTGCACCTATTTTATTTTTTGCTTCTAGAATATTTTGTGCTGGATTAATTTTCTAGAAGTCGATTAATGCACTAGAATTAGTTACTGTTAAATTTGTTTTATTAGTGCATTTTGAATCTGATGCTTAATCTGTGAGTAGTTTTTTTTAATCTGCCTTTAAGCACTTTGATGGTGTCTTTTCGATTAGGACACCGGTCGTTTTTTAGGCTAGATTATTTTAAGAACCTGTGAACTGTTTTGTTTCCGCTGATTGTTTGCTGAGGCGCGTTGGGTGTTGGGAGAAGGCCATTAATTCGCAAGAATTTTTAAGGCGCCCATTCACCCCCCCTCTGGTCGCTACTTTCGGTCCTACAGTCGAACTCCCGATCGGAGCGATAGGAATCTGAAGGGCTTCGAGGTGGCGGAGAACTCCAATTCCGGCGCATTGTCCGGAGATCTCTCCATACTAGACACCGGAGCTCATCATCAGCGACACCGCCACATGGATCCTCTTCAGCTTCCGGTCGAGGGACTCACTGGCCACAGCAGAAGACGAAGGGTACATGGTGCCAAAATATTCCAAGGTACCCTGAAGGGCATCCAAGGTACGTTCTACTACATTGACATTCTTCTTCTCTGCCGTCTCCAGCCTCGCAGCGGTAGCAGACACTTTGGCCATTTGGGACAACAAGGAGCTCTTCTGGGCCATCACTTGCTTGAGAGACTTGGAGCTCTACCAGCTGGGTGCTCGAAGTGGCCGCCACCTGCCGGAGCTAATCAACGTCCGCCCGGAGCACTAAGCACTCAGCTTCGGCTTCTTGGGCTGAAGTCCGGAGTGCGTCGCTATCCTGCCTTGCTAGTCAGAGGGCTTCGTCAGCTTCGGCCCTATCCCTCTGTTCTTCGAGGACTTCTTCCTCCAACCAAAGTGCTCTCTCTTCGGAGCCCTTGAGAGCGGCTTGGAGGGTGGTAACCTTCCATTTGAGTCGATTGGTTTTGACTTCATTGGAAGTCGCTGCCGCTCTAGCAAGGACAAATTGCTGCAAAAAGAACAAGTAAGTACCAGGTTTTTACATTTACTAATTGAAAATATTTGCAGTACTCTTTATACCTGAAGGGTAGCCCTTTCGATGGCCATGTTGAGCCCCGGGACCAAGTCGGAGTTGGCAATGTCCTGGCTTTTCTCCGCCAAAGGCTCCAGGTGCGCCCGGAGGCCCGTCTGGTGCTCCAAAAACAGAGCCAGCAAAGGAATCCAAGACAAAGCTTGGCGATCATCTGCCGTGGCCTCTTCCTCCGAGTTGCTAGCCGAAGGCTCGTTAAAAGAAGGTGTCGTCGTTGGGTCGAGAGGGAGTCCGAGGCTGGACATGCTTTTTCCCCTCCCCGGCACGAAGGCAGGCGGCTCGACTCCGGTGGAGGTCGCTCTTCCTTCGGCGGCTACCCCTTCGGCTGGAGCCGCATCAGCAGGGATGGCCTCGGCTACCGGAGCCACGTCGGCAGAAATGGCCCCTGCCACTGGGGCCGGGGCATCTAGTGGAGTCGAGGTGTCCATCGAAACCACAACCCCAGAAGAAGCTGGGGCTTCGTGTGCCGCCGGGACTTCGTCGCCCTTCGATGTACCTATGGTATCAAGGTATTTGGTGAACATTTACAAGTAAAAATTGTTGCAGGAATCGACCAAGGCAAAAACTTTGAAGTGTACCTTCGGAGGCACCGTGAGGTAAAATCGTCGGGTCCCCCAGGACTTCGTACATCCGGAGAATCTCTTCAAGGTCATCCCCCGAAGTCCTCTCTGGTGTGTTTGCTGCTGGAACCTCGACCTCCGCCGTGATCACCCCAGCTAAGGGTGAATTGGGGGTGACGGTCTGCGGCTCCGAGCTCACGACAGTGGGCGCAGGAGTGCGTACGTGTCTACCTCCGCAGCCTCCCGAGCAGAAGCTTTGGTTGGGACCCCTGCCACATCTTCGTCGCCCTCCAAGAGGTAGTTCTCAAAGGTCTTCGCCAGTTGGGCGCTGGAGCCCGCGTTCCTGGAATCCTCCGAAGACGAGCTCCGAACGACCAAAGACGAAGTAGACGAAGCAGGGGTCAGTTGAGGAGGGATCTTCACCACCTTCTTCTTCTTAGTGGGGGTCTTGCCGGCCTTCTTTAGAGGCTCGATGATGGCTTTCCTTTTCCGAGGGGCCGCTCCGGCCGAGTTAAAATCCGACAGAGGAGGGGGCACCATCCTGAGAGCTCCCCACACTCTGTTGGAGCGCTCCCAGCTCCCCACCAGCTCCAACCTCTTCTGCCTTTCAGCCACCGTAGGGGCTCTGAGGACCCGTTCAGTGGCCCGAGCTATCTGCTCCGGAGCTAATGCCAGTGGAGCCGCTGAAAAAAGGGTAACATATTATAAGTATGTTATTTTCATCATCTAACATATTACTGCAGGAGTCGGAGTCTTACCTAGAGTTCGGAGCTCACCCTCCGAAGCTTGTCGAAACACTATCGACCAGTTGGCCCCGAGAGGTGGAATCCGAAGAGCAATGAACTCTTCGGCAAGGTCGCGCATGCTCATGCAGCTGGCCACCGAAGTCAGTAGCCCTAGCCGCGTTAAGAGGAGGCTAGGGTTCGGAGTAACCTCCGCCTTCTTTTGGAACCAGATCTCTTGAAGAGGACCAGCGAGAGGAGAGTCCTCTCCAACATCGGTGTAGAACCACCGAAGAATCCAGTTGGTGTACCATCGGTCGTTGATGGCATTCACTGGAAAGTGCTGGGTGTGCTCCCTCCGCAACTGGAAGTTGACGCTACCGAAGGCTATTGTCACCTTAGTGTCCCTGGGGCCATCTTGCGGCTTCGGCTGGTAGATGGCTTCATGGGTGGCGGCGAAGACCTCCGATCGCCCCTCTCACCCTTTGGCCCAAAGCGCCCATTCGAAGACAGCTAAGCGGGCGATGGCATTGGGAGACAGCTGAAGCAGAGTGATGTGGAACATATCCAATACCTCTGCTAAGAAGTCGATGGCCGAAAGTCCTAGGCCTGCCTCGAAGAAAGCCTCAAAGACCACGACCTCTCCGCTCCGTGGATTTGGGGTTGATTCCGACCCGGGGACTCGAGTCCTCAATCCGATCCCCAGCTTCCCTTCCACGGCCTCTTCGATGGACTCGGTGGTGCTCGTGGACTGGCCGATGGGGAAGCTCTGAGGGATCTTCTTCTTGGATGGCGGGCGGAGCTCCCGGGGGTTCTTGGGCTAGGCGTCGCCCGGAGCTCCCACCATTGCTGCTACGGCTGAGGTGGCCCACGCTTGCCTCTGCGCCAAAGTGCCCAATGCCGCCGGCACGGTGTGGCTGGTCCTCGCCATGGCTCGGTGGATTGGGAAGTTGTGAGAATTGAAGGTTGAAGGAAGTGAATCACAGATGCTAGGCACGGTAAAAAGTCTTGGGTAAATTCTAGTCCCCTTTTTATAACAGTCCGCTAGTTGTTGTGCTTTGATCGCATTCACATTGCAGGTTTGACTTCCGTCGCTGGCAGGTGGGTCCAGAGAGTGGAACGGCGTGAGACCGCTGTAAATTTCGACCGTTACCTTTTACAGAGCGTAATGGCTACTTGCGCAGTAATGGTTATAATCAAACGGTTCTTAATGACGTTTGGGCTTCGTGACGGTTCTCTTTCCCACGGAGCGTTCACACAGCGGTTGGGAGCTCGAAGTCGTGGTCCGAATGCTTCGGATCAGAGATCCTCCGAAAGATTGTAATGTGCTCAACTTTTTCTAAGTCTCAGAATATGAAAATATTCCTTGCATATACTGCCTCCCTTCTGTACAGGTCAAATTCGGAGAGGCGTATTCGAGGGGCTACTTTTGGGGGAAAATGCTTCACTTTCAGGACTTAGAGATTAACATTTCAAAAAGACTTATTAAGCATCAGAGCTGATGGGTTCATACTCGAAGGTGGAGGAGTCGTTAAGCCGAAGGATGCTTCGATCCGCGATCCGAAGGAGCCCTCCGCAAGATATGAGGCTTCGGAGCCAAATGACATGATTGATAAGACGTTTGGCTTATCCACTTGCCTCTGGTAGATTTTACCATTTTAACCCTATTCAGGGTACCAAATAGTTTCCACTATGTCGGTTGTAATAAAGGGGTAAATAGGTCTTTTCCTTAGACGTTTTTGCCTATAAATACCCCCTCCTTACCCTGTAATGGGGATCGAATACTCAGCTATTCTAATACACACATTCGGACTACTTAAGCTATTATCCATTCGGAGGCTTGAGATAGTCCTTGAGCACGAACTCACTGTTTGTCTATTCTTGATCTCAGAGAACCTATTAGCGTAATATTTTACGCCAACACCTGTGAATCGAAGAACACAAGCAAGAACGCAGAAAACACAATCGAACTGAAAATTCTATTGGAATCTGTGAATTGGGGTTCACTTACAAATTCGGCGAAGCGACGACTATCAAAGCAACATGTAAACTAAACCCAAAAACCCTAGATGGCTGTAGAAACACCTTATATAGTAGTTTGGGATGCACCCCTAATGGGCTCAACTGGATACATGGCCCAAAAGGCCCAATAACGCCGAAAATAGCATGCTGACAGATTCTGGACTCTATCTTGTTTTGACGATTCCCGTTGATCTAGAACGAATTTTGACATGAATTGTAGTTGGATTGGACTCTCAAATTGTCTTAGACGTCCTTCCTGGTTCTTCTCCAACTCTTTGTTTATCTCCAAGTGATTTTCATCATCTCCATGGTTCCTAACAATAATAATAATATTAGGTAGTAATTTATTCCCAAGATAATATACTAACATACTAAGAAACGAGTTGACCTAGAGATTTAATCGTTGTGCTCGAACTCAAATAATTGGATCTTGGTATTCATGTATGGTTGTATAATTGGTAGGGATGTCCTCATCACCAATACAGGATCGGAAGTTCCAACGTGGGCAAACAGATTGGATCTGTTATGGTTTTTAGGGTTTTGGGATGAGAACGACCAAGGGTCTCTCAGCCCTATAAAAGGAGAGGAGGATGTCTTGAAATAAGGAATAAGCCTAGATTAGACCTAGCCACCCAAGAGTTCTCTCCTTCCTTTCTTGATCTCAAACGTCGAGGTCAAGGATCCCCGTCTCTCACGTGCGGTGCTAGCACGCTGCTGTGGGAGGTACTCCATCCCTATATGTGTGGACTCCATGGAGGCGTTGCTCCAATAGCAACGATCATGGACATTGTTGGCGTAAAAGATTACGTTAACAGGTTTCTGTAGAAAGAGAAACTTACAAACGAAGTGTTTGCGAAGCAAACTGTTCTAAGCCTCCGAAAGGATAATAGCTTAGAATAGTTCGAAAGTGTGTATTGAATAACTTGTATTCGGTCCGTATTACAGGGTAAAATGGGGAGTATTTATAGGCCCAAACATTAAGGAAAAGACCTATTTACTCCTCTATTACAACCGACATAGTGGAAACTATTCGGTACCCTTAATAGGGCTAAAATGGTAAAAGACTAATCTAATGAGAAAGAAGATAAGTCTTCCATCTTAGCTGGCAGAAAAGATCTTGAATTGCCTTAGTTCGAAGATGTACTTCGAACCAATGCCTATCTTCGTACTTCGAACTTGACTCAGGGCATCTTCGAAGATGAAAGTCTGGAAACCTTCGAATCCACTATCTTCTGTCATGCTGTTGTGGCAATAACCCCAAAGAAGAGATATTTTCCCCCAACAGTAGCCCCTCGAATACGCTTCTCCGTTTAACCTGTAATGTTAGGAGAGCAGTATACGGAAGGAAAAGATAACCAAACATAGGGGTTATTGGATTTTAATTCATCTCCGAAATGCATGAAGATATAAACTCTGAATCGGTCTTAAAATAATTGCTTTTCGAACTATCTTAGAACTGACTCAGGAAGTTCGAAAGTCTTTTTAGACTTAGAGAAAATAGTCGTTAGCTTTCTGTTTCTAACGGAAATTGTAGAATGCGTTAATTTCGGAGAAAAGCAACGGCAGGAATGCGAAACGGCATGGACTAACGGTAAAGAAGTGAAATCTAGGCTATAAATAGAAGGCCTAAAACTTACCCGGTTACCTTTTCACCGCTTTCTCGCAATCGAAAACTTTTTGAGCCCTTTGAGTTCTTGAGCCCTAGCCTCCACTTTCCCCAAAGCAACCCAGTGACTGCAATGGTGAAGACCAAAAGTGCGGGACTTTCAACTTTGGCTAGGCAGCAGGCCGCGGCTGCAGCAGCGGCGGCAGCAATGGCGACGGCACCTCCGGCATCTGCAGCGACATCCATGACGGCAGGAGGAAAAATCCCCAAAACGTCGATGATCAAGGTCTGTGCCCACCATCAACAAAATATTTAGATCAATCTTTCCAATTGGGGCCTTCTACCTGCAAAAGAGAGTCATTGGCAATCGTAGTAGAAGGGAAAATTAGTACTGGAGTGATGATCCGCAAGCCTGGTAAAGAACTTATTCCGTCACCGAGGCCCGGAGAAGTAGTTGTTTTCGAAGCCTTCTTCGAAGCCGGCTTAGGCCTCCCTGCAGTATATTTCCTAGCGGAGGTACTCGAACTATTCCATGTCACCCTCCCTCAATTATCTCCGAATGCAGTAGTTAGACTGGCTATCTTCGAATGGGCATTGAGAGCCGAAGGTTGTGAGGGGAGGGCAGAGATCTTTGCTGCATTACACAGGGCTTCATGCCAACCTAAGACCTTCGTAGGCTCCGGAGGTGAAAAGGTAGTGGTTGCCTTCGGAAGCATCAATTTTAGGCTTCGGGACGAATATGCCCTTCAGTTTCCTGCCAAGGCCATCAATGCCAGATGGTATACTGATTGGGTTCTAAGATGGTTTTATGCCGAAGTTGGGGCAAGTAGCCCTCTGGCCGGACCCCTTAAAGAAATCCAATTCCGGAAGGAGGCCTTAGTGCAGCCCAACGAAGGCCAGCTCGAAGCTCGCGTCAATCTGCTTCAAAGGATTAGCCGAAGGTTAAGCATGCGGGACTTAGCCGAAGAATACCTCGGGTTGCAAATCTCTCCACTGATGGCCAACTGGCCTGTCATCTTCGAGGATGATTCGGAGGGTGGTCTCCGCAAGATTACCTTGACTTTGAGCCCTGCAGGTAACTTCGAAAACAACATGTATCATACATATTCACTTCGAAGAAAGACTGACTTGATTTATTTATTTTTTAGCTTCTTTAGCCCCTGTTACTTCAGAACAAATTATAAGGGCTTCGGAGAAGATTTTGGGCGCCCCAACTCCGACTGAAAAAGAATGGAGAATTAAACTGGTCGGGAGTTGGGAGAGGTTTAACAGAGTATGGGGAATGTTAGGACTCACACCGCCCCCTCTGACGGACTGGGTGCCTTCGGAGAAAGGACCCAAGAAGAGGAAAGCCGAAGCTGGGACTTCGAGCTCCGCAAAGACACCGGTGAAGAAAGTGGCTCGAAAGCCAAAAAGTCTCGCACCTTCGGATCCTGCACCTTCGAGCTCAAGGGCTTCGATTTCCGACTCCCAAGAAGAAACAGGAAGATTGCTTGTGCGTCTGATAGAAGAAAATGAAACTCAAGAGACTGCACAAGCCGAAGTACCTGCGAACGTGCCGGAGTCCCAAGATAATGTTGATCAACCAAGGACTTCGGTAGTTCAGGAAGTGGAATCTCAGGACGAAGTTCCTGTGAATGAAAGCGAGGTTGAAGTTACTATAACTTCAATCATCGAAGAAGTAGCGAGGACTGTTCAGGACGATGCTCCTGCAGTCCAAGACTTAACGGCTGATTCGGATGAAGAACTAGCCTTCGATCCACCGAACAGTCCGACGATGACTCCACTGCCAAATGTCGAAGGTAGACTTCGAAAAACCTTTTCATGTTTATTTTGAGTATTTATACAATGTATAATACTTTTCATTATTTTATAGAGCCCACTCCTATGGAAAAAGTTCGTCAAGAAGAAACAATTCCTGAACCTTCGACAACTTCGGAGCCAGCCCAGAGAGTTGTTCAAATGGGACCTGGAAGAGGCAAAAGACATATAGAACCCTTCCCTGCTATAAGCTCCGAATCAACTTCGTCTGATTCAACAGACGAGAGCCAATCTTTCGAGGAAGGCCAGTCTCCAGTGGCTCCGAAGACCACAGGCCAAAGTTCCGGTCCTTCGCTGAACGAAGATGACCAACAGGCAATAAGCATGCTCCCCTTGCTGGCTCCTTTCTTAGGGCAAACAACTGGTCTTCGGATCTTGCTCGAACCTTTGGATCGAGCTAGCCGTGACATAGGGGAGACCAATTTAGTGGCCATCCTGAGCAAGGCTGACAGGACGGAGCTTAATGCCGTTATTGAACGTGCAGCCTACCAGGTACGAAGCAACTGCGAAATATTATAGAAATCATCTTCGAATAAATATTTACCTTAGTTTTTATTTTTACAGCAAACTGTCTTGGCCCGAGCTGCAAATATATGCAATGACGAAGAAATCGCTCGGCTTCGGGAAGAAAATAGTGCCCTTCAAAGGAATTTTAACATCTCTGAAAGTCGAGTGGCTCAAATGGATAACATAATATCAACAGAGTGAAGGGCCAGGCAAAGCTTGGAGGCTGCGAAGAAAGAGCTCGAAGTAGAAAGGATTGTGCTTCGAGCAGAGGTTGAAAAACTGCGGGCGGAACACGCTACTAGGGGGTCCGAGCTCGTCCGACTCCAAGAGGAAGCTAGCCAACTGTTAAACCAGAAGAACATTTTGACCACTGAAAATGCTAGGCTTTCTGGGGTTTTGGGCGAAATCACTTCGATGAAGGATGCGCTGAACGAAGACAAGTTGAAGTCTGAGAAGGTGGCTGCAGAGGTTATGACTCAGTTGTTAGATGTCCTGGAGTACTTCGGTACTACTGCGATACTTCCTTCTGACGATAACATCACTCTTATGCGCCGGCTGAAAAGGATCCAAGGGGTGGCGAAGCAGATGAAGACGGCGGGCATTAGATACGGAGAACTCTTCGGACAAGTGTCTGCTGTTGGTATTCTTCGCTACTACGAAGATCTGGGCCGATCAATAACTCCGGATGCAGGAGGGGGTCCAATCTCCTTCGACGACGAGCGACTTCTCAAACCTTCCGAAGGTGCGGCTGCTGCTTGGCAAGCCTTCCAAACCTCTTGGAGAGCCGAAGGTCGTTCCGCGATCAAGGCTTGGATTGACGAAGGCCAACGCCAGAAGCACGCTCGGACTCAAGCTTCGAGCAGTCAACCTCCTTCGAACCCGCAGGTTTAGGAATACTTTAGGATTTTTAACCATGTAAAGCTTTATGCTTGTAAACATTTATCAATGAAAATCTTGTTTGTCATATTTTTAGTCTTTGCCTCTTACAGAAGACATTGAAGTGCTAGACCTTAACGACGAAGTTCGCTCATTATGGGCTACCTTCGATCTTCTTAAAGCTTATAAACGTACTCGATTTCTAATTCCTCGAGATGACTCCGGCGTAATTGCGCCTGAAGTAATCAAAGACATACTGTCTTATATTAAAGAGGAAGAAAAAGAGGTTAACGTAAACACTTTGTCTTCTGAAGACGTTATTTGGTCTGAAGACGAAGATGAAGCTTGAAATAAAAGGCCTGAAGAACTTGGAAGCTGGGAAAGGAGCCCTGAACGGCTTCGAACTTGGGCCGAGCTTCAACAAGAACAGAAAGATTTTAGAGCTTCAAAAGGGAGTAAGAGAGTTAAATGTAAAGTTATTAGAACTCCCGGTGCTGGAACTAGTCGTTCCACCCCTAGCACTAGGGACCGAAGAGGTCTCCGATTCCTTCTTGGTATAGATACCAATTTTTCATAATGTAATCTGTAAACACATTTATTTGAATAATGAATATTGATTTAAAATTGTCTCCATATTTACTAGCCCCTCTTTGGGTATAAGCAACTTCGAAATATATTCAAAGATGGTTATGCGCAAAGAAAAAACTTCGGAGTACAATTTTTTGGGGGTTCGAAGCCCCTCTGTAATTTAAAGATCTTTTAAAATCTTATGAAATGTCTTCGACTATTTGCAGTCGAAAAAATGGCAACTTAGTGATGAGGACATCACTTCACATGATACACACATGGAGCCTCCACCTACAATTCAGTTACTAGGACGAATCACACGCGCCCGTGCCCGTCGCTTGAACCATGAGGTTAATTCGTTCCTTAGCAACTTTGATTATATTTGTTTGGACGGGATGCTACTGAATTCTAGTGATATTTTGTTGCTTAGGAACATGGGAGATGGAATACAAGAATTGGAGTTGAAGACGGAGCCGCACGGATGTTTGAAGTCAAGAATTCGCTGGTTCGGACTACATCGACCACCCTGCACCAAAATGGCTATAACTTCCTCATACGAAGTCCGATTGGCGCGTTCTTGGACTTTTTGGAAAGCTGAGGAGAAGACGGATCGTTTGCCGTTGGTTTCACCTCATTTGGACTCTCGAGTCGTTCTGTGTGACCGAAACCGTCCTGCGTGACAGAACTGGGCCGTGTTGGCCCATAGTGCATGTCTGTTCGCCTTCTAGCCCACAGCCCGTGTCTGTTCGCCTTCCACAGGCCGCCGCCCTATATATTCTCACGCCAGCCACTCTAGGGTTAGGTTTTGCTTTGTTGCATCTACACTGTTGTGTTTAGATCCCGCCTCTTGCGCCGGACCGATTGGCTGCCGCATTGGCGTTTGTGAAACCTCAACTTATCTTCGTTTGTCTGTGATTTGGCATTCGATTTGTATCCTTCCTGTTCTTGCTTGTGTTCTTGGGTTCGCTTGCAGGAATTAGCCTTCGTGGCGAGGTCAATCGCGTCCTGCGTGGTTGATAACCAACGGAGACAGTGGTGTAACGATTGCGAGGTTTTGATCCGCCGGACCGGAGCCTTGGATCGCCAACGTCGAGATTCTCCACCAACCCAAGTTTATCCCTTACCTAGCGGAAGATCGGGACCAATCCCCCATCAGCTGGTATCAGAGCTCAGATTTCCCGTCAGGTAATTTCGATCTACCTTTGTTTTTACCCAGAGTCCAGAAAACCGCACCAAAAAAAATTCCCCACCGAGAACCCCTTTGTGCCTTGCGATTTTAATTTCAGTTTTAACTTTGTTGAGTTCGTGTTCTTGGTCGAGTCTTGTTGCTGGTTTAGTCATCCCTCTGTGTCGTTTGAGTAGTAGTTGTTCTTGTGTCTCAGAAAAAAATTCCCCACCGAAAAACCCCCCCTTCCGCAACCTTTCTTTGTTTTCCACATCCAGTCTTTTTGACCCCTCTTCAGTAAAACAGGCATAACTTTTCGCTCGTTTGGCAGAAAAATCTGAAATTTTTTGAGCGTGTTCCTGACCCAATTTGGAGGGTACCCTAACCGACAAAGGTCGGTTAGCCCTCACCAAAATCGCCAAAAAAAATCGGGAAGATAAAGAAAAAAATTGGACAAAGTTTTTGCTCGCCGGACAGCAAACTTGTTTGAATTTTTGTGAGCCACATCCCACCTCAGTTGTAGGTGCCAATTTTTGTGGTTACTCCTCTGGTCATCCTTGTTTCAAAAAAATAGAGTGAAAAAAAGGAGAAAAAAAAATATAAAAAAAAAGAGAAGCGGTCCTGTTATTTTTGCTTGTCCGAACTCTTGTCCGAACTCCTGTCCGAACACTTGTCCGATCTGAGGAAGTCTTTGGCTGTTTGTTGCTTGTCCGATCTCTTGTCTGAACCTTTGTCCGAACTCTTGTCCGATCTCTTGTCCGATCCGAACAGCAGCAAAAAAAAAAGAGAAAAAAAAATTGCACATACCCTTGTCCGATCACTTGTCCGATCTCTTGTCCAATCCCTTGTCCGATCTATAGAGAGCTGATTTTGACCTGTTTTTGCTTCCTTTTGATTTTGGGCACATAGTTTCTCTCTATTACTTGAACTTTCACTTTGGGAGCACTACGGTCAGCAACTTTGACGAGTACTAGGGAATACTTATTGAACTTGGTTTAACTGTTATTATTATCGCTAATCCTTGCTACTCACTTGCCTTCCAAGCTACACATTTCTCTTGGTCAGGACAGGATCATTTCTTGCAATTGCACACCACCTCCACTTGGTTCATCACCTGTAGGCCGGTGACCTCACTGCGGCGTGGTAAGAACACTTGCAAGCGTGGGTAAGGTGCTTGACGAATTGCTTCCACCACACATCCCCCACCCCACCTAGCTGTTTTACATAAGGATTATTCTTTGTTGCTTTGTCTTTTCTCTAACATGGCAGCACTTATTGTACAACGTGACTTGAGCACTCACATGGACCAGGACGACCAGTCACAACGGAACAATATATTTCAGACCTTCTTCCGCGTCAAAGACCGTCGTGCGCAAGTCATCATCGACAGCGGTAGTTGCAACAATTTGGTGAGCCTCGACGTGGTAACTAAGCTTCAACTTCCCACACGTGCACATCCACACCCTTACCATGTGCAATGGCTCAACGACAGCGGTAAGGTCAAGGTAACACAAACTGTTCACATCGAATTTTCCATTGGTACATACTTCGGAAGTGCTGATTTTGATGTAGTACCAATGCAAGCATGCTCTCTATTACTTGGTAGACCTTGGGTATATGATACTGATGCTACACACCATGGTAGGAGCAACAAGTACACATTTATGTATAAAGGAAAGAAAGTTACATTGCTTCCTATGACTCCTGCTGAAATTATGAAATTTGAACAAGAAAAACGTGCTAGGGACGCACAAAAGAGCACACAACTTTCTGAAAATCAGCAAGTAGTTAAAACGCTTTCGAGGCAACAAAAAGACAAAGTGGTTTCTCCTTCCTCATCACAAGTTATAAATCTGAAAGGATGTGTCATGCATGCAACTAAAACTAACCTTGCAGTACGTAGCTCTCTTGGTCTTGCAGGTTTCAACCGGCGTTTTGTGAGAGATTTCAGCACCATAACCGGTCCTTTACCTGAGTTGACCAAGAAGGGAGTTATTTCTACTTGGGAGTCAGCACAAGAGCAAGCTCTTGCCACACTCAAGGATCGCATTACACATGCACCTCTACTTCAGCTACCCGATTTTAGTAAGCCTTTTGAGTTAGAATGTGATGCTAGTGATTTTGGCATAGGAGATGTGCTGCTACAAGAAGGTAAACCCATGACCTATTCTAGTGAGAAATTGCATGGTCCACAATTGAATTATTTTACCTATGAGTGTGAATTATATGCCTTAGTGCGTGTGCTTGAAACTTGGCGACATTACCTTTTGCCTGAGGAGTTTAATATACATTCTGATCATGAAGCACTAAAATATTTGAGAGGGCAAGCTAAACTGAACCATAGACATGTTAAACGGGTTGAATTTATTGAATCTTTCCCATACATTGTGAGATACAAGAATGGCAAAGAAAATGTGGTTGCTGATACATTGTCTCGCATGGTTGTTCTTTTATCTCAACTTGATATTAACGTTCCAGATTTGGAAAGTTTGAAAGATTTGTATGTTGTAGATAAACAATTTGCTGAACCATACACTAAATGTAATGAGGGGAAAGACTGGAAAACATTTCATGTTTATGACGGTTTCTTGTTCCATGCTAACAAGCTATGTGTTCCAGATTTGTCCGTACATTTGTTGTTGTTGCAGGAATCACATGGTGGTGGATTAATGGAACATTTTGGGAGAGAAAAGACTTTGGCCCTGCTGTCCAATAATTTTTATTGGCTCAAGATGCGGAGAGATGTTGAACGATTTGTGCAGCGTTGTGCCACATACCATAAAGCTAAGTCCAAACTTAACCCGTATGGTTTGTATACTCCACTTCTTGTTCCTAGTGCACCTTGGGAAGATATTAGCATGGAATTTATTGTGGGATTGCCTAGGACAAAGAGGGGGAGAGACTCCATATTTGTAAGAGTGGATAGGTTTTCTAAAATGGCACATTTTATTCCCTGTCACAAGACCAACGATGCTTCACATATTGCTGATTTATTTTTCAGGGAAATTGTGAGATTGCACGGGATGCCTAGAACCATCATTTCAGATCATGATGTGAAGTTTATGAGTTACTTTTTGAAGACAATGAGGGACAAACTTGGCACAAAATTGCTATTTTCAACAACTTGTCACCCGCAAACTGATGGTCCAACAGAAGTGGTAAACCGTACACTCTCCATGTTGCTGCGGGCAATGATTAAGAAGAACTTGAAGGAATGGGAGGACAACCTCCCACTTGTTAAATTTGCATACAATAGAGCTGTTCACTCAACAACACATTTGTGCCCGTCTGAAGTGGTGTATGGTTTTAAGCCAATCACACTACTTGATTTGCTGCCACTTCCTTTTCAAGAGAGAGCAAACATAGAGGCAACTAAGCGTGCAGAGTTTGTGAAAGCTATGCATCTGAAGACCAAGGAAGTTATAGAAAAGAAGGCACGCTATTTTGCTCAGAAGACAAATAAAGGAAGAAAGAAGATGTTTTTCAAACCAGGAGATCTTGTTTGGTTGTACTTGCGCAAGGATCGTTTTCCTGATTTGAGAAAGCTTAAATTGATGCCCCGTGCTGATGATTTAAAACCCTATTTGGGAGCTGACGATGAGCTTGAGTCGAGGACGACTCCAATTCAAGAGGGGGAGGATGATGAGGACATCACTTCACATGATACACATATGGAGCCTCCACCTACAATTCAGTTACTAGGACGAATCACACGCGCCCGTGCCCGTCGCTTGAACCATGAGGTTAATTCGTTCCTTAGCAACTTTGATTATATTTGTTTGGACGGGATGCTACTGAATTCTAGTGATATTTTGTTTCTTAGGAACATGGGAGATGGAATACAAGAATTGGAGTTGAAGACGGAGCCGCACGGATGTTTGAAGTCAAGAATTCGCTGGTTCGGACTACATCGACCACCCTGCACCAAAATGGCCATAACTTCCTCATACGAAGTCCGATTGGCGAGTTCTTGGACTTTTTGGAAAGCTGAGGAGAAGACGGATCGTTTGCCGTTGGTTTCACCTCATTTGGACTCTCGAGTCGTTCTGTGTGACCGAAACCGTCCTGCGTGACAGAACTGGGCCGTGTTGGCCCATAGTGCATGTCTGTTCGCCTTCTAGCCCACAGCCCGTGTCTGTTCGCCTTCCACAGGCCGCCGCCCTATATATTCTCACGCCAGCCACTCTAGGGTTAGGTTTTGCTTTGTTGCATCTACACTGTTGTGTTTAGATCCCGCCTCTTGCGCCGGACCGATTGGCTGCCGCATTGGCGTTTGTGAAACCTCAACTTATCTTCGTTTGTCTGTGATTTGGCATTCGATTTGTATCCTTCCTGTTCTTGCTTGTGTTCTTGGGTTCGCTTGCAGGAATTAGCCTTCGTGGCGAGGTCAATCGCGTCCTGCGTGGTTGATAACCAACGGAGACAGTGGTGTAACGATTGCGAGGTTTTGATCCGCCGGACCGGAGCCTTGGATCGCCAACGTCGAGATTCTCCACCAACCCAAGTTTATCCCTTACCTAGCGGAAGATCGGGACCAATCCCCCATCACTTAGTACCTTTGTTTTATGAAAGAAATCACTTGAGATAACTTTCAAGATACTTTAGTATCTTAGATAATTTGTCACTTTGGACTGTGTTAACAGACATTCGAAGCTCATGGCTCAAATTCTGTTTGCTTTAGCCACCTTCGGCTTATTTTTGCGATCTCTGTCGAACCAATGGTTCGGAGTTTGCAATGGTCTCTTTGGACTCTTTTTACGGATGTCTACCAGCCAATGGCTTGGACTCCGTATATTTTGGCCACCTTCGGCTCTTTTTACGGAAGTCTACCAGCCAATGGCTTGGACTCCGCAGGTTTTGGCCACCTTCGGCTCTTTTTACGGAAGTCTACTAGCCAATGGCTTGGACTCCGCATGTTGTGGTTTTGGGCTCTTTTACGGATGCCTACAAGCCGGTGGCTTGGGCTCCGGATTATGCCAGCCCCCACGTCGGAAGCTTCGAACTTTACAGGTTCGAAGTCCGAAAATACAACCCAGCTTCATGACACTTCCCTCTCAGTCGACCCCGCGGTTCCAGTGCGTCCACTCGGAAGCTGGAAGTCTATGAGGGGAAGGCACTATCAGGATCATATGCTTTATTAATTTAGAAGATGATTACAAGCGAATTACAAGGAGCCCTTATGCGAAGTATCACTTTAGGTGCTCCGCATGCCAAGTATGTGCTAACTCTTCACCTTCTAAATTAGCTAACTTAAATGAACCAGGGCGCCCTGAACGAACAATTAGGTATGGACCTTCCCATTTATTCCCTAACTTCCCTGGGGCTATAATGCTTCGTAGAACAAGATGACCCGGTCTTAATTCATTGAGCTTAACCTTCGGGTCGAACCAAGCCTTCGTCTGCTGATGATACTTTGATAAATTTGCCACAGCCCGAAGTCTTGTTTCTTCTGATAAATCTAACGAAGCTTGTCTTTCTTCTTCAATGTCCGGCTCGGTGCTGCGAAATGATCCTCCTTTGAGCTCCGTTGGAGTCATAGCTTCATCTCCGAATAGTAGTCTGAACGGAGTAAAACCTGTGGACCTTGTTTGCGTAGTCCGAATGGACCACAGAATCTTCGGAAGCTCTTCGGTCCACAGTCCCTTTGCTAATCCTACTATTCTTCGATTTAGCCATGATTAAATATTTCCATTGGCTCGCTCTACGGCTCCATTAGACTGAGGATGCCTCACAGCAGCAAAACATAACTGAATGCCTAGATCTTCGCAAAACTTGCTGAAGGGTTCTGCGTCGAACTGTGTTCCATTATCAACTGTGAGGTATCTAGGCACTCCGAACCGGCAAATGATGTTCTTCCAGAAGAATTTTTGTACATTGTTCGAAGTGATAGCTGTTAAGGGTTCTGCTTCCACCCACTTAGAAAAATATTCAATAGCTACCACTACGAACTTCAGATTTCCCTTAGCTACTGGAAAGGGGCCAATTAAATCCATACCCCATCTGGCCATAGGCCATACCGGAGCAATAACTTGAAGAGCTGTTGGTGGGCGATGACTCCGTCGACCCATCCACTGGCATCCTTGACAAGTGCGGACTAAGCTCTCCGCATCAGCTGTTATTGTAGGCCAATATAGCCCCTGGCGAAGTGTTTTTCCTGCCAAGGCTCGAGGGGCTAGATGGCTGCCGCAAAGGCCTTCATGGATTTCTCGAAGAATTTCTTGACCTTCGGCCTGAGATATACATCGGAGTAGAGGGGAACATACTCCGGCCTTATATAAAATACCGTTGATTATTTGATAATTTCTGGCTCTAAGCTTTAATCTTGACAGCTGTGGCTCTTCGGGCAAATTTGTTCCTCCCTGTAAAAGTTCCATGATCGAATTTTTCCAATCTGCACTAGGAATGCAAAGAATCTCCGCAGAGGGAATTTGTGGCACCGAAGGTATATTGAGCTCCTCATAGAAAGCTTCTTCAGGCACATCCACAGCTCCGGCTGCAGCTTTTGCTAAAATGTCCGCTTGCACATTTTCTGCTCTTGGTATACTCCGAATGGAAATACCCTTGAAGTGTGCTTCGATTTTACGGATTTCTTCTAAGTACTTAGCAAGCTGTGGATGCCGAACTTGAAAACTTTTATCTACGTGCCCTGCTACTATTTGAGAATCTGTCTTTATAATTATTCTTGTAGCCCCTAGAGCACGTGCTTTTCGGAGTCCCAATAAAATCCCTTCATACTCCGCTATATTATTGGTAGACTTAAAAATGAGTCTTGCGGAGTACATTGCTCTTTGCCCTGAAGGTGAAATCAACACTGCTCCAATGCCTGCTCCGGATGCTTGGAAGGCCCCATCGGAGTAAACAATCCAAACTCCGTCACTTGACTTCTCCGGAACCAAATTCGCAGGTGGAGTCCATTCTGCTACGAAGTCTGCTAGGACTTGGGATTTGATTGCTGTCCTTGCCAAGAAAGATATGGCGAAGGGTGCTAGCTCAACTGCCCACTTCCCAATCCTTCCAGTGGAATCTTTGCTTCGGAGCATATCTCCCAAAGGATACGAAGTTGGTACAATTACATTATGAGCCAAAAAATAATGCCTTAATTTCCTCGAAGCCATTACCAGAGCATAAACGAACTTCTCAAGTTCGGAGTATCTTGTCTTCGCTCTTGATAATGCTTCGGATACAAAATAAACAGGATTTTGCACCAACTTCCCACTGCAATTCAATTCTCTCACAAGGACTGCACTGACAGCAGAGCCTGTAGCTGCAAGGTATAAAAGTAGGGTTTCGTCCGCAGTAGGCACCGTGAGTGTAGCAAGATTACTGAGATACTCTTTAATATCTTCGAAGCTTTTTTGACACTCCGGTGTCCATGCAAAATCTTCGGACCCTTTCAAAGCTTTGAATATAGGCAGACTTCTCTCCGCAGACCTCGATAAAAACCTGCTAAGTGCTGCTAGATGCCCAGCCAGCTTTTGCACTTGCTTTAAATTCTCCGGAGGAGCCATCTTTTGCAGCGCGGTTATTTGCGTAGGGCTAGCTTCAATCTCTCTACTTGAAACTAAGTACCCTAACAACTTTCCAGCCTTAGCTCCGAAGATACATTTTTCGGGGTTAAGACGGATCCCACATGCCCGAAGGCTATTGAATGTTTCTGCTAAGTCTAGGCTATGCTGGTGCTTTAAAGCACTCTTTATTACAATATCATCCATGTAGGCCTCCACATTGCGACCTAGCTGATGACCTAGAGCCTTAGAAACTAACCTCGAAAAAGTAGCCCCGGCATTTCTCAAGCCAAAGGGCATTCTTACATAGCAAAAGACTCCCGAAGGAGTTACAAAGCTTGTCTTGATTTCATCTTCGCGCTTCAACCATATTTGATGATAACCAGAATACGCGTCGAGGAAGCTTAGTAACTCCGAACCTGCAGTGGAGTCCACCAGTTGATCAATTCGGGGCATGGGGTAGGGGTCACGGGGGCATGCTTTATTCAAAGATGTGAAATCGATGCACATGCGCCACTTTCCGGAAGACTTCTTTCTGACGAAGACTGGGTTGGCTAACCATTCTGTGTGAGCCACTTCTCTGATAATCCCAGCCTTCAACAATTTCTCAACTTCGTCCTTCGCTAGAGAAGCTCTTTCAGCGGACATTTTCCGGAGTCCTTGCTGAATGGGCCGGGCCTTCGGGTTTACAAGTAAACTATGTTCAATGATATCCCGATCGACTCCGGTGATATCTTCGTTAGACCAAGCGAAGACATCCAAATTTTCTTCCACCACTTTTTCCAAGGAGGTTGCAACTTCAGGAGGTAAATCTTTACCAAATTGAAATGTATACTCTTTACCATCTTTAACAATGACCTTCGTTGCAATCTCTCCTTCGGGACTTGGTCTCGGAAAGGATTTCTTCGAAGCTTCGGAGGAAGCTGAAAAAATTTCTTCATTATCCTGCACATTGTTTACTTGTCTTGGATCAAGAGGGGGACCATTGCCATATTCCGCTCTCCGAGCAATAGCTTGATCTCCAAAGATAGTAAGGACTCCTGCCTGTGTGGGCATCTTCATGCACAAATAATTGTGATGCGCCACAGCTCCGAACTGGTTTAGCATGCCTCTTCCAAAGATGACGTTGTAAGCATACGGGGCATCTACAACATCGAAGATTACTTCCTCAGTCCGGGCCAATAAACCGTCTCCGAAGGTAACTTCCAGGCCTATTTGGCCGAGTGCATCAAGCGGAGGTCCTGCGAAGCCTTGCAGAGGACGAGCCGCTGGAAGAAGATGCTTCCTAGAAATGCACAATTGATCGAAGGCTTGAACAAAAATGATATCTGCCGAACTACCTCCGTCAATCAACACCCTTCGAACTTCAGTACCCGCAATATCAGCAGTGATGACCAGTGTATCTGCATGCGGGAACTTAATACCAGCTGCATCCTCCGCAGAAAAAGATATCGGAACGTGGGACCACTCCGGCATTGCAGCTGCAGATGACGAAGTTCCAATATGGCCTACTTCTCTGACGTAGTCCCTTCGCTGTCTCTTGGACATGCTTCCGAGGGTACCTCCTCCGGAGATAGGGAGAACTACTATTTTTCCTCTATCTTGCCCTTCCTCTTGCTTCGGAGGTGGCATAACATTGGCCACCGGAGGGTGTCTTGCAGCATCAAAGTTTTCTATCTGCGCCACAGCCTGGACCGGCTCGGGGCGCGTTGCAGCTGGAACTCGGTCGGTAGTACCTCGACCCGAAGTTCTCTCTAGGTACTCTCCCCTCAGGGTAAGTATAGCCTTGCAAGTATCAGTTGCATGGCTTCGATTTTCTCCATGGATGCAGCAGAAAAGGGTCTGGCCCTTGCCAGCCGTTTTCCCTGGCGGCCTCCAGCCGCTGGCCTTGTTCCCCGTAGACTGTGGAGCCCTCTGTGTAAACTTCTGTGGGGGTGCAATATTCATGACTTCAGACCGAGGGTGATTTTGCCCTCTTCTCCGATCATGTTGCACTTCGAAGACTGATTCTTGCGGCTGTGCCGAAGTTTTCACTTCTACTTTGACTTCTTGCAATATGGACGGAGTAGCGGTAGTCCTTCGAAGCCAACCCTCTTCTGACCTCGCATACTCCTCGAAGTATGCCATCAACTGAGAGACCGAGGAGATGCTTTTTCGATGAAGTTTATCCAGAAGGCCTTGATGAGTGACGCCTTCCCGAGCTGCATCAACTACCGAAGATGCAGACAACCCCCGGATTTGCGACTTCGTATGAGCGAAGCGCTTAAAATATTGCCTCATTGTTTCTCCGGGGAGCTGTTTCATCTAGAAAAGGCTTCCTGTTGACATGGGAGGCACGAAGGTGCCTTGAAAATTGCTTATAAACTTCTTCTTCAGTTGCGACCATGAATTAATTGATCCTGGCTTCAAGGACCAGAACCACCTTAATGCCACTCCTTGAAGAGCTAAAGGGAAGCACTTCGCCATGGTGTCTCGAACTCCTCCGCTAGCTTCAATTGCTAGGGCATAAGAACGAATGAACTCTCCGGGATCTTCATCTCCGACATACTTACAGAGCTTCGAAGTTTTGAACTTTGGATCAAAGCGAACCTTCTGCAGCTCAGGATGCAGCGGAGATTCATTATCGAAGGAGGCGTTCTCCGGGGCTTCGGGATAATCGAGATCATCGTCTTCGGGCACTTCTGGGATGGCTGGGATGGAGGTAGAGCGAAGCCTGTTCGCAGCCTCCTGCCGCCATCTTGCTACTTCGGCTTGAAGATTGGCCATTTGGGCGGCCATATCTCCAAGATTGTCTTCATCTCCTCCGGAAGGACCTTCCGGGTCTTGAGAACTGTGATGATCAGTTCGGAGTGGAAACTGAGGTGGAAGAGGAACTCCGCCGGGCCGAAGTATGGATGGAGTCGGCGGAGGGTCTTCGACTACTCGAGGGAGGGATGTTCCTTCCGGAGTCTGAGGTGGAGGAAAAGACGAAGATCCTCCGACCTCAACTGTGTCTGAAAATAACAGTCCGGAGGTTCGAGGAGACCTTCGAACTGGGTTACCAGAGGCACTCCGCTTCGGAGGCATGGTGAAGAGATTTGGTAGAGAACGAAGTTTTTCAGACTATTATCCCCACGGACGGCGCCAACTGTTGGCGTAAAAGATTACGCTAACAGGTTTCTGTAGAAAGAGAAACTAACAAACGAAGTGTTTGCGAAGCAAACTGTTCTAAGCCTCCGAAAGGATAATAGCTTAGAATAGTTCGAAAGTGTGTATTGAATAACTTGTATTCGGTCCGTATTACAGGGTAAAATGGGGAGTATTTATAGGCCCAAACATTAAGGAAAATACCTATTTACCCCTCTATTACAACCGACATAGTGGAAACTATTCGGTACCCTTAATAGGGCTAAAATGGTAAAAGACTAATCTAATGAGAAAGAAGATAAGTCTTCCATCTTAGCTGGCAGAAAAGATCTTGAATTGCCTTAGTTCGAAGATGTACTTCGAACCAATGCCTATCTTCGTACTTCGAACTTGACTCAGGGCATCTTCAAAGATGAAAGTCTGGAAACCTTCGAATCCACTATCTGCTGTCATGCTGTTGTGGCAATAACCCCGAAGAAGAGATATTTTCCCCCAACAGACATCTACATGCGAATGACTACATCATATTCATTGATTGGATCGGTGAAGGACAGTGTTGTAGCAATTGTGTTAGCTATAGCATAGGTTTTGTATGTGTGTATGGTGTGTAAAATGAATCTCGAAGGGTTCTCTCTGAAGGAGAAAAGATTTATACTGGTTCAGACATCCCCTAAGGGATAATAGCCCTACGTACAGTTTGTGGTGGATTTGGCATAGTATGCCTCGGTGGAGTCTAGTGAATCCCGGACTCTCATGGCCCTAGAGGAGCTGAACTATTAGAAGGGCTTGGCCCTACTTTTATAGGCACGCAGACCAAAGGAAAAGACATAAATGCCCTCTATAAGTCATAGGCTTTATAGGGGCAAAAAGAGAAAAATGCTAGTCTACTATACAAAGTGCTTTACAGCTTTACAGACGTGTCAGACAAACGTCACTTCTTGACCAGCTAAACGACATACTAGGGGCAGAGGGGCCCCTGGTATGACTTCTACACTGTAGCGAAGTACAAATATTTTCTGGGTTCGGAGTAGTGGCCGGAGCTCTTTGGGCGGAGGCTACAAGGAAGGCTTCGAAGGACACTCCGAAGTAGGATTCGAAGTATACTCCGAACTGAACTCCGAACTGGGCTCTCGGAGACTTAGCTTCGACTCGACTGAGGGTCCGGAGACTAGCTCTGGGGAGCTCCGAAAGGAGGTCGGAGGTTAAATCCGAAGATAGCCCGAAGACTAACTCCGAAGGTAGCCTGAAGACTAACTCCAAAGGTATCCCGGAGGTTAACTCCGAAGAGACTTCAGAGAGAACATGACTTGGCTTCTGGCAGGCTTCGGAAGGGGGGCCTAGAAGCTTCGATCTGGAGGTCTCTAAAAGGAGTCTTGTGATGCTTTGAAATAACTCCCGCAGGTTAGAAACTGCTTCGAAAGTGTTGGGCTCCGAGCCGAAGGTCAAAGTAGGCCGACATCATTTGGCCCCTGTTTAAGGGAAAACTTATTCCCCCAATAGTATCCCCTCGCCTGCAGGCCTTCGGGACGAAGGGGTGCGTGCGCCCTTCGGACAAATGATAGTAAAAATGGTAACTTCAGAGAAGACATGCCTTCGGAGCTTGGACCGAAGGAGGCTTAGACTTGTGCAGGTAATAATTGCCTGCCTCGGGTGTCAGAACGACCTCAGGGAGATCAACTAACTTCGCAACGGCTATAAAATTGACTGTTACCGTGTGTCGGTTCGCTTCAACTTCGCTTGAGGCCCACCTGTCAGCGGCTTCGGCATGGGAACCGTCGGGATTTTTACCGCCTATAAATAGGGGTTTACCGCACACGGCTTCGACACACCTCTCATTTGCTTTTTTCTCAACGCCTTGCATCCTTCACTCTCTTAGAGTCCATCGCGCCGAAGCTCCACAAAATACCGAAGAAAGTTGCTTCGAAGAAGGCTTTGGCCTTGGGCTCGAGCTCGAGCTCTGCCCAAGCGTAGGCAACGGCTGTAGCGGCGGCGAAGCCTGCAGCCAGGCGGTTGGGGCCGAGGGATCTTCGGTCACTGTTGGCGTAAAAGATTACGCTAACAGGTTTCTAAAGATTAGAAACTAACAAACGAAGTGTTTGCGAAGTAAACTATTTCAAGCCTCCGAAAGGATAATAGCTAGAAATAGTTCGAAAGTGTGTATTGAATAACTTGTATTCGGTCCCTATTACAGGGTAAAACAGGGGGTATTTATAGGCCCAAACATTAAGGAAAAGACCTTTTTACCCCTCTATTACAATCGACATAGTGGAAACTATTCGGTACCCTTAATAGGGCTAAAATGGTAAAAGACTAATCTAATGAGAAAGAAGATAAGTCTTCCATCTTAGCTGGCAAAGAAGCTCTCGGAAGAGTCCAAGTTCGAAGATATACTCTGAACTAGAGTCCGTCTTTATACTTCGAACTTCTTCAGTGTATATCCGGAAATACACACTAGAATCCCTTGACATAATTTCCTGCCTTTGTCCTGTTACTGCAATAACCCTGTGGATGGGATATTTTCCCCCAACAGTAGCCCCTCGAATACGGTTCTTCGTTAAATCTATGATGTTAGGAAAGCAGTATACGCAAGAAAAAATATCCATGCGTAGGGGTTAGCAGATTTAATACACCTCCAAAATGCATGGAGATGCAAACTTCGAATCAATTTCTAAGAGAATTACGTTCGAAGTATCTTAGAACTAACTCAAGAAGCCCGGAAGCCTTTTTAGACTGGGAAGAAATAGCCATTGGCATTTTTCTTCTAACGGAAGTTACGTGACGCGTTAATTCCGCAACAAGGTAACGGTTAAGAATGCGAAACGGCATAGGAAAACGGTAAAAAATCGGGGTCTAGGCTATAAATAGAGGGCCCAGACCCTTCTCGAGTACCTTTTCACTGCTTTCGTGCAAACAAACCATCAATCAAGCCCTAGCTTTCATTTTTCTCCGAAGCAATCCGTGAGATCCCATGGCGAAAACTAGTTTCAAGGGTCCTGGAGCAGTTCAACCTTGGCTCGGCAGCAGGCTGCGGCAGCAGCGGCGGCTGCAACATTGGCGACGGCAACTCCGACACCAGCAATGGCGGCGACGGGGAGAAATCCCCAAAATGTCAGCTCTCAAGATCTTTTTCCGGCATCTACGAAGTACACGGACCAATCTTATCAATTGGGGCCCTCAACCTGCAAAAGAGAATCACTCGCGGCCGCAGTAGAAGGCAAGATTAGTTCGTGAGTATGATTCGCAAACCCGGGAAAGAGATCATTCCGTCACCGAGGCCTGGAGAAGTGGTTGTCTTCGAAGCTTTCTTCGAAGCTGGTTTGGGACTTCCAGCGGTTGACTTCTTGGCGGAGGTATTAGACTTATTCCATGTTACTCTCTCCCAACTCTCTCCGAATGCCGTAGCTCGTCTTGCCATCTTCGAATGGGCGTAGCGAGCCGAAGGTTGCGAAGGAAGGGCCGAGATCTTCGCAGCACTGCACAGAGCTTCGTGCCAACCAAAAACCTTCATAGGCCCCGGAGGTGAAAAGATAGTGGTGGCCTTCGGAACCATCAACTTCAGGCTTCAGGACGAGTATGCCCTTCGGTTTCCTGCCAAGGCCATCAATGCCAGATGGTACACAGACTGGATCTTGAAGTGGTTTTATGCTGAAGTGGGAGCAAGCAGCCGGCTAGCTGGACCTTTGCAAGATATCAACTTCCGAAAATAAGCTCTTGTGCATCCGGATCCAGGGCAGCTCGAAGCTTGCCTCAGCCTGCTCCAAAAAATCAGCCATCGCCTAAGCATGCGGGATTTAGTCGAGGAATTCCTAGGGCTCCAGATCCCTCCCCGGATGGCCAACTGGCCGATCACCTTCGAGGAAGATATGGAGGGGGGCTTCGCAAAATTTCTTCGACTTCAAGCCCTGCAGGTAACTTCGAAAACAGTATATATCAAGTATATTTATTCGAAGAAATAACCAACTTAACTCATTTTTCAGCCTCTTCAGCCCCTATAACTTCGGAGCAGATCGTACGAGCTTCGGAGAAGATTCTGGGCGTCCCAACTCTGACCGAGAAGGAATGGAGAATCAAGTTGGTTGGTATTTGGGAATGGTCTAACCGAGTATGGGGACTACTCGAAGTTGTTCCGCCCCCTCTTCTGGATTGGGTGCCTTCGGAGAAAGGGCCCAAAAAGAGAAAAGCTAAAGTTGGAGCCTCGAGCTCTGCCAAGACTCCGCTAAAGAAGGTGGCTCGAAAACCAAGAGTTCCTGCGCTTTTAAGCTCAAGAGCTTCAGCCTCTGATTCCTTGGAGGATGAAGGCAGGATGCTGATTGACCTGATCAACAAGGATGCAGCCCAGACAAATACAAATATTGATGATGCTGCGAGCGTGCCGGAGTCTCAAGAGAATCTTGAGCAAGTGAGGACTCTGGCTGCTCAAGAAAATTTACCACAAGACGGAGCTCCTGCAGATGAAAGCGGAGTTGAAGTTGCCACAGCTTCGATTCTTGGTGAAGTAACAACGGCTGCTTCCGAAGATGCTCCAATAGTTGAAGATTTGATTGCTGACTCTGACGAAGACTTTGGAGTAGCCTTCGATCCGCCAAGCAGCCCAATGCTCACGCGTCGCCAAAATGTCGAAGGTAAACTTCGTATAATTCTTTTGTTCTTTTTTCCTGCAAAATTATACAATGTATAATACCTTTGTTTTAATAGGATCCACTCCTGTAGAAGAGGTCCGTCCTGAAGATGTAATTCCTGGACCTTCGACAACTTCGGAGCCAATTCCAGGAACCACTCAAATGGGACCGGGAAAAGCCAAAGGCAAGATGGACCACCTCCCTGCTCTGAGCTTAGGATCAACTCCATCTGAGTCAACAGACGAGAGCCAGTCTATGGAGGGGGGCTAGTCTGCCGGAACTCCAAAGAACACAGCTCAGCATTCTGGGCCTTCACCAAACGAAGATGACCAGTAGGCTCTGAGTATGCTCCCCCTTCTAGCTCCTTTCTTGGAGCGAAGAACTGGGCTTCGGGCTTTGCTCGAACCTTTGGATTGAGCTAGCCGCGAAGTAGGGGAGACAAACCTGGTGGCCATCTTGAGCGAGGCAGAGAGCTTAGATCTTAACGCTGCCATGGAATGTGCAGCATACCAGGTACGAAGTATCTGCAAAACAAAGTTACACTTATATACAAATAATTTCTCACCTTCGTTTTTTCTCTTCGCAGCAAATAGTTTTGGCCCGAGCTGCGAACATTTCGAATGAACGTGGAAACCTTCGCCTTCAGGAGGAAATCACTACTCTTCAAAGAAATCTCAATATCTCCGAAGGTCGAGTTTCCCAATTGGACAACATGGTTTCAACGGAGTGCATGGCCAGACAAATCTTGGAAGCTATGAACAAAGAGCTCGAAGCAGAACAAATTGTGCTTCGAGCGGAAATTGAAAAGATGCGGGCGGAGCATGCTGCGGTGGGGGCTGAACTCGTCAAGCTTCAAGAGGAAAAAGCCAAAGCTGCCGAAGAGGCTAGTAACTTGCTTACTCAGAAGAACTCTTTAACTACGGAGGCAGCTAGGCTTTCCAACATAGTGGAAGAATTGACTTCTGCAAAGGACGCTTTACTTGATGACAAGTTGAAGTCGGAGAAGGTGGCTGCAGAGGTCATGAACCAACTGCTAGGTGTTCTAGAGTACTTCGGTACTACTGGGACACTTCCTTCAAATGACAACACTTCTTTGCTTCGGTGGTTAAAAATGATCCAAGGAGCTGCGAAGACGATGAAGACGGCAGGCATCCGGTACGGAGAACTCTCCGGACAAGTGGCTGCTATCGGCATACTTCACTACTACGAAGATCTAGGAATAACGATAACTCCGAATGCAGAGGTGGCTCTCATCACCTTCGATGAAAACCGGCTTCTAAATCCTTCCGAAGACGTGGCCGCTTCTTGGCAAGCCTTCCAAGCTTCATGGAGAGCCGAGGGTCGTACTGCGATCAAGGCTTGGATTGATGAAGGGCAACGCCAAAAGCAAGCTCGGTTACAAGCTTCGAGCAGCCAGCCTCCGCAAAACCCGCAGGTTTAGATTTATCTTAGGATTTCGAGTATGTAAAGCGTCATGCTTTTGTACATTTATGAATGAAAATTTGCTTATTATGCTTTTTAGGCTTTGCCTCATATGGAAGATGTCGAAGTGTTAAACATGAACGACGAACTCCGCTTACTATGGGCTACCTTTGATATTTTAAAAATTCACAAGCGCCCTCGATTTTTAGTTCCTCAGGATAGCTCCGGTGCGATTACACCCGAAGTAAGAAAAGACATATTGTCTTATATTAAAGAGGAAGAAAAAGAAGTCAACTTGTAAACTTCATATTCTGAAGACATCGTATGGTCCGAAGACGAAGATGAAGCTCAAGGTAAAAAACCTGAAGAACTTGGAAGCTGGGAAAGGAGCCCCGAACGACTTCGAACTTGGGCTGAGCTTCAACAAGAACAGAAAGACTTTAGAGCTTCGAAGGGAAGCAGGAGAATTAAACGCAAAGTTATTAGAACTCCCGGCTCTGGAACTAGTCGTTCCAACCTTAGCTCTAGAGATTGAAGGGGTCTTCGATTCCTTCTCGGTATAGATACCGATTTTTCATGATGTAATCGTATTGTTCGAATAATAAATATCGATTTAAAATTGTCTCCCTATTTACTAGCCCCTCTTTGGGCATAAGCAACTTTGAACTATATTCAAAGATGGTTAGGCGCAAAGAAAAAATTAGGAGTACAATTTTGGGGACTTGGAGCCCCTCAGCAATTTAAAGATTGATTAACATCTTATAAAATGTCTTCGACTATTTGGAGTCTGAAGATTGGTAACTTAGTACCTCATGTTTTGAAAGAAATCACTCTGGACAACTTTTCGGACACTTTGGTGTCCTAAACAATTAGTCACTTTGGACTTTCTAACAGACATTCGAAGCTCATGGCTCAAACTCTATTTTGTTTTGGCCTCCTTCGGCTCTTTTTGCGAATTCTGTCAAAACAGTGGTTTGGAGTTCGCAGTGGTCTCTTTGGACTCTTTTTACAGATGCCTACAAGCCAGTGGCTTGGACTCCGCATCATTTGGTCTCCTTGGACTCTTTTTACGGATGTCTACCAGCCGATGGCTTGGACTCCGCATGCTGTGGTTTCGGGCTCTTTTACGGATGCCTACAACCCGGTGGCTTGGACTCCGGATTATGTCAGCCCCCACGTCGGAAACTTCGGACCAATGGTTCAAAGTCCGAAAATATGATTCAAATTAATGACACTTCCCTCTCGGTCAACTCTGCGATTCCAGTGCGTCCACTCAGAAGTTGGAAGTTTATGAGGGGTAGGCATTATCTGAACCATATGCTTTATTAATTCGGAAAGTGTTTACAGATGATTACAAGGAGCCCCTATGCGAAGTATCGCTTTAGGTGCTCCGCATGCCAAGTA
This sequence comes from Zizania palustris, assembly GCA_019279435.1. NCBI lineage: Eukaryota > Viridiplantae > Streptophyta > Magnoliopsida > Poales > Poaceae > Zizania > Zizania palustris. The sequence goes on along the minus strand of JAAALK010000085.1, from coordinate 36,328,551 downwards.
TGCTGCTAACTCTTCACCTTCCAAATTAGCTAATTTAAAAGAGCCAGGACGCCCTGAACGAACAATTAAGTATGCACCTTCCCATTTATTTCCTAATTTTCCTGGCGCTATGATGCTTCGCAAAACTGAGATGACCCAGGTCTAAGCTCATTGATCTTGACTTTCGGGTCGAAACCAAGTCTTTCGTCTGCTGTTGATACTTCGTCAAATTGGCTACAGCTCGAAGTCTTGTCTCTTCTGTTAAATCCTAGCGAAGCTTGTCTTTCTCCTTCTATCTCCTGTTCGGTGCTGCGAAGTGATCCGTCCTTTGAGTTCCGTTGGAGTCATAGCTTCATCATCCGAATAATAGTCTGAATGAAGTGAAACCCGTGGATCCTCGTTTGTGTAGTCCGAATGGACCATAAAATCTTCAGAAGTTCTTCGGTCCAGAGTCCTTTTGCCAATCCTACTATCCTTCGATTTAGCCCTGACAAAATATTTCCATTGGCTCTTTCTACAGCTCCATTAGACTGAGTATGTCTCACTGCAGCAAAACATAACTGGATGCCTAGATCTTCGCAAAATCTCCTGAAAGGTTCTGCATCAAATTGTGTTCCATTATCAACTGTGAGTTGTCTAGGCACTCCAAACAGGCAAATAATACTCTTCCAAAAGAATTTATGTACATTGTTCGAAGTGATAGCTGTTAAGGGCTCTGCTTCTACCCACTTAGAAAAATATTCAATAGCTACCACTGCGAACTTTAAATTTCCCTTAGCTGCTGGAATGGGACCAATCAGATCCATACCCCATCTGTCCATGGGCCATACTGGAGCAATAACTTGAAGGGCTGTTTGTGGGCGATGACTCCGTCGTCCCATCCACTGACATCCTTGGTAGGTGCAGACTAAATTCTCCGCATCAGCTACTATTGTAGGCCAATAAAGCCCCTGGCGAAGTGTTTTCCCTGCCAAAGCTCTAGGGGCTAGATGGCTGCCGCAAAGTCCTTTATGGATTTCTCGAAGAATATCTTGACCTTCGGTTTGGGATATACATCGGAGTAGAGGGGAACATACTTCGGCCTTGTATAAAATACCATTGATTATGTGATAATTTCTAGCCCTGAGTTTCAATCTTGAAAGCTGTGGCTCTTCGGACAAATTTGTTCCTCCTTGTAAAAGTTCCATGATTGAATTCCTCCAATCTGTACTTTGAATGCAAAGAATCTCTGCAGAAGGAATTTGTGGCACCGAAGGTGTACTTAGCTCCTCATAAAAAGCCTCTTCTGGTATATCCATAGCTCCGGCTGCAGCTTTTGCTAAGATGTCAGCTTGCACATTTTCTGCTCTAGGTATACTCCGAATGGAAATAACTTTGAATTGTGCTTCGATCTTACGGATTTCTTCTAAGTATTTTGCAAGCTGTGGATGCCGAACTTGAAAACTTTTATCTACATGACCTGCTACTATTTTAGAATCTGTCTTTATAACAACTCTTGTAGCCCCTAGAGCATGTGCTTTTCGGAGTCCCAGTAAAATCCCTTCATACTCCGCTATATTATTGGTATACTTAAAGTTGAGTCTTGCGGAGTACATTGCCCTTTGCCCTGAAGGCGAAATTAACACTGCTCCAACACCTGCTCCAGATGCTTGGAAGGCTCCATCAGAATAAACAGTCCAAATTCCTTCGCTTGGCTTCTCCGGAACCCACGTTGCAGGGGGACTCCACTCTGCTACGAAGTCTGCCAACACTTGTGATTTGATTGTTGTCCTTGCCACAAAGGATATGCCGAAGGGTGCCAGTTCAACGGCCCACTTCCCAATTCTTACAGTGGAGTCTTTACTTCGGAGCATATCTCCCAAAGGATACGAAGTTGGTACGATCACATTATGTGCCAAAAAATAATGTCTCAATTTCCTCAAAGCCATTATCAGAGCATAAGTGAACTTTTCAAGCTCAAAATATCTTGTCTTCGCTCCTGACAATGCTTCGGACACAAAATAAACTAGATTTTGTACCAACTTTACATTGAAATCCATTTCTCTGACAAGGACTGCACTGACAGCAGAACCTGTAGCTCCAAGGTAGAGGTGTAGGGTTTCGTCCGCAGTAGGCACCGTGAGTGTAGCAAGATTACTGAGATACTCTTTAATATCTTCGAAGCTCTTATGACACTCCGGTGTCCATGCAAAATCTTCGGACCCTTTCAATGCTTTAAAGATGGGCAAACTTCTCTCTGCAGACCTTGCCAAAAACCTGCTAAGTGCTGCCAGACGACCAGTCAGCTTTTGCACTTGCTTTAAATTCTCTGGAGGAGCCATCTTTTGCAGCGCGGTTATCTAAGTAGGGCTAGCTTCAATTCCTCTACTTGAAACTAAATACCCTAATAACTTTCCAGCCTTAGCTCCGAAGATACACTTTTCGGGGTTAAGACGGATCCCACATGCCCGAAGGCTATTAAATGTTTCTGCTAAGTCTAGGCTATGTTGGTGCTTTAAAGCACTCTTTATTACAATATCATCCATATAGGCCTCTACATTGCGACCTAATTGATGACCTAGAGCCTTAGCAACTAACCTCGAAAAAGTAGCCCCGACATTTCTTAAGCCAAAGGGCATTCTTACATAACAGAAGACTCCCGAAGGAGTTACGAAGCTTGTCTTGATTTCATCTTCGCGCTTCAACCATATTTGATGATAGCCAGAGTACGCGTCGAGGAAGCTTAATAACTCTGAACCTGTAGTGGAGTCGACCAATTGATCAATTCGGGGCATGGGGTAGGGGTCACGAGGGCATGCTTTATTTAGGGATGTGAAATCAATACACATGCGGCACTTCCCGGAAGATTTATTTCTAACGAAGACTGGGTTGGCTAACCATTCTGTGTGAGCCACTTCTCTGATAACCCCAGCCTTTAGCAACTTCTCAACTTCATCTTTGGCTAGGATATCCCTCTCCGTAGACAACTTCCGGAGTCCTTGCCGAACCGGCCGAGCCTTCGGGTTTACATGTAAACTGTGTTCAATGATGTCCCGACTGACTCCGGTGATATCTTCATCAGACCAAGCAAAGACATCTAAATTCTCCTCAACTACTTTCTCTATGGAAGTAGCAACTTCTGGAGGCAAGTCTTAACCAAATTGAAATGAATATTCCTTGCCATTTTTGACAATAACCTTTGTTGCAATTTCTCCTTTAGGACTTTGTCTTGGGAAGGATTTCTTCGAAGATTCGCTAGGAGCAGTAAAATTTTCCTGATTATCTTGCACACTATTCACTTGTATTGTATAAAGAGGAGGGCCATGACCATACTCCGCTATTCGAGCGGTAGCTTGATCTCCGAAGATAGTGAGCACTCCCGCCTGTGTGGGCACCTTCATACACAATTAATTATGGTGCGCCACAGCTCCGAATTAATTTAACATGCCTCTTCCAAAGATGACATTGTATGCATATGGAGCATCCACAACATCGAAGATCACTTCCTCTGTCCTGGCTAGTAGCCCTTCTCCGAAAGTAACTTTCAGGCCAATTTGGCCGAGGGCTTCAAGCGGGGGTCCTGCAAAGACCTGCAAAGGATGGGCCGCTGGGAGAAGGTGCTTTCTGGAGATGGAGAGTTGATCGAAGGCTTGAACAAAAATAATATCTGTTGAACTCCCTCCGTCAATTAGCACTCTCCGAACCTCAGTTCCTGCAATGTCGGCAGTAATGACAAGTGGGTCTGCATGTGGAAATTTAATGCCAGCTGCATCCTCCGCAGAAAAAGATATTGGCACATGGGACCATTCAGGCATAGCAGCTGCAGACGAAGAAGTTCCAATATGCCCCACTTCTCTGACATATTCTCTTCTCTGCCTCTTTGACATGCTTCCGAGAGTCCCTCCCCCGGAGATAGGGAGGACTACTCTTTTTCCTCGATCTTGCCCTTCTTCTTGCTTTGGAGGTGCCATAATATTGACCACCGGAGGGCGTCTTGCTGGATCGAAGTTCTCTATTCGCGCCACAGCCTGGACAGGCTCTGGGCGCACTTCAGCTAGAACTCGGTCAGTAGTACCTCGACCCGAAGTTCTCTCCAAATACTCTCCTCTCAGAGTAAGTATAGCTTTGCATGCGTCAGTTGCGTGACTTCGGTTCTCACCATGAATACAACAGAAGAAAGTTTGGCCTTTTCTAGTCGATTTCCCTAGAGGCCTCCAGCTGCTGGTCTTGCTTCCCAAAGGTTGCGGAGCTCTCTGGGCAATCTTCTGCGGGGGTGCAATGTTCAGAACATCTGAACAAGGATGCTTTTGTCCCCGACGCCTATCATGCTGAGCTTCGAAGCTAGGTCCTTGCGGCTGTGCTGAAGTTTTCACTTCCAATTTCCCTTCTTGCAGTATGGACGGAGTAGCTGCAGTTGTCTGAAGCCAGCCCTCTTCTGACCTTGCATACTCTTCAAAATAAGACATCAGCTGAGAAACAGAAGATATGCTTTTCCGGTGAAGTTTATCAAGTAGGCCTGGATGAATAACTCCCTCTCGAGCTGCGTCAACTACCGAAGATGTAGTTAACCCTCGAATTTGCGACTTCGTATGAGCGAAGCGCTTGAAATACTGTCTAAAGGTTTCTCCAGGGAGCTGCTTCACCTGGAAAAGACTTCCCGTTGACATTGGAGGCACGAAGGTGCCCTGGAAATTGCTCACGAACTTTTTCTTCAACTGCCCCCATGAACTGATTGATCCTAGTTTCAGAGACCAGAACCCCCACAATGCCACTCCTTGAAGAGCTAGGGGGAAACATTTTGCCATAGTGTCCCGCACTCCTCCGCTGGCTTCAATCGCCAAAGCATAAGATCAGACAAATTCTCCAGGATCTTCATCTCCGGCATACTTGCAAAGCTTCGAAGTCTTAAATTTGGGGTCGAAGCGCACTTTTTGCAATTCAGGATGCAGCAGAGACTCGGTGTCGAAAGAGGCGTTCTCCGGGGCTTCGGGATAAATAGGCTCGTCGTCTTCGGGCACTTCAGGAATAACCAGGATGGCTTGAGAACGAAGCCTATTTGCGGCTTCTTGCCGCCACCTCGCTCCTTCGGCTTGGAGACTAGCCATCTGAGCGGCCATATTACCAAGTCTGTCTTCATCTCCTCCGGAAGGATCTTCCGGGTCTTGAGAACTATAGGGATCAGTTCGAAGTGGAACTTGAGGTGGAAGAGGGACTCCGTCGAGCCGAAGTATAGATGGAGTTGGCGGAGGAACTCCGTATACTCGGGGAAGGGGCATTGCTTCTGGGGTTTGAGGTGGAGGAAAAGTCGAAGGTCCTCCGACCTCAACTGTATCTGAGGATCTTGCTCCGAAGGTCCAAGGAGACCTCCGAATAGGATTACCAACTGAACTCCGCTTAGGAGGCATGGTTTGAGAACTCGGTAGAGAACGAAGTTTCTTGGACTATGTTCCCCACGGACGGCGCCAACTGTTGGCGTAAAAGATTACGCTAACAGGTTTCTGAAGATTTGAAACTAACAAACGAAGTGTTTGCGAAGTAAACTATTTCAAGCCTCCGAAAGGATAATAGCTAGAAATAGTTCGAAAGTGTGTATTGAATAACTTGTATTCGATCCCTATTATAGGGTAAAACGGGGGGTATTTACAGGCCCAAACATTAAGGAAAAGACCTTTTTACCCCTCTATTACAACCGACATAGTGGAAACTATTCGGTACCCTTAATAGGGCTAAAATGGTAAAAGACTAATCTAATGAGAAAGAAGATAAGTCTTCCATCATAGCTGGCAAAGAAGCTCTCGGAAGAGTCCATGTTCGAAGATATACTCCGAACTAGAGTCCGTCTTTATACTTCGAACTTCTTTAGTGTATATCCGGAAATACACACTAGAATCCCTTGACGTAATTTCCTGCCTTTGTCCTGTTACTGCAATAACCCTATGGATGGGATATTTTACCCCAACAGTCGCCATCAGACAAGTTTGAGCAAAACTTGGAGATGAGGGCTTAGATCTCGATGGAGGAGTCTATCCGAAGGGCCTGCATGGGGAAAATATCATCGAAGATCCAGCTTTGAGTGCCGAAGAAGTCGGAGGCCATACCGAGGCCTCGGGCTGATGAAGTGGTGCTGTTCGAGGCTTTCTTTGAAGCCGGCCTCGGATTGCTAGCCGTGGGGATGCTGAGCGAAGTCTTGAAGGCCTACAACCTTGAGTTTCCTCAACTGTCGCCCAACGCCGTGGCGAGGCTAGCAGTCTTTGAATGGGCTATGAGGGCCGAAGGCTGCGAGGGGCGCGCCGATGTCTTCGTAGCTCTTCACGACACCAACTGCCAGCCGAAGCCGAGGGAAGGAACAAACCGCGTCAAGAGGGCCTTGGCCTTCGGAAGCGCCAATTTTTAGTTTCGGAGGGAGTACCAGGACGCCTTCCCAGCGAGGGCCGCCAACAGCAAGTGGTACTCGAGGTGGGACCAAGAGTGGTTCTACGCCTCCATTGGCGCGAACTCTCCCCTTCGGAGTACCAACACGCTCATCTCTTACCGGCGCGAAGGCGTGGTGAAGACGAGCCCCGACACCCTTCGCTCGAGGATCTTGCTCCTTCGAAAGGTGGCTTCGGAGATGAGCATGAGGGACCTCACGGAGGAGTTTATCACCCTTCGGCTCAGCCCCCTTGTGCGCTCTTGGTCGGAGGGCCTCTTTCAACCTTCGGGCCCAGGGGGCCTAAACGAGGTGGCAACAGAACACCTTGGTAAGACTTTGAAGCCTTTCCACTTTCATACTTCGCCAAATAACTTACCCCTGACTTGGAATCTTGATGAAGCCGCTCTTGAAGTGAGGACTCCGGAGGAGGCCATCATGGCGGCGGAGTGTGTTGTCGGAGCCCAGACACTTGAGGAGTAGGCTCAACGGCTTGCTCTGGTGGGGACTTGGGAGCACTAGAATAAAGTGTGCACCTTGCTCAGCGTCGAGGGGGTCTAGGCTCTACCAGACTTCTCCAACCTTGTACCCTCGGCGATCGGCTCCAAGTGGAAGAGGGTAGACGACGACGAACCCGAAGCTTTGAGGGCTCGGTCAGAGGTCCCAACGACTGAAGCCTCCACTGCGGAGGAGGAAACGGTCGCGAACCCTGAAACTGGAGTGGAGCCAGCAGGGGCTCCGGCAGCAGATATCGAGGTGGTGGCGAGGACCTTGACGGCGACGACTTCGGGCGTGAAGGTTGAGGCTCCAGCTTCACAGCAAAGGGATTGGGGAGCACAAATCGACCCCTCGACCTTCAAAGAAATCTTCGATGAAGGTAACACTTTAAACATACTTATATTTTCATACATGGATATTGACTTGAACTTTTTTGCAGAAGATGATGTCGGTGTGAGGTCCACTGCACCGAAGCCGGTGGAGGCCTCCGGCAGCAGCAACAGTTCGGAGTCCGACAGCTCCTCGTTTGAAGAAGACGGAGGCAACGAGCACGTCGAGGTGGTGGACCAGAGCCCGGCTCCGCTGGAGCCAGCACCGGAGGCTGAAGTGGAGGAGATTGTCCAGCCCCTACAGCCAAAGGGGGTCATGACAGAGGCGGCCATCCATGATTTTCATGAAGGTTGTGCGGCTATAGAGGCAGGGGGCTTGGTGGCTCAACTCAGCCACTCGAGCCCCTTCAACCTCTTTACAAATGCAAACAAAGCCCTCGTCTAGGTGAGCAAAGTCCTATACAGCCTTCGAGTCATGTTTTCTCTTAAATTAACACTTATGATTTTCTTGAATTCTTTTAGGCCTTCGCACTGAACACTGCAGTAGCAAACTCTGCGGACAGGCGGATGAGGCACTTGGCAGAGGAGAGGGATGCCCTCCGACGTGAAGTCTTGGTGGAAGCCGAGAAGCGAAGGCGGGCCGAAGCCTCAGCGGAGATGGCGAGGGTCGAGGCCGACAAGGCGAGGGAAGTCTTGGCCTCGGAGACCGACAAGCTCCGGGCGGAGCTTCGAGCTTTGGAGGATGCCAGAGCTCAGTTGGCGGAGGAGAACTCAAAGCTTCACCAAGCCGGACATTGCCTTCAAGATTTTGTCGTTCACAATGTTTACGAAGCCACTTTGAGCTTGACCGAGGTCCTCGAATAAATAGGGACCGAGTGTCAGGCTCCAGACTTCGGCCTTCGGGACCCAATTGGAGACCGCGTCGATTTCTTGAAGACGGTGGCTGCGACGGCGGAGCAATCCCTGAAGGGCTTCGCCTTGATGGCCGGCCGAGTGGCAGGTCAAGGAGTGTTGCAAATGCTTCACGACTCGGGGTGCAACCACCACTAAGCAGCGACCTCAGAGACTCCGGTGGCCTTCGGAGGCCAGCACCTGGTGACCCCTCCGCTAGGCATCCGCGGAGCCTGGCGTCGACTTCAAGAGCCTTAGAAGGCCCAAGGCTGCGAAGCAGTCCTCAAGCTTCAGAAGGCCATCCGCCTTCGCCGAGCCAGGGCACAGGCCTCGCCAGCTCAGCCTTCGACGTCAGCACCTCTGCCTCCGAAGGTGTAGACCTCCTTAGGCTCCTTGTAATTCTTAGTTGTAGGCTTGTAAAAACTTATCAGTTTATTAATATAAATGCGGGGGTACTTTATACCTGCCTAGGCTCAGCCTTCAAATGTTGACCTCGAAGTACTTGAGGACTCTGAAGAACTTCGCCAATTATGGGTGGTCCTCGAGGTAGCTAGGTCTGAAGGCCCCCCTAGGTTCAAACTTCCAAGGGGGCCTAACGGCGAAGCCATTTTCGAAGTAGCCTAGGAGCTGTTGGCTACTGTGAAGATGGAGCCCCTTCGGAGTTCTTCATCCTCACCAGACTTAAGTTGCTTTCAAGTAGACGTACGTGGCGAGGGGGTACAGCCTTCGAGTGTGGCTTTGGCAGGCGACAAAGCTTTAGACTGCTCTGCCTTCGACACGGCACCGCCTGTCTCGCAGACTTGGACAAACCTACAAGGTGGAAGACGAGGTCTGCGGGCTTCGGGGCGTGGACGAACCGAACGTGGGAGAGTAGGCTCTGATGAGGCTTCATCCAGCCGAGGGGGCCCTGTCCGAAAGAAGAGCAAGCGAGGGTCGGGGCCTCGAGCTCGCTTTTTCTTAGGCTTAGATACAGACTACTCATAATTTTGTTTTCGAAGTGTATTTGTAACATACTTCACAATTATCATTCAATGAATGATATTTATTGTATTTGCATACTTCGTCTGCATTCTTCGCATGATTTGATTATTTCAAATGTTTTAGCTTATAACGCTTGTACCGCGCATTACATTCGCACACTTCGCATACATACTTCCCCCCTTGCGCGTGGCAGCTAGGGACTTAGACATTGCTAGTGCGGGCAATTAAAAATGCGAAGGAGTGCGCCTTTTTGGCGGCTTCGGACGCTTATATCGTGTCGAGCGAAGGCCTCTTTTGGGCTTTGAGTGCATTAATTTGGAGCGAAGCAAGGCTTCTGCGTAGCCAAATTAAGCGAAGCATGCTTCGGCATGCTTGGATTTGGATATTGTGCGTGAGCGAAGCTCCGAAACGCACTTAGATTTTAAGCGCAGCATGACATCGAGATGCTTAATTTTTAGATTAGATTTTGACAAGGGAAGCAAGGCTTCAGAGCGTGTTTAGATAGCGAAGCAAGGCTTCTGAGCTTGATTCTTTACTGAGAATGGATATTTGGTGTGGATTCACTGAACCTGTGATTGTGAGGTGCCTTCGCTTTGAGCCACCTTCTACTCTGAATACCGAGAACGAATCTCGGGATTCTAGGACACATTAAGCAGTGGCCTTCATATCCCGGACGCATCAGGTCGATGACCTAGAGTCGTTGGACCCATCGGGCCAGTGACCCAGAGTCCTTTAGCCCACTGCTACGGGCCCGGAGGCGCTATGTAGCCTTCGGAGGGGTGCTCCGGATTTTGTAAAGCAAAGCAAGGCTTCGAATTTTTAAATAAGGTGAAGCAAGGCTTCAGGTTTTTTGATAAGGCGAAGCAAGGCTTTGAATTTTTAAAAGGAAACAAAGCTTCGATTTCAAAACGCGAAGCATGGGTTCGGTTTCAAAACGCGAAGCGAGGCTTCGACTTTTAATAAGATTGAGCAAAGTTTTGCTTTAAAGTCGAAGCAAGGCTTCGATTTACAGGCAAAGTAGGGTTTCAAATTTTTATTAAAGTAACTGCAAATTCGTACACCAAAGTGGTGCTTCAGACTGTACATACCTCGTAACACGGGTGAAAACTTGCCTCGTAGCCCCTAGGGCTTTGACGGCCTTCGACACGTGAAGCGGAGCCCCTTGCTGGAGGGTGAGCTCCGAAGCGCGAAGGATGGAGGAAGGCGAAGAAAGCCTTCGAACTGCACCCAAAGCCCCTTGCCAGAGGGTGCGCAAAGCAAGAAAGCTTCGAAGCTCCCCCCTCAAGCGCACTTTGAATTACAGACAGTGGCAGAGAACTTAGCTTTTAGGACTAAGATCCCCACGGACGGCGCCAACTGTTGTAGCAATTGTGTTAGCTACAGCACAGGTTTTGTATGTGTATATGGTGTGTAAAATGAACCTCGAAGGGTTCTCTTAGAAGGAGAAAAGATTTATACTGGTTCGAACCTCCCCTAAGGGATAATAGCCCTACGTCTAGTTTGTGGTGGATTTGTCATAGTATGCCTCGGTGGAGTATAGTGAATCCCGGACTCTCATGGCCCTGGAGGAGCTGAACTATTACAAGGGCTTGGCCTTTTTTTTATAGGCACGCAGGCCTAAGGAAAAGACCTAAATGCCCTCTATAAGTCATAGGCTTTATAGGGGCAAAAAGGTAAAAAGGCTAGCCTACTATACAAAGTTCTTTACAGCTTTACAGACGTGTCAGACAAACGTCACTTCTTGACCAGCTAAACGACATACTAGGGGCAGAGGGGCCCCTGGTATGACTTCTACACTGTAGCGAAGTACAAATATTTTCTGGGTTCGGAGTAGTGGCCGGAGCTCTTCGAGCGGAGGCTGCAAGGAAGGCTTCGAAGGACACTCCGAAGTAGGCTTCGAAGTAACTCCGAACTGAACTCTGACTTGGGCTCTCGGAGACTTAGCTTCGAATCGGCCGAGGGTCCGGAGACTAGCTCTAGGGAGCTCCGAAAGGAGCTCGGAGGTTAACTCCGAAGATAACCCGAAGACTAACTCCGAAGGTAGCCCGAAGACTAACTCCGAAGGTATCCTGGAGGTTAACTCCGAAGATACTTCAGAGAGAACATGACTTGGCTTTTGGCAGGATTCGGAAGGGGGGCCTAGAAGCTTCGATCTAGAGGGCTCCGAAAGGAGTCTTGTGATCCTTGGAAATAACTCCGGCAGGCTGGAAACTGCTTCAAAAGTGTTGGTCTCTGGGACGAAGGTCAACGGAGGTCGACGTCATTTGGCCCCTATTTAAGGGAAAACTTATTCCCCCAACAGACAGTAAGGGCGAAGCGAGGAGAGGCTTGACGCGCTGCTCCAACATCTTCTCCCGCTGCACCTAGCATGTCTTGTGCTAGAAGGTACCGATCTATGATCTCAGACGCGCATGAGTCTTGGGCATAGGGTGTAAATTTTGAATTTGACGGTTAGCATAGCTCTCCTATTCTCCAATAGTGGTATCAGAGCCTACGTGCATAGTGCTCAATCTAGATCCCTCATGTATGGAGATACATGGTGGAAAAATAGATTAGATCTATTTCTGTCCACGGCAGACCGGAAGTTCCGATGTGATCGGGAGTTTCGATGGCGGATCAGGAGTTCCGATAGTGATCGGATGTTCTAATATCGAATAATGATTCGATACAAAAGGCAATTGTTGTGATGCGGGATTCTGATATTGATCGGAAGTTCCGATGCGAGATTGGAGGTTCCGACCCACGCGATGTTGAAAAACCGAGCCTGTTGACCCGAGTTTTTCAGATCCAGAATCTAGTCACTTGTAGATTGCTCGCTTAACTTTGTTTTGCAGAGAATGACGTGATTGGCATGGCCTTGGATAAATGTGATGTATGAGATGCATGCAATGAATGTAAATTAACTATAGCCTGCGTGTCATGGTTATTTACAGCCAAAGGCTGATGTAAAATTTATTACGGCTTGCATGTCGTTTTCGTGGTACATCGACCGATGTAATTAGTATAGACTATGCGAGATGGACTAGTACTCTTCATGGAAGCCGAGAGTACGCACTCGATGATGGTGGCCATGGAGATGGAGATCGCCATGTGAAGAAGGTCATGCTATGTCATAGTTAATATGATTGCCTGTGATGCTTTCTTATGTTCCTCTTATTCTATTCTTGCATGTTTCATGTGCGCTAGAGACGTTACGATGCTAGAGTAGTTTTCCCTCAGAAAATTAAGTGTTGATGCTCTTCCCAATAGCTGCACCCACCAAGGTTCGTGCTCATCGATATTGGGTCTGCCAAAGCAGGGTGCTATCTTTTATCTCGACCAGTTGGGTTGAAAGTCGGACTTCTGCACGCATAGTGTTGGTTCACTTGACAAGGCTATCAAAATGGTTTTGGGCCCTGGAGCATAGGAGTTGGGGTCGAGCATTGGATGCTTCTCCAACGACAAGAGTCACATGTGATGTGATTAGCAAGGAGTTGCTTACCTATGTCAACTAGCTTCTAGTAGTGATGCCAAAGCTCACTAGGAGATAGCGTTACCATGGATCTTGCGCCACTATTAGTCATGAGAGGGAAAGTGACTGGTTTAAATAGTGGAACATATTTTATTGGATAGAAGATAAACATTGCATAGTGATAAACCTCGCATTTAATATTTTGTAGATCATGGCACATACTACGTCTACTGTTAAGAGCACTCTAGTTTTTAATTTGTGATCTATTCTTGAACGAGATAAATTGTCTGGAACGAACTTTATGGATTGGTGTCGAAATTTGAAAATTGTTCTCAAACAAGAGAAAATGATTATGTTTTCGAGGAACCTCACCCTAATGAACCAGAAGAGGATGCTTCTGCAATAGATAAGTGTGCTTATGAGAAGCATGCTAGTGATTCTGTTGATGTCAGCTGCCTGATGCTTGCCTGCATGTCCTCTCAGTTTCAAAAACAGTATGAGGAACATGATTCTTACGATATGATCGTAGGTCTTAAGGGCATGATTCAGGACAAAGCAAGGGCAAAAAGATACAATGTGTCTAAATGCTTGTTTGGTAGCAGGCTGGCTGAAGGGGCCTAGTGAGCCCTCACGTGATCAAGATGATTGGTTACATAGAGACTCTAGAGAGACTGGGCACTCCACTAGATCCGTACCTTGCTATCGATGTCATTCTCCAATTGCTCCCACTGAGCTTTAAGTTGTTCATCATGAATGATAACATGGTTAAATCTGTTGAGGAGAGTATCAGGAAGACTCAAACCATGTGATGGTTGTTTAGAATGTGGGAAAAAAAGAGGAGGAAAAAGGCTAATACTACAGATGTGATCTCTAGTGCGAAGTCTAAAGCGACTAGAAAGTCCAGATCTGGTCCTGCCAACTCTGATGTGTGCCACCATTGCCACAAGCCTGGGCATTGGAAGCGCAATTGAAAGTTGTACCTGGAAGA